>CM065722.1:44776312-44778812 GCA_033310375.1 Conus canariensis | reverse complement strand
AAGGACTCGCTTGATCAGGTAGCATCCCGTTTGCCCAAATTACTCAACACATCTTAACCAGTCCGGATGACCAAAAACAGTATAATTTGCCATTGTATAAAATCGAATTGGCAATAGTCCCCAAAATAACCTACTCGCAGGAGCTTTTAGGTTTTTTTTCCCGCATCTGTTTGTCTCTTTACTCTTTCACCAAGATTTTGTAACCTTTATTGTGCCAATTTGAACACAAGGGAATGGAAATGAGAAATAAAGCCTATACAACAAATCATAACAAGTCGCTCGTCCAGGAATCGTTAAGGGAGACCATTACTTTTTTTTTCCAACTGAACATGAGCTAAGTGAAGTTAGCATTTAAAGATTGATAAATATCTGTGACGTAAAGTATTATCATTAAACGTTTCTAGTGATGTAAAACATTGACACTTAGTATATGCTATATTCTATATACATGGAAGGTTATTTTTTTAGTTAGTACCTATTAGAGGTAAAGAGGCAAACGTCTCTCTTCCCACATGGCGACTCTTCTTATAAGTGGCTGACTAGTCGACTCTGCAAATCATGTCTCATCTCTGGTCGTACGTTGGCCGCCCGTACACAATGGCGTCCAATTTAGGCGTTCAGTCTTGTGTGCAAAAATAGGAAAGAATTAATGAATTGCCGTCTGGTCTTTGTCAATCCGTTGAGATGTGGGGTGGCATCAGCACTTAATTGCCTGGGGACCCGCCAGAAGTGCATATCTTTAATCGATCGCCAACTTAGAGTGTGTAAGGCGTCGGCAGCGCTGAGGGTGAGTGGTCGACTGTCTGGAAAAAAATCTATACGTGATGTTGTGAGAGAAGTGGAAAAGAAACCAAGCTTAAAAACGATACATCGAAAGATTCATGGAATAGTTTGTGTATAGACTTTCAAGGATTGAGAAACAAAACGCGTCGGCAAGAGATTTTTTTTTAATTTCGTCGTACTTTTCAATGTTGGAGTCAAATAAGAAGCAAGACCTTGAAGTTAATCTTCATGGACCTAGATATTCAAAGCGTCTTCTCTGTGAGGATTTTATGATTCATGAGGTAAAGAGAAAGAAGCAGTTTCAGTGTTATAGTGACAAACTTCACTGGAATGTTTACAACTGGAAGAAAATGATCTTCGGTGATGAACTGACAACACACATGTTCCAGAGAAACATCAGGGGACAATAACGCCTCCTGTTCCATTTCAAACAGGTTACCTTTTTTGCCCGTTATGGGTCAAGCAAATGAATATAGAGAGTCAAATGTTTGGTTTGGATCAGTGGATTGTCGAGCAGTTTACAGCTTCTGTCCAAGAAAAGTCTGTTGATGATGTTGTGGTTCTCTATATGCTTGGTCTCCTCGGCGCTGATTTTCATGTCCTATCTTGTTGATATTTCGTCCAGTCTTTAACAAGCTCGGCGAGTTCCTAATCACTGCCTACGTGGCCGTCAATGTAATTTGCAAAGTAAATTGATGGTTCTGCTGCCAGTGTTGACTGTGCGTATATGCTCCTCAAACGCACCAGTAATGATGCGTTCCATGAATATGTTGAAAAATATTGGAACGCGCCCTGACAAACACCAATTAAAGTACTGAACCACTGTAGAGTACCACGCCGTGTGTACTGCTGTGGTCATTTTGGAGAACACTTGCTGGAACAGTTTGATTATCTTTTGCCCGAATTTGAATTTCTTCTCTCTGGCCCACAATACCTTCAGTAAGAATCTGTCGAACGCCATCTCGAAGTCTATGAACACTTGGTAGAGTTCCGCCTGATGCTGGTGATGTTTTTTAAAAATTGCTACGCTGATTTAAGTTCCGTTCTGCTTTTACAGACCCCAGCATGTATTCAGTGATAATGGTATCTCTTTGTGGGTGTAAACTTTTGAGAATTATTGTGAGCATTAGTTTGCTGGCATGGCTTATCAAACTGATAGTGTGATAGATCTGGCAGTGTTTTGTTTTCCCTTTTTTTAGGAAGTGTGACAATTAGAGTCGAAGCCCAGTGTCCCATGTTTTATTGCAGATGGCAGAAAGGCTGTCCGCTTCTGCCTTTCAGTCATGTTTTAAGAGTTCAGCATGAACATTTTGAAAATGCCTATGACTTTTCCACACTTTTACTTCAACTTCAAAACGGAGTATTTGGAAGCCATCCTCAAAATGAACTCTATACTGCTTCACACCCTTGGATTTTTTTTTTTTTTATTGCTCTGTTGACGATTTCAAAGTAATAGGGTAAGACATTCTCTTCTACTACCAGTAGCCGTGTAATCCTGTGCTGTTTGCCACACGTGGTGCGAAAAACCCAACAAGGAAATTCGATCTGAAGAGAGGTAAGCTTCGTCAGTTTTGCCTTGCCCCACGACACACCACAGGCTTACAAATACAAAACATTACCTTTTGTTTGCATACCCCTTCCTGAAGAGCGGACTCTCTCTCTCTCTCTCTCTCTCTCTTCTCTCTCTCTCTCTCTCTCTCTCTCTCTCTCTCTCTCT
>CM065722.1:44758812-44763812 GCA_033310375.1 Conus canariensis | reverse complement strand
ACACCGGCATTGCCAATATAAACAGAGCAAGAAGACGAACATGTTTGCGTCGTCAGACTGCCTGAAGCCGACAATATGTGTTATGTGGCTGACACGTGATAGACAAGTCTTATGCCAATTTGCACAGCAGTAACACAGGAATGATGCACATTGACAGCTTGATGTGTGGGATAGAAAAGTTTGAGATATTGGATTGTATGGCTGAAATATGAGATGAGATTCTATGCTGAAATAAGTGAGTCTTTGCTGAAATATGGGACTCCATAACTGAAGAATACGATTAGATTGTATGGTGAAAGTATTCGATTGCAAGGCTGAGGTATGTATTTTATGATTGAAATATGAGATTCGTTGCATGAAGTATAGGATTCTATGGTTGAAGAAAAGAAATATGGTTAAGTGTGGGATTCAGAAAAATGATGTGAGGGATTCTATGGATGAGAAATCAGATTTTATGGCTTATGTAAAAAAAAAAAAAGAAAAAAGAAAAAAAGCTGCGATTGAAGAATGTGATTTTGTGGCTGAACAACGGGAAACAAAGCTAGCATTGGTCAGCCAGTATCAGCAGTATGTCCATTTCAACTTTGACTGTGATTCGTTAACTAGAAATGCCAAAATACGTAGTAGCGGCATTGTTCATTCATTTACCCGTTCAATTTTCTATATAGTCATCCCCATTTCTAAAAAATATAACTACGTCAGTGTTCCCAATCAGTGAGTCCGAATCAAAGGATGAAACTTGACACTGAACCGACGAAATAGGTGGTTCTGTTTCCAAGAGGAATTCCGATGGTTCGCATATGCTGCTGGTACATAAAATAGCATTGAATTTCATTTTTACAGCCTAAGATTCCCGTCTTTGTTCCCATTTTCTTTCTCCCACGCCTCCCCTTCTTTTTTGTTTTGTAATTTTTGCAAAGACGCTTGTTTCATGAAGGAAGAATTATCAACCTGCACTTGTTTTCCACACCACTTATTTGTTCATTATATAACCACACACACACACACACACACACACACACACACGCGTGCACACACACACACACACACACACACACACACACACCACACACACACACACACACACGCGTGCACACACACACACACACCACACACACACACACACACACACACACACACACACACACACACACACACACCACACACATGGATTTTCGTCATATTTGCAACGAAGCTGGTTTCATGGTGGAAGAATTATTAACCTACACTTGTTCTTTCCACACTACTTATTTGTTCACCATATAAATGTTAATTTGTGGCTGTGCATTACTGTTGTTGTTACTGCTCCTGTGCACATACTTCAGTTGAAGGTATCTGGTGAAAGTTTGGAGTTTTCAAAAGAAATACGGAAGTTTTCTCGTATTCTGTGTGTTTCTTTTCTGCACATGTGCCAGGCGAATGGGCACCACAAGCAGCTTTATTTCGGAGTTTCGTGATTATAACTGATTCACTGTGGAAAGAAACGTTATCTTCCCTGTGGAGTTTTGTAACTGTGATTGATTCACCATGGAACAAAAACTGATGTTCGTTGTTTTGTGTTTACTGTTTGTGTTTGTGTCCCTTTGTAAATATATCCTCCTTTCTTTGTTCAGCAAATTCTGGTTACAACTTTTTTTTCTGGTTTTAACTTTTGCTAGCTTTGTTGTTGTTGTTGTTGTTGTTGTTGTTGTTGTTGTAATCTGGTGACAAGGAAGTGAAAATGGTACAGTTTTATTCTGAATGGACACTATCCGCTCATTCTTCAGTATCTATTTGCGCAGATTGTCTTGTTTTTTTTATGGATTTTGTATTGCGTTTCGGTGTTTCTCGTCATTTTTTTAAAAACTTGTTTCTGATAAAGCTGAAGTGATGGCTTATGCAGAATGGTTAGCGCCCTCAACGGCTGAGTCCTATCCGCCTTAAGGATGCCAGTGAATCAGCTACCATGTCATTTATGGTACGTTAATAGTCTATTATTTGTTACTTTCTTTTAAAAAAAAAAATCTATGTTTTCTACATCGAGTTGACATGTTGACTAGCCTTGAAAGGCTTCGTGTAGTAGGCTGGGTCATAACGGTTACAAACTGTAAACTATTTCAGAATATTGTTGTTTTTGTGGTTCTTGTTCAGGTCAAACATCTACATACAACGCGGCTTATGCGGAATGGACCTGTGAGCAAAGGACTTGCTCCATGCCCAGGGTACTGAAGGACAGCGGTTCTGGTGGCTCTGGCTCTTTTGAGCGCAGCTACAAACAACAATGTTGATTTCACTGAACAACCCCGCCATCTAAAGAACTGTCAACTGCAATAAAGCAAAATGTAGTGATAATTTTCTCAGCATGAAAATTCAAAGGACTGGATGAACAAAGCATCTTTAAGATCATCCAAGTGTACAAGCACTGCGTCCGATATTGGAAAAAAAGCTAAGAATGTGTGAGTATACAGATAAGTGAGAAACGGTCATCATACTCGTCTGCGTCAGTGTTGGCATCTCTTTTTTCAAAAGAGTGACGAAGAACGATAACCCTCGGGGAGTATGATTCAAGTCAGTGCTTTGTGCAGACTGAGGGAAAGACTTTTTGACCAAAACGTCTTGTTTGGGTTCAGACAAACACAGAGGAAAATATTCTGTTAACTTCAAAATCGCTTTTCAGATATGTGTTTATTCCGTGTGGCCTGTCGGCGTCTCCGGTATGCCAGTTGAAGAACTTTTCCGAGAGGTTTCGTTTGTCAAGGAACTCTGGTTCTGTTTGGTGAGTAAATTCCAAACAAACGATCGCGGGAATGATTCATACACTTGAAAAATATCAGTCAGCATATGCAATTACGGTAATGACTCAAAACGAGGATACTGTACGCATATCCATGAGAAGGAAGATCATTTGTTTTGTCTGGGGAAAAAAAAAACCATGGTAATGTAATGAATTAATAAGTAACTAGATACCTGCAAAAATAGATAAACGTTGGTTCTGTTCTGAAGCAAGAAAGATTATATTGAAGCAAGACATCGGTTCAGAAAGAAAATATTAGCGATGAAAACGAAAACGAATAAAACGTGAGAAAACTAATGGAGGAATGAAAATGAAAGCAAATACGTCATAAGAAAGAAAGAGGAACGCGTAGAAAAAGTAAGAGAAGAAAGCAACGAATTCAAGAAAGGAAAGAACGGTAAGAGATCATGATCACAGACTATTTACGTGTTTGACATAAGCGCAGCATGCATGAAGAGATCCCGGTTCAAAGGCAGACCTCAGTGGTGTGAAGTGTGCGTTACGTGCCAGGAAAGAACCCTGTGCAAAGGTGGTCGACGATTTTGTGACGTGTGCGTTCCATCTAAGGGAAAGAACCCTGTGCAAAGGTGGTCGACGATTTTGTGACGTGTGAGTTACATCTAAGGGAAAGAACCCTGTTCAAAGGTGGTCGACGATTTTGTGACGTGTGCGTTACATCTAAGGGAAAGAACCCTATTCAAAGGTGCTCGACAATTGTGTGACGTGTGCGTTACATGCATGGATAAAGCCCATCTCGACAGTGATCGTCGGCTGTGTGACGTGTGCGGCTACACGCGAAGAAGGAACCCAATTCAATAGTCATCGTGAGCTGTGTGACGTGTGCGGCAATTCAATAGTCATCGTGAGCTGTGTGACGTGTGCGGCAATTCAATAGTCATCGTGAGCTGTGTGACGTGTGCGGCAATTCAATAGTCATCGTGAGCTGTGTGACGTGTGCGGTTACGTACCGAGAAAGAACCCAGCTTCTGAGAAATCGCCAAGTGCGTGATGTGTGCTTAACATGCCAGGAAAGAACCCAACTCAAAAGAGATCGTCAGCTGTGTGACGCTTGCATTGCCCGCAAAGGAAAGAACCCAACTCAAAAATGTTCGCCAGTCATGTGACTTGTGCGGTTACATGCCAGGAGTGAAGCCAGATCAGAAGTGATCGTAAGTTATGTGACGTGTGCGTTACATGCAGAGAACGAACTCAACTCAAAAGTGATCGTCAGCTGTATGACCTGTGCGGTTTCATGCAGGGAAAGAACTCCATTCAAACGTGATTGTTGGTCTCGTGACGAGCTGCGTTACATGCATGAGCAGAAACGTAACTCAAAAGCAGTCATCAACCGTATGGCGTGTGGATAATATACAAGGAAAGAACACACCTTTAAAGCAGTTGTTGTGCGTGTGTGAGGTGTGCGTTACAGGCAAGATCAGAACCAAACTCAAACGCAGGGGAATCAGTCTATGATGCGTGTATGCGTTACAAAATAGGAACACAACCCAACTCCAAAGCAGCTGTCAGTTGTGTCAAGTGTTGCGTGCATACATGCCAAGTCAGAATCCAACTCAAAAGGCAGTCCAGTCGTCAGTTGTGCGACGTTATGGTTACATTCAAAAACAGAACCCAGCTCAAAACCCGGTGATAAGTTGTGTGATTAATGCGTTACATGTGACAACACGGCCCAACTCATCAGCATTCATCAGTTAAATGACGTGTTTCGTTGCATAGCAAGAACAGAGCTCAACATCCGTCGTCTATTGTGGGACGGACGTGCGTGTTGCATTCCAGAACAGAATCCAACTCAACGTCTCAATTGTGTGACGTGTGCATTAGATGCAGGGCCGGAACCTGCGTCACGGTCATTAGCTGTGTGACGTGGAGCGTTCTACGCAAGAAACAAAACTCCACTCAAAAACGCTAGTCAGTGACCTCACCTCTGCAGGATTTGTTGTTCCCAGAGAAAGACAGACAGAGACAGAGAGAGACAGACAGAGAGAGAGAGAGACAGACAGACAGAGCGAGAGAGAGAGAGAGCAAGGAGCAGTGGAGGGGGAAGGATGGACGGAGGCGGACGGTGGAGGAGGGAAATTGGAGTAGTGGTGAAGCTGTTCTGCAACCTGATGTTAGGTAAGGGTTCGAATCCTGTACTGTCTTTTCGTATGTCTGTCGTCATATGGTGTGTCAGTGGTGGTTTGGGATTGTCTGTTTGCCTGTTTGTTTG
>CM065722.1:44743812-44753812 GCA_033310375.1 Conus canariensis | reverse complement strand
GTGCAGTGTGCTGTGTTGTACTGCTGTACTGTACAGTGGTGTGCTTATGTGCAGTGGTGTGCTGTGTTGTGCAGTGGTGTGCTGTACTGTCAAGTGGTGTATGTGCTGTACTGTGCAGTGGTGTGCTGAGTTGTCTGGTTGTGCTGTGGATGTGCTGTATTGTGCAGTGGTGTGCTGTACTGTGCAGTGGTGTGCTGTACTGTGCAGTGGTGTGCTGTACTGTGCAGTGTGTGCTGGTCTGTGCAGTGGTGTGCTGTGTGTGCAGTGGTGTGCTGTACTGTGCAGTGTGTGCTGTACTGTGCAGGTGTGCTGTACTGTGCAGTGTGCTGTACTGTGCAGTGGTGTGCTGTGTTGTGCAGTGGTGTGCTGTACTGTGCAGTGGGGGTGCTGTGTACTGTGCAGTGGTGTGCTGTACTGTGCAGGTGTGCTGACTGTGCTTGTGCTGTGTGCTGCTGACTGTGCAGTGGTTGCGTACTGTGCAGTGGTGTGCTGTACTGTGCAGTGGTGTGCTGTACTGTGCAGTGGTGTGCATGTATTGTGCAGTGCTAGTCTGTACTGTGCAGTGGTGTGTTTTTGTGCAGTGGTGTGCTGTACTGTCAGTGTGTGTGCTGTTTGTGCAGTGGTGTGCTGTGTTGTGCAGTGTGTGCTGTACTGATGGCAGTGGTGTTGCTGTACTGTGCAGTGGTGTGCTGTGTTGTGCAGTGTGTGCTGTACTGTCAGTGATGTGCTGTTTGTGCAGTGTGTGCTGTTTGTGCAGTGATGTGCTGTACTGTGCAGTGGTGTGCTGTACTGTGCAGTGGTGTGCTGTGTTGTGCGTGGTGTGCTGTACTGTGCAGTGGTGTGCTGTGTTGTGCAGTGGTGTGCTGTACTGTGCAGTGATGTGCTGTACTGTGCAGTGGTGTGCTTGTACTGTGCAGTGGTGTGGTGGTGTGTCTGCAGTGTTGCTGTTGTGCGGGGTTCTGTACTGTGCATGGTGTGCTGTTTTGTGCAGTGTGTCTGGTGTGCAGTTGTGTGTGTACTGTACGTGTGTGCGTACTGTGCAGTGTGTGCTGTGTTTGCAGGTGTGCTGTACTGTGCATGATGTGCTGTGTTGTGCAGTGGTGGCTGTACGTGCAGTGTGTCGTAAGTGCGAGTGGTGTTGTGCAGTGGTGTGCTGTCTGTGCAGGTGTGCTGTACTGTGAAGTGGTGTGCTGTACTGTGCAGTGTGTGCTGTACTGTGCAGTGGTGCGTTACTGTGCAGTGTGTGCTCTACTGTGCAGTGGTGTGCTGATGTGCAGTGATGTGCCGTATGGCAGCGATGTGCTGTCTGTGCAGTGGTGTGCTGTACTGTGCAGTGGTGCTGTTTGGCGTGGTGTGTTGATGTGTGTGTTGTGCAGTGTGTGCTGTACTGTGCAGTGGTTGCTGTACTGTGCAGTGGTGTGCTGTACTGTGCAGTGCTGTGCTGTGTTGGAGTGTGTGCTGTACTGTGCAGTGGTGTGCGTGTGTGCTGTGTGCTGCACTGTGCAGTGATTGCTGTATTGTGCATGGTGTGCTGTGTTGTGCAGTGGTGTGCTGTACTGTGCGTGCTGTGCTGTGTTGTGCAGTGGTGTGCTGTACTGTGCAGTGGTGCTGTGTTGTCAGTGCTGTGCTGTACTGTGCAGTGGTGTGCTGTTTGTGCATGGTGCTGTGTTGTGCGTTGTGTGCTGTACTGTACTGGTGTGCTGTACGTGCAGTGGTGTGCTGTGTTGTGCTGGTGTGCTGTCTGTGCATGATGTGCTGTACTGTGCAGTGGTGTGCTGTACTGTGCAGTGTGTGCTGTACTGTGCAGTGGTGCTGTGTTGTGCAGTGGTGGCTGTACTGGCAGTGGTGTGCTGTACTGTGAAGTGGGTGCTGTACTGTGCGTGGTGTGCGTACTGGCGTGTGTGCTGTATGTGCATGGTGTGCTGTACTGTGCAGTGGTGGTGCTGTACTGTGCAGTGAGTCGTACTGTGCAGCGATGTGCGTCTGTGCAGTGGTGGCTGTACTGTGCAGTGGTGTGCTGTGTTGTGCATGGTGTGCTGTACTGTCAGTGATGTGCTGTACTGTGCAGTGTGTACTGTTGTGCGTGATTTGCTGTACTTGCAGTGGTGTGCTGTACTGTGCAATGGTGGTGTGCTGTGCAGTGGTGTGCTGTACTGTGCATGGTGTCTGTACTGTGCAGGGTGTGCTGTGTGTGCAGTGGTGTCTGTACTGTGCAGTGATGTGCTGTATGTGCAGTGGTGGCTGTACTGTGCAGTGATGTGCTGTACTGTGCAGTGGTGTGCTGTGTTGTGCAGGGTGTGCTGTTTGTGCTGTTGTCTGTTTGTGCAGTGGTGTGCTGTGTTGTGCATTGTGTGCTGTCTGTACAGTGGTGTGCTGTATGTGCAGTGTGTGCTGTGTTGTGCAGTGGTGTGCTGACTTGCAGTGATGTGCTGTGTTGTGCAGTGGTGTGCTGTATTGTGCAGTGGTGTGCCGACTGTGCAGTGGTGTGCTGTACTGTGCATGTGTGCTGTTGTGCATGGTGTGCGTACTGTGCAGTGGTGTGCGTGTTGTGCAGTGTGTGCTGTACGTGCATGATGTCTGTACTGTGCAGTGGTGTGCTGTACTGTGCAGTGGTGTGCTGTTTGTGCAGTGGTTGTGTGTTGTGCAGTGGTGTGCTGTACTGTGCAGTGGTGTGCTGTACTGTGCAGTGGTGTGCTGTGTTGTGCAGTGGTGTGCTGTACTGTGCGTGGTGTGCTGTACTGTGCAGTGGTGTGCTGTACTGTGCAGTGTGTGCTGTACTGTGCAGTGGTGTGCTGTATTGCAGTGATGTCTGTACTGTGCAGTGGTGTGCTGTACTGTGCAGTGGTGTGCTTTTGTGCTGGGTGGTTGTGCAGTGGTGTGCTGTACTGTGCAGTGGTGTGCTGTCTGTGCAGTGGTGTGCTGTACTGTGCAGTGGTGTGCGTTGTGCAGTGGTGTGCTGTACTGTGCAGTGGTGTGCTGTTGTGCGTGTTGCTGTACTGTGCAGTGATGTGCTGTACTGTGCGTGGTGTGCTATATGTGCATGGTGTGCTGTATGTGCAGTGGTGTGCTGTACTGTGCAGTGATGTGCTGTGTTGTGCAGTGGTGTGCTGTATGTGCAGTGTGTGCTGTACTGTGCAGTGGTGTGCGTTTGTGCAGTGGTGTGCTGTATGTGCGTGATGTGTGTACTGTGCATGTGTGCTGTTGTGCTGGTGTGCTTTTGTGCAGTGTGTGCTGTACTGTGCAGTGGTGTGCTTTGTGCAGTGTGTGCTGTACTGTGCATGTGTGCTGTATGTGCAGTGTGTGCTGTATGTGCAGTGTGGTGTGTGCATGTGCGTGTGCGTGTGTGCTGACTGGCAGTGGTGTGCTGATGTGCAGTGTGTGCTGTGGCAGTTCTGATTGTGCTGATGTGCTACTGTGCATGGTGTTGTGCGACGTGGTGTTGTACTTGCAGTGGTGCTGTACGTGCGTGGTTGCTGTATTGCATGTGTGCTGCTGTGCAGTACTGTGGTGTGCGTATGCTGAGTGCTGGGGCTGTATGTGCGTGGTTGTGTGCAGTGTGTGCGTGAGTGCTGTATGTCAGTGTGTCTTGTGCAGTTGTGCTGTATTGTGCAGTGGTGTGCTGTGTGCAGTGTGTGCTGTCTGTGCAGTGGTGTGCTTGTGCAGTGTGTGCTGTTTGTGCATGTGTGCTGTACTGCGTGTGGCTGTACTGTCAGTTGTGCGTCTGTGCAGTGTGTGCTGTACGTGCAGTGATGTGCGTTGGCTGTGTGCTGTTTGTCAGTGATGTGCTGACTGTGCAGTGATGTGCTGTTTTGCAGTGGTGTGTGTTGTGCGTGTGTGCTGTCTGTGCAGTGAGTGCTGTTGGCGTGTCGTACTGTGCGTGGTGGCTGTTGTGCAGTGTGTCTTACTGTGCAGTGTTGCTGTTTTGTGCAGTGTGTGCGTTGTGCATTGTGCTTCTGTCAGTGGTGGCTGTACTGCGTGGTGCTGGTTGTGCAGGGTGTTGTACTGTGCAGTGTCTGTGTGCAGTGGTGTGTGTTGTGCAGTGATGTGCGTACTGTGCAGTGCGTGTATCTGTGCATGTGTGCTGTGTTGTGCAGGTGTGCTGTACTGTGAGTGGTGCTGTGTGTGCAGTGTGTCGTCTGTGCAGTGATGTGCGTACTGTGCGTGGTTGTTGGCGTGGGTGCTGTACGTGCAGTGGTGTGCGTTGTGCAGTGGTGTGCTGATTGTGCATGTGTCTGTTTGTGCGTGTGTGCGTTGGCAGTGTTGTGTACGTCAGTGTGTGTGTACTGTGCATGGTGTGCGTGTGCGTGTGTTGTGTTCTGTGGTATGTGCGTGTGTTTGTTTTGTGCATGAGTGCTGACTGTGCAGTGGGCTGTATTGTGCGTGGTGTGCGTGTTGTGCATGTTCGTACTGTGCAGGGTGCTTTTGTGCATGTGTGCGTACGTGCTGGTGGCGTTGGCAGTGGTGTGCGTACTGTGAGTGGTGTGCTGTTTTGTGCAGTGGTGGCTGTTTGTGCAGTTGTGTGCTGTACTGTAGTGGTGTGTTATGTGAGTTGTCTGTTGTGCAGTGGTGTGCTGACTGTGCGTGTGTGCTGTTCGTGGTTGCATGTGTTCTTATGTGCAGGTGGCTGTTTGTGCATGGGTGCTGTACTGTGCGGTGTGCTGTAGTGAGTGTGTGCTGTACTGTGCAGTGTGTCGTACTGTGCAGTGATGTGCGTGTTGTGCGTGTGTGGCTGTCGTGGTCGGTGTGCTGTCTGTGCATGGTGTCTGTATGTGCATGTGTGCTGTGTTGTGCAGTGTGTGCTGACTGTGCAGTGGTGTGCTGTGTGTGCAGTGGTGTGCTGTACTGTGCAGTGATGTGCTGTATCTGCAGTGTGTGCTGTCTGTGCATGGTGTGCTGTCTGTGCAGTGGTGTGTGTTGTGCAGTGGTGTGCTGTACTGTGCAGTGGTTTGTGCTGTGTTGTTTCGTGCTGTGTGCTGTACTGTGCATGTGTGCTGTCTGTGCAGTGATGTGCTGTTGTGCAGTGGTGTGTGTTGTCAGTGGTGTGCTGTACTGTGCAGTGTGTGCTGTTTTTTTTTTTTTTTTTTTTTTTTTTTGCGTGGCTGTGTTGTGCAGTGGTGTGCTGTATTGTGCAGTGGTGTGCTGTACGTGCAGTGGTGTGCTGTACTGTGCAGTGTGTGCTGTGTTGTGCATGGTGTGCTGTATGTGCAGTGGTGTGCTTTTGGAGTGGTGTGCTGTACTGTGCAGTGATGCTGTATGTGCATGGTGTGCTGTACTGTGCAGGGTGTGCTGTGTTGTGCGTGGTGTGCTGTGTTGTGCAGTGTGTCTGTACGTGCAGTGGTGTGCTGTGTTGTGCAGTGTTGCTGTACTGTGCAGTGGTGTGCTGTACTGTGCAGTGTGTGCTGTCTGTGCAGTGATGTGCGTACTGTGCAGTGATGTGCTGTACTGTGCATGTGTCTGTACTGTGCAGTGGTGTGCTGTGTTGTGCAGTGGTGTGCGTACGTGCAGTGGTGTGCTGTGCTGTGCAGTGGTGTGCTGTACTGTGCAGTGATGTGCTGTACTGTGCAGTGGTGTGCTGTACTGTGCACTGGGTGCTGTGCTGTGCGTGGCGTGCTGTACTGTGCAGTGGTGTGCTGTATGTGCAGTGGTGTGCTGTACTGTGCAGTGATGTGCTGTATTGTGCAGTGGTGTGCTGTACTGTGCGTATGTGCTGTACTGGCATGGGTGTGCTGTGTTGTGCAGTGGTTGCTGTACTGTGCGTGGTGGCTGTTTTGTGCAGTGGTGTGCTGTGTTGTGCAGTTGGTGCTGTACTGTACAGTGGTGTGCTGTACTGTGCAGTGGTGTGCTGTTTGTGCAGTGGTGTGCTGTACGTGCAGTGATGTGCTGTGTTGTGCAGTGGTGTGCTGTATTGTGCATGGTGTGCTGTACTGGCAGGGTGTGCTGTACTGTGCAGTGGTGTGCTGTGTTGTGCAGTGGTGTCTGTGTTGTGCAGTGTGTGTGTACTGTGCAGTGGTGTGCTGTGTTGTGCAGTGGGTGCTGTACTGTGCAGTGATGTGCTGTACTGTGCAGTGGTGTGCTTTTCTGTCAGTGGTGTGCTGTGTTGTGCAGTGGTGTGCTGTGTTGTGCAGTGGTGTGCTGTACTGTGCAGTGGTGTGCTGTACTGTGCAGTGGTGTGCTGTATTGTGCAGTGGTGGCTGTATTGTGCGTGATGTGCTGTACTGTGCAGTGGTGTGCTGTACTGTGCAGTGGTGTGCTGTACGTGCAGTGGTGTGCTGTACTGTGCAGTGCTGTGCTGTGTTGTGCAGTGCTGTGCTGTACTGTGCAGTGGTGTGCTGTGTTGTGCAGTGATGTGCTGCACTGTGCAGTGATGTGCTGTATTGTGCAGTGGTGTGCTGTGTTGTGCAGTGGTGTGCTGTACTGTGCAGTGCTGTGCTGTGTTGTGCAGTGCTGTGCTGTCTGTGCAGTGGTGTGCTGTGTTGTGCAGTGGTGTGCTGTACTGTGCAGTGGTGTGCTGTTTTGGTGCAGTGGTGTGCTGTGTTGTGCAGTTGTGTGCTGTACTGTACAGTGGTGTGCTGTACTGTGCAGTGGTGTGCTGTGTTGTGCAGTGGTGTGCTGTACTGTGCAGTGATGTGCTGTGTTGTGCAGTGGTGTGCTGTACTGTGCAGTGATGTGCTGTACTGTGCAGTGATGTGCTGTGTTGTGCAGTGGTGTTGCTGTACTGTGCAGTGGTGTGCTGTGTTGTGCAGTGGTGTGCTGTACTGTGCAGTGGTGTGCTGTGTTGTGCAGTGGTGTGCTGTATTGTGCAGTGGTGTGCTCTATTGTGCAGTGGTGCGCTGTACTGTGCAGTGGTGTGCTGTACTGCGCAGTGATGTGCTGTACTGTGCAGTGATGTGCTGTACTGTGCAGTGGTGTGCTGTACTGTGCAGTGGTGTGCTGTATTGTGCAGTGATGTGCTGTACTGTGCAGTGGTGTGCTGTACTGTGCAGTGATGTGCTGCACTGTGCAATGGTGTGCTGTGCTGTGCAGTTGTGTGCTGTACTGTGCAGTGGTGTGCTGTACTGTGCAGTACTGTGCAGTGGCGTGCTGTACTGTGCGGTGATGTGCTGCACTGTTCAGTGGTGTGCTGTGCAGTGCAGTTGTGTGCTGTACTGTGCAGTGGTGTGCTGTACTGTGCAGTGTGCAGTGTGGTGTGGCACAAATGCCGAAACGAGAGTTTTTGTTGCCTCAGTTGAGAGGAAATGGCGAATTGAGCTGATACGACGGAGCTCAAAGTTAACCGTACGAAATACGTTCATGACCTGAGCATTCATTGTCAGATGTGAGTCAAGAACAACGCCAAGATTCTTTGCTGATTTTGAAAATGAAACAGTGGCATCACCGACAACAAGCGAGTCCGGTAATGGAGCAGAGCTGTGCTGTACTATGCTGTAATGTGCTACGCTGCGCTGTAATGTGCTGCACTGTGCTGTGCTGTTCTGTGCTGTTCTGTACTATGTTTTACTACGCTGTTGTGTGCTGTGCTGCTCTGTACTGTGTTGTACTGTGCTGTGTTTATGCTGTTCTGTCCTGTGCTGTTCCGTGCTGTGCTGTGCTGTTCTCTGCTGTGCTGTACTATGTTTTACAATGCTGTAGTGTGCTGTGCTGTTCTGTGCTGTTCTGTACTGTGCTGTGTTCATGCTGTTCCGTGCTGTGCTGTTCTATGCTGTGCTGTTCTGTGTTGTGCTGTGTTGTGCTGTTCTGTGCTATGTAGTGCTGTACCGTGCTGTGTTTATGCTGTTCTGTACTGTGCTGTCCTATGCTGTGCTGTCCTATGCTGCACTGTGCTGTGCTATACTGTGTTGTGCTCGCTGTGGTCTTCTCTTCTATGCTGTATTATTATACTGTGCTGTGCTGTGCTGTGTTTTATCATGTTGCACTTTGGCGAGGTGAATTACGTAAGCAGATAAACAGATGCACGGGAGGAAAAATGAACCTGGAGAGAATGGCACACTTGGCTCACGAGTCCTACAGCAAGTGAGCGTTAAAGTGGATGAAGGAGTCTGGAGAGAGAGAGAGAGAAGAGAGAGAGAGAGAGAGAGAGAGAAGAGAGAGAGAGAGAGAGGGAGGGAGAGAGAGACGGGGACAGAGAGACAGAGAGACAAAGACAGAAACACAGAGACAGAGACAGACAGACAGACACAGCCTGACAGACAGACAGCCAGAGTGACGGAGCCGCAGAGACTGAGAGACACAGATAAACAGACAGACAGACAAGACAGACAGAACTAGAGCACAGACCGGCAGACTGACGGAGCCGCAGAGAAACAGACAGACAGAACTAGGGCACAGACTGGCAGACTTACAGAGAGACAAACAGGCACAGAATACAGACAATCGGACAGAAGAAGGAAGATAGGCGGTTGACTCACGCTCATGTTTTTGGTGATCATGCTTCCCAATTCATCACCCCCCCCCCCCCCCTTTTTTTTTCTTCCTCCCCCGGGGGAATCGTGAGTGGTCTCTAGGCGATGTGTATGACGGACATTGATGACGCCCCAAGGGCAGTCATCATTAGGCTAACCGACAATGAGAGAGAGAGAGAGAGAGAGAGAGAGAGAGAGAGAGAGAGAGAGAGACGGCAAACTGTGGGCCTCTCTGTGAAGATGAAGCAGGCGTGGAAATCGGTGGCCCAGTGGAGTTGAAAAATTCTATCGCTGATGAAGCTAGACAGTTTGGGGTTTTGTAGTTCGAATCTGTCGTCGGATGAAAGGATTAAAATCAATGATCTGATTTATTTCTGACAAATGTTGTGACCCACCCTAGGATCATTTTCTATCAGAAAATGTTTTTTTTTTTGTGTCCTCGTAGTGAGCGTTTTCTCTGTCCCTGTCTCTGTCTCTGCCTGTCTCTGTCTCTGTCTCTGTCTCTCTGTCTCTCTGTCTCTTGTCTCTGTCTGTCTCTGTCTCTGTCTCTCTCTTCTCTCTCTCTCTCTCTCTCTCTCTCTCTCTCTCTCTCTCTCTCGGCGCGCGCGCGTTTCTGTGTGCGTGTATGTTTATGCATGTGTGAAATCAGTAGATAATATTGATATGTGCATACAATTGTTCATGTTCACCCCCTTGTCTTAAGGCTGTAATGCTATGACAATAAAATATTTGTCTTGTCTTGTCTTGTCTTGTCTTGTCTCTTCTCTCTCTCTCTCTCTCTCTCTCTCTCTCTCTCTCTCTCTCTCTCTCTGTGCGCGCGCGCGCGTGTGTGTATGTGTGTGTGTGTGTGTAAATGTGTGTGCGTGCGCGCACGCGCTTCTGTGCGTCTACAAGTATTTATACATTATTATGCATTACAATATTTGACAATGCAAGGGAAAACAAATCGGTGTGGGTGAATGAAAACCTTCGTTTAGCGAATATTTAGAATGGACGGGAACAAGGCCAACTCATAGTTGGTTCAATGCTTAGCGTTTTCCCCACAAATGCATAAAACACTTTTACTGTACTTGGCTCGGAACTCCATCTTTGTATGACAGACAATATTTATCTTTTGGAGTTGGTTGTTTGTCTGCATCACGGATGTTAAACCTTTCATAATCATTATCATAACTATGTCATGATGGTTTGAACAGACTTCCATTGTATTAAAGCATAATGATCTTCTAATTAAAGTAAACCAAGAAGCTGCATCGAATGTAAATAAAATCTGCACCCCTCTTTGCTGCTCTGTCAAATTTATGATTATGTATAGAACATGACACAATGAGATGGAGCCAGCAGAAAGTGTTCTCTGTACCCCTCCACGATAAAAAAAAAGTGAATTAAATGGCTACTTCCAATGATCATTTCAGACCTTTCTAATTTCAAAGACTGTGACGCCTGGAGAACCGGTCTAGAATTATCATGAATAGGGATTTGATGCATGATACCTTTTTTTCAGAAATACAGACGTAATTTAGAACCACCAGAATTAAAACACATTCTGCCGTGAAGACAGAACATGTTTGATAAAAAAAAAAAAAAAATACGGATTTTTC
>CM065722.1:44721312-44728812 GCA_033310375.1 Conus canariensis | reverse complement strand
AAGATGGAAGACAGAAGAGGTATGAACGGGATGGGTGATGGTAGTGAAGGGGTGGGTTGTAGGGACTTAACTCGGAGTGACTGGCTAGGAGTTTCATTTGTCTCCTTTGGCTTTTTTTTCTTCTGTCGGGGAGGGGGTCGCGGGGTGGTGGTGGTGGTGGTGGTGGGGGGGGGGGTTATGGAGGAAGCGGGGATGCGTAGGTGAGGACGAGGAGGTTGTTTGGCTGTTGGATTGTTTTGTGTTACTTTTGCTTCTTTTTTTTCAGAGGTGTTTGTTTTCTTTGGCTGAAAGTGGCACAATTTTTGAAGGGAGAGAGACTGAAAGAAAGAGAGAAAGAGAGAGAGGGGGGGGTCAGACAAACAGAAGAAGAGAGGAAAGAGAGAGAGAGAGAGGGGGGCGGATCGGATGAACAGACCAGAGAGAGAATTCAAACTCAAACTCAAACTCAAATAGTTTAATTGCAAAGGCCACCGACCTATCTGCAATGAGGTCAAGAACAAAAGTAGAGCACACACGCGCTCGAGGCATATACTGAGAATTATGAAATAAAATATTTGCATAACAAACTGTTCTACCTGAAATGATTCTGGCATTTTGGTGTTAAACTGATAACAGTTCCTCTCTTCCTTTTAGTGCTTTGAAAATGAATAGAGCTACACAGCGAGTTACAATGTCTTTCTCATTTTGCAGTAAAAGAAGCAATGACGCTTGATGAACATTTCTAGTATGAGGCAACATGTATTAAATCGCTTAAATCTTTATAGGATGGACAAACAATCAAAATATGTATCTTGTCCTCGATTTGATTACAGAATGGACAGTTTTTGGAGTTTAGTGTTTTTCTTTGATGGACATTCAAATCACCAATACCAAGTCGAAATCTCATGAAGACTTTGCGCAATTTAGGAATTGTTTGCGAAATTTAGGAATTGTAATATCAGTTGAATATTTCTCAGGCTGCCGTAAGGTTTTGAAGGAACGATATGTTGAATATCTATCACTATTAACTATTTCACTATCCCAATTTTGTCTATAACAGTCAACCATGCGTTGTTTAAGTTCACGTAAAAACAGTTTTTCATGATTCACTCCACCATTTAACCAAACAAAAGAAAAGCCATAAGTGTCCAAACAATGTTTATCAAAGATACCCAATTTGTTTGTACACTCCGATTTCTAGTACATTGAAATAATTTTGATTTTTCCATCTCTATGCTTGTTTTGGTAGTCTAGCAAGTGACAGCTTCTGCAATTTGAACCAGTTGCGCATTGATTGTATTGCATCATCTAGAGAGAGAGAGATAGGTGGGGGGGGGGGAGGGTAGACAGACAGAGAGAAAGACAGAGAGAGAGAGAGAGAGAGAGTCAGACAGACAGACAGAGACAGACAGACAATCGGACAGACAGGCAGACTGAGAGTCAGAGATAGACTTACAAATAGACAGAATGGCGGAAAGTGACGGACAAAAAGCAAGAAAGAAGGGCGCAAGGGAATGCAGGGAAACCCTAATTTCTCCCGCTCTCCACCTACCACCCCCTTCCCCCTTGGAGGAGAGAAAGAAAAGACCGAAGACAGGGATGAAGAGAATTATTTGTAAAAGACAGGGGAAAAAAAGAAGAAAGACGTACTACAAGAAGACAATTTGATTATGACAAGGGCATGAGAGTTTCATGCAGCAATGGGGCGGGTTATGGAGGACAGATTATACGAAAGGCTTAAAGAAAAGGAGGAGGAAGAAGAGGAGGAGGAAGAGGAAGAGGAGGAGGAGGAGGAAGAGGAGGAGGAAGAGGAAGAGGAAGAGGAGGAGGAGGAGGTGGTGATAGAAGAAGCATAAGAAGAAGAGGAGGAGGAGGAGGAGCAGGAGGAGGAGGAGGAGGAGGGGACGACGACGACGACGACGACGACGACAGAAGAAGAAAAAGAAAGAAGAAGATGAATGATGAATGATGATGATGATGATGATGATGATGATGATGATGATGATGAATTGCAACTAACCTGAAATCAAATTAAGACTTTGAATCCGCGCTCACGCGTATCTGTTTGTGTGTGTGGTTGGGTGTGTGTGTGTTGTGTGTGTGTGCTGCGCGCGCGCGCGCGCGCGTGTGTGTGTGTGTGTGTGTGTGTGTGTGTGTGTGTGTGTGTGGTGCGTGCATTTGGGCGTGCTTGCGTGCATTCGTTCGTCTGTGTGTGCATGCGCGCGCATGTGCGTGTGTGCGTGTCTTCGTGCGTGCGAGGTAGCGTTTGTATGCTTGCGTGCGTGCGCGTTTTGTGTGCGCTTGTGTGTGTGTGTGTGTGTGTGTGTGTGTGTGTGTGTGTGTGTGTGTGTGTGTGTGTGTGTGTGTGTGAGTGCGTGTGCGCCCGCGCGCTCGGTGTGTGTGTGTGTGTGTGTGTGTGGGGTGTGTGTGTGTGTGTACGCGTTTGTTTGTGTGTGTGTGTGTGTGTGTCTGTGTCTGTGTGTGTCTGTGTGTGTGTCTGTGTGTCTGTGTGTGCGCGCACTCAACCCGTATGTGCTTACGTGTCTGTCCATCCGTGGTGATGTGATGTTTTCCCCCACGTGAGTCATAATGTGCGTGGATCGTTAAGTGATGCAAATGGTTTGATGTCAGCAGACAATTTCCAATACAAGTTGTCACGGCGTCACCCTGTAGTGTTTGTACTCCGGGCCTGTTATGTCCCAATTTGCATGTTCTTGACCGAGGAAGTGTATGCGGGATGGCGAGATGAGTACCTTTGATCGGAAACTGATTATACAAGAGTGACATTTCCAGCTGACAGATACTCTGTGTCTCGGTCTGTCTGTCTGTCTTTGTGTACATGTCTAGATCAGACGGTCTGTCTGTGTCTTCCTGTCTGTGTGTCTGTCTGGCTGCCTTCCTATCTATCTGTCTGTCTGTCTGTCTGTCTGTCTCTTTCTCTCTCTCTTCTCTCTCTCTCTCTCTCTCTCTCTCTCTCTCTCTCTCTCTCTCTCTCTCTCTCTCAGAGGGAAAATGTTATATTGATCCTGGTATCTGGCTATTATGGAGAAGATGTGATCATTCCGTCTTTGATCCAGTTATGGTTATTTGACAGCGCTGGAAGGATTTAGTACTGTTTCTCTTACATAAGTTTTGATCGGATTCTTTTCCCTTTTTTTTTTTTTTCTGATATTTTTGTTATTGTTGTTGTTGTTGTCTTTCGTTGTTGTTGTTTTGTTGTTTTCGTAGTCGTTGTTTTTTTTTAATCCATGTATGTACATACTGTGTTTTTCCTATCGTCCATTCATTGGTTCTTTTGTTTGTTTGTTTTCTTGTTTGTTTGTTTGTATGCCTGTGTGTTAGTAAGCTTATTCACAAAGTACCAAATCTACTTGATCCAAACTGCCTCAAATGATTGGACGTAGCCCTTGGACGAACGGGCTTTTGGATGGAACAGATCAGAGTTCTTCCTTGACTAATACGTAATGAGAGATGCTGAACAAATTAGTAGTGGTGGAAAACAAGTGCAGGCTAACAAGTCTTCCGTCATTATATAAACGACTTGGCAAAAGATTTGAAAAGAAAGAAAAGAAAAAAATGGGGGGAGGGGGGGGGGGAGGGGAGAGAAGAAAATGAGAACATAAGATAGGAACATATATTGTAAATACTAAACTCTTCACTGGCAGCATATGGGCACCATTGTAATCCCTCTCGAAGACAGATCTGTTCATATCGCCTGCTCCTAGGCCTTTCGTCCGCTGGATCGGACTCATCAGGGAGGCACGGCTGATTGTGTCTGTGCTCCCTTGGGATCAAACAGAAATGCACCACAGTCCATAATTCTGTGGTGTTCTCGCCAGCAAGGGGTTACCAAAAGGAATGCAACTGCACCCCAAAACAGCCAGCGAAGGGTAGAAAAATGAAACAAAACAAAAGTGTGGAAAGGAAATTTGTTGTAACGAGAGATGGGCAGCAGCACAGTTAAACTGCGTCAACTGTTATGTCACACTGAGTGAACTATGAGCCTGAATACTTGTTGTATAACACAGGTCGGCACGACTGAGTTGTGTTGATTTAAATTTGCGTTGTTCATATATCTGGTCCAAATTAATTTCAGGGTTGTTTTTTTTTCCTATAATGAAGAAGCATCGCATGGAGTCCATTTGAAGAAAACAACCCAACAAAACACGTGAAATATTTGGTTTTTGTATTACTCTAGGCATGGTGATTGTTAAGTTTGCAACTTAATGTAGATCTAACTATGAAACAGCAGCATTACTAGCCTTTATACATGAACTGAAATACCGATATACTGGGGACAATTTTCAAAAGAAACATACATAAAAGGAATGTCTCACCCTGATTTTTTTTTTTGAATTGCTAGACTACCATTTAAAGCATTATATACAGAATAAATTATGCTTAGCACTGTACTGGGTACAGGTTGCAGTGTCATCTGACTTATTACTAGTAATGCATTTTCTGCTATACACCTAGAGTCTATCTAAATATATCATGATATACGTGACACTATGTCCTCATTAACATTTCAACTTGTTAAAACAAGTAAAAAAAAAAAATCAGGCAAGCAAACAAACACATAAACAAGCAGGTTAACGCTCAATAACGATTGATAAGTATTCTGGTCGAAAACAAAAATCTCAAACAAACCATGGAAACGACTGAAAAAAAAGTTATTCTCATTTTTTCTCTCTGTGTGTGTGTGTGTGTGTGTGTGTGTGTGTGTGTGTGTGTGTGTGTGTGTGTGTGTGTGTATGTGTGAGGGAGAAGGTATGTTATTGTTATTATCATTGTTGTTGTTGTTGCTGCTGTTGTTGTTATCAATATCATCAATCAATTATTTGGTTGTTTACTTATTTATTTGCTTTGAATATAGAACATCGCAGCCAGATACTTTTTTCAGCAGTAGCTTATGTTTGCTCATGTATTCAAACCGAATGCATGAAATGATTTAAAAATGGACAAAAGATGTATGTAATTGAATTGTTGAGTCCATGATTAGATTGTGTTTATATTGCAACATTTTGGTAAATCTAGAATTTTCTATCCGAGGGAAGTAAACCAGATATCCTAAAATCAACGTCTTATGTTCTTTAGAATACTGTACAATATTGTATCTGTATTTGATTTTGTTGATGAAATCGTAAATATAGTATAGGTACATGTCCATTATACTGGGATCATATATTTTGGTTTGAGCCTTTGTTCCCTTTAATAAAGGAAATTGTAGCGTCGTCTCAACAGCTTTTCCAGGAATCGCCTTGAAGGACTCCAAAAAGTCGCACACACACACACACACACACACACACACACACACACACACACACACACACACGCACGCACGCACGCGCACACACACACACACACACACACACACACACACACACACGCACACGCACGCACGCACGCACGCACGCACGCACGCACACACACACACACACACACACACACACACACACACACACACACACACACACATGCGCGTTCGCGCGCGCGCCGCTTTATTGGCTTTCAAATCCTGTGAGTTAATCTCGTCTCTGATATTACCGACGTTAAAATGCAACGGAAATGGAGTGTCTGATTAAATGGAGGGAGATTCAGAGCTGGTAGTCACACACAGATGTGATGTTGATGATGATGATAATGATGATGACAATAACGATGATGATGGTGGTGGTGATGATGATGAGATGATGATGATGATGATGATGATGATGATGATGATGATGATGGTGATGATGATGGTGATGATGAAGATGGTGATCTTTTCCCATCTTCTTATCCATCTCAGTGGCTTGTACCCTTGCCGCTCAATCTGTTTCTCTGTCCACGATCACATCCTTCATTTTTCCCGCCACAGCCCTAGAACGTGCAATCAACGGGGAGCGATCCAAGTCAAGTCGTCATGAGGCACCTCATCGGATGAGACACTGCACTGCTATCGAGCCACTTTGTTTGTGTTCAGTGATGCCTCTTCTTCTTCTTGTTCTTCTTGTTCTTCTGCGTACGCAGACTGATACTCCTGCGGACACTCCCTGTATAGACAGACAAGGATTAATTCCATCTACCCAACAAAGGGAGTGGGCTTTTGTGTGTATGACCGGTTTTTTTTTCTGCCATTAAGGCTGCCATGCTCCGACTTCGGGGAAGGTGCATGCTATGTGTAACGTGTCATCCATACCAACGGCCAAACAAGTGCACAACTGCCTGTTCTGATCCAACAGAAGCAGGACATCATCTATCAGCACTCAACTGGCTGCAATACATGCTCAGTCACGGGGAGCCTGCGTGAGTGAGCTTTCCCTCTGAAGAGCGTCACCACGTTTTGTCTAATGACAGTTTCCATACATTCACCGATACCGGTGATCCCTTTACAGAATCAAATCAAGCCCATAGCCGTAGAGAAGCAAACGAGGCTGGATTCACCATGAGAGCAGGGGTCGACGGGCCACAGAATTCGAAACATTTTTTTCAAATTCTGATCGATGAGGATGAGGATGATGAAGATGGTGCTACTGAATTCCGGAGCAAACCTGGAGCAAACGAGACATCAGCATTCATGGTAAAATAACAGTTATTAAATCTTTTTTGGTTAGTCAGCTAGTCTTTGTAATGCAGTCAATTGGTATTCCATATGGAGTCTTGCAGAAGATAAATACGATGTTATATAAATTTGTTTGGCAAAAGAAACACAGTAACCGGAAAGCATTCGAAAAAGTGAAAAGGAAAGTAATGGAAGCAGACTATAACTCAGGAGGTTTAAAAATGGTTAACGTTATGGAACTGCAAAACTGTATGTATTTGCAATGGGCAGGGAAATTGTTTTCTGCAACAGACGAAAATTGGAGTAAGATTCCGAAGTGGCACTTAAACAAAATAATTAGTAACGATAGCATATTTAAGCTTAACTGTAATGCAATGCAGTTGCAGCAAATTGAACGAATAGACAATGAATTTTGGAGAAATGTAGTTACCATTTATTTGAATAATAAGAGGAAAACCAAGATAGAAAAAATAACACCAAGTAACTTTTTAGATCAAATGTTATTTTATAATGACTTGATAAATATAAAGGCAATATATTATATTTTCAAGAATGGAAAGAAAAGGGAATACAGTTTGTCAGAGACATTGTACACATTACTGAAAATAGACTGCTTAATCTCATTGAAGTGGAGACAGTTTTAGGAGATCGTAATGCAAATACAATTTTTGAATACAATGCATGCGAAACGCTCTCCCATCATCATGGCTGGAGTGGATTTATGAAAACAATATTACTCATGACAATGTTTGCTCTGCTGACTGCGAAGCCCATCTGTTTAACACAAAACCAAAAGAAATAAAAAAAGCTGCCGGAGCAAAGGAATTTGAGTAACGTTACTGCAAACGGCAAGGACTTTTGGCGTAGAAAACTTGACTTTGAAGTTGACGAACACATATGGATAACACCAAGAACATCTACAAAAGAGGTTAGGCTGTATGAACTACAATGGAAAATAAACCACAACATTTACCCGA
>CM065722.1:44711312-44716312 GCA_033310375.1 Conus canariensis | reverse complement strand
CCTCGCTGACTAAACTCTCGTGCGTACAGACCTTCAATTGCCTCGCTTGTTTCTGTGGAAGATGGAATGGATTTAACATGTAGAGATGTTCAATGAAAATTATCGTTGCTTAACATCGACAAACAAATTACAAGGAAAAAAAAAACACTACGCGTTTCGACCTTTTAGGTCTTCTTCAGGGAAGAAAAACAACATTCAGGACAATGAAAACGAAGAACGAGCAATCACTTATCTTCTCGAATCCAGCACAAGATGGACGTTGAATGAAAACGAGAGGCCGTTGGGAAGGAGTCCATGCGAGCGTTTTGTCTCGTAATTTAGGTGTCCATCTTAACTAGCGGAGTTAGTTAAAATTCCTTTTTAAAATTTGCTTCAATGTCCTCCTGCAGTCGCCTCATTTTGAAACGAAAAAAAAAATCGTTGTTTGAATTGTATCTGTGTATCTTTGGTCTCTGCCTTTTTACATATTGTGTGTTAACATTTTATTGGGGCCCGTTACATTTGTTGATTGAAAGTAAGGGGAAGGTTGAGGTTAGCAGATGGTTCATGCAGAGACAAAATCGAGCCGGGTGTGACCCACAAGAAACTTGCAGGCTCCTGTAGAAATGGCTGTTTATGGACAATAATATGACCGTTCTTCCATGAAAGTTTCGGATAGCTGACAACTTGTCCTTTCTACTACAGAAATGTCGGGTTTGTTCAAAACATATTCTGTCTCCTGTAGAAATTGTTTTTTGACAGTGTGTCCTTTCTCTTGCAGAAATATCAGTGATTATAAGATGTCCTTTCTCCTGCGGAAAATTTCGATTTGTTGAAAGAGTGTCCCTTTTTCTGAAGAAATGTCGGTTTATTCACAGTATGTCCTTTCTCATGTAGAATTATCGGTGTATTTACAGCGTGTCCTTTCTCCTATACAAATACTCGTGCAATATACTCGCAAGTCCTCTCTCCAATAGAAATGTCGCTGTATTCACAGCATGTCCTCTCTCCAAAAGAAATGTCGGTGTATTCACAACATGTCCTCTTTCCTATAGAATGCATGTCCTCAAGAGCCAAAGACCCCTTCTTTTCGGTGGGAGTTGGGGAAGGGTGAGGGGGGTGGGGGGTAGGGGGGTAGGCGTTCCTAAGTTGTCTGCAGTTCATGAAGTACGTTTGCTTTGTGTGTGTGCGTGCGTGCGTGCGTTGTGTGTGTGTGTGTGTGTGTGTGTGTGTGTGTGTGTGTGTGTGTGTGTTGTGTGCGTGCGTGTGTGTGTGCATGTGTGTGTGCGTGCCTCTGTGTGTGTGTGTGTGTGTGTGTGTGTGTGTGTGTGTGTGTGTGTGTGTGTGTGCGTGTTGTGTGTGTGCTACATTTTTCCTCCACTTCAGCCCTCCGCCCCCTTCTCTGCTCCCCCCCCCCCCCCCCCCCCTCCTCCCCACGCCCTCTGCACCTCCGATCCGAGCCTCCATTCAAACCGATGAAAAATCCACAACTCTTCCACCTTTTTTTTTTTTTTTAGCTTTTTTAATATCTTTCTGTTTTCTTTTTGAGGCGGGGTGGGCCCGGGGGGGGGGGGGGGGGAGGGGGGTGTTTTGAAGAAGAGGAGAATGGTTGTGTTTTTGCACTCTCTCTTTCTCTCTCTGTCTCTCTCTGTCTCTCTCTCTCTCCTCTTGCTCTCTCTCTCTCTCTCTCTCTCTCTCTCTCTTCTTCTTCTTCTTCTTCTTCTTCTTCTTCTTCTTCTTCTGCTTCTTCTTCTTCTTCTTCTTCTTCTTCTTCTTCTTCTTCTTCTTCTTCTTCTTTCCCGTGCGCGCTGAATTCTGTTTGTGTTTGTCGCTTTCACTCTCACATGCCTTCACTCCTACATCCCCCCTGCCCAAGTCCTAAGCCAGTTCGGACCTTCCCTCTTTATTTCTGCGTCCCTTCAGTCGCTTTTTTTTTCACCAGTACGTCCCTTTTTCTCCAGACATCACAAATCCTGCGCAGAGTTTGTTTTGTCGACAGAGTGATTTTTTTTTTTTTTTTTTTTTTTTTTTTTTTTGCTTGTTCCTAAATTTGGAATTCCGACCGACCATTTGCTGCACCAGTGAGAGATACACTACTGTGTGTGGTGAATGAAAGAAAAACAAATTAACGGTAGAACTTAATTAGAAAATATGTCCTTTCTGATATCGATTCTTTAAGAGCACAGTGATCTTGTTTGCGTTGATGGTGAAGTGGAAATGAAGCTGAGTCAACTAGGTTTTTAAACATCATCATCATCTTCGTCGTCGTCGTCGTCGTCGTGGTCGTCGTGGTTGTCGTGGTCGTCGTCGTCGTCATCATCATTCATCATCATCATCATCATCATCATCATCATCAACAACATCTCCCCCTCTCTCTCCTCTCTCTCTCTCTCTCTCTCTCTCTCTCTCTCTCTCTCTCTCTCTCTCTCTCTCTCTTCTCTCTCTCTCTCTCTGGTGTTATGAATGATATTTCTATATATATGTATAAGTCGTTTAAACGGCGGAGCACTATAATATGATATAATATGATGCTATTGTAACTCATATAAATACCAGGCATATGTTTTATACTGATTATGTACACCGAAGTGCGTGAAAAGTTCTCATTTAGCTTTGCATATTTCCCCTTCAAATGGGGCTTTGGCCTTTTCTTGAATAAAATATCGTTATCGTTATCGTTATCGTTACTCTCTCTCTCCTCTCTCTCTCTCTCTCTCTCTCTCTTCTCTTCTCTCTTATCGCTCTCTCTCTCTCTCACTCTGGTGTAAAAATGCAATTACAAGTCGTATAAATAATACCCATCCATACTAATATACGTACTCCAAGACTACAACAGCAAGGTGACTAGGAGGTGGAATTGAGGTGGGAGGGGTGAAAATCATAGCTGGTCCAACCCAGCTGCTATTGACAATGTGTCCTATACCGAGTTTTTTTTTTTTTTTTTTTTTTTTTTTTTTTTTTTTTTTTTTTCATTTTGCAACACAAAATGTCGATCCGAAATGAAATACAATGAATTTCAGCATGAAGATCATGGTCCGACAAAATTATCATTATATGAACAGTCAAAAGAATATGCTCAATTGAAATACTTTGACGAAGCATTTCACAGTAGGAGAACGTTTTGTTAACCATATGTCAAGTTTCATTCTGTGGATCAAACAAACCGTTTTAGCCCTTGAATATCTGTTTTGAAAATAAACATGGCTGATGGCATGTTCTATAGACTTAAACATATGGTTTGAAAATAAACGTAGCTGATAGCATGTCCTAGAGAGTCTAAGACCAAGAAGACGTCAGTCTTAACTAGTCACCACCACATGAAGAATGAGGTGATCAACAACCTCTGAAACAGACACAGCGGGAGTGCAGCATCTTCTCCATGGAGGGACCTCGTGGCGGCCTGTTGTTAATACTTTCCACTGGGGTTGCCTGACAGGACCAGTGTAACTGTGGCTGAACGGTGTCGAAAGAGTCGGAGCAGAACGGTGCCAGACTAACAGTACTAATGAGGAAGAGAGGGGTGTTGAGGGGGTAGAGATGGGCGGCAAGGAGGCATAGAATCTAGTAGCGTTGGCGTAAGGAATGTTGTCTCATTCATGGAAAACAAAGCAGATGGCACATTTGTACGTGATTTGCCACCACACACCACACACACACACACACACACACACCACACACACACGTACGCACGCACACACATACACACACACATACACACACACACACGCACACGCACGCACGCACGCACGCACGCACACACACACACACACACACACACACACACACACCACCACGCACCACGCACGCACGCAACACATACACACACACCACCACCACCCACCACCACCACTACCACCATTAACAACAACAACAACATAAAAACAAGAAACAAGGAAACACTTGCATATGTTTATGAAAGAGCACACACACACACACACACACACACACGCACACACACACACGCACGCACCACACACACACACACCCACACACACACACACACACACACACACACACACACCTCTAACATGTACTAGGAAACTTCCCATGCAGACTTCATGTAGAAACACGTTCTTCAAAGAAAAACATCAACATATCTTTTTTTTTCTTTTTAAATACTGGCACCACATGGCCTGGAGGTGGCTGAAACGTTTCAGGGTGCAGGTGACAGCTGAGAGAAAAGAACTAGGTGCCATTCTCCCTGCGGGAGATTAGTTGTTATTGCTTCTTCTATGTGGAGAGGAGTATTTTGGCAATAATTGTCTTGCCGGGTTTATGAGGAATGTGCATGTACACATGTGTATTGTGTGCCTCTGTATGTGTGCGTAGAGAGAGAGAGAGCGAGAGAGTGTGTGTGTATGTGTGGTGTGCGTGCGTGCATGTGTGTGTAGCATCTACTATTATAAACTGCGTGGGTGTTCGTTCGAAACCATCCATATCAGTACCCAACGAAACTCAGTGACTCTGCCTTTTACTTATAAGTAATGTGATAAATGATATATTCCATGAATTATATCAGGTCGTATTTTTGCATTGAATAAATGTAGAGTATATGAAACCCATTATGATTCAACAACAAAAAACACTTTGTAAATATAATCAGGGTGTGTGTGTGTGTGTGTGTGTGTGTGGTTTCATGCGTGAGTGAGATGATGTGTGCGTGCATGTGTGTGTGTTTGTTTGTGTGCGCGCGCCGCGAGTGGTGTGTGTGTTTTCGTTGTTGCCGTTCATGTGACAACGAGATAGTACCCAACTCATAACTCAGTGACTCTGCCTTTTAATTATAAGTAATGTAAGAAATAATTAATTTGTTGAAGGAGGTCAGGCTGTACTTTTTTTTTATTAAATGAATGTCGTGTTTATAAAACCCACTTTGAATCAACCAAAGGAACTCTGTAAATATATATATTATATATATATATATATATACAATTATAAACAAAACTTGCTCTTATGTCTTAGACTGAAGAAATAGGGGGAAATAAGCATTCATATCTGCAGTGGTAGATCATTCTGCCTAA
>CM065722.1:44698812-44708812 GCA_033310375.1 Conus canariensis | reverse complement strand
GTTTTGTTTGTTTGGGGTAAAGGATTGCTGCTGTTGTGTTTGGTCATCCAGGCCGATTTCAAATGTTTTGATAGAAAGGCACCGAAAAATGTAGCGACAGAAGAGTTCTTACGAACAGTCTGTCTCCATACGTGAGTACAGGAATAAGCGAACTGTTCAGAAAGTCTGTAACCAAAAAAGGATGCAGATTAAACAGACAATGCCTCTCGCTCTTAGCGCAACAATTCAGTACCATCTGGGCTACAGTACATTATTTTATAAACATTGTATCAGGTACACATCCAGCCAGTTCAAATAACACAAATCAACTACGTACACGAAAGAAAGACGCAAAGATAAAGCTTGACGATCATCCGGATATCAAACCTTAAAAGAACACAAAAGGATGTAATGTGGAAATCTTCCTTTCTCAGCTAAATCAGCGTTATTACAAGCAGTGGACATTGACGAAATGTATTGTCAACGAACAACTTCACAAAACAGAAAAATATTAAAGTTTGTGTGCCCCGGAAGGGTTCATACAAAAGAAAAAAAAAGTGTGGATCCAGCGTTCTGGTACGCAGACGAACTCCAAGCAAAATAAATGGCTGGGTTTCTCCGCAAAAAAAAATGTGTACAGAAGATTATGGTTTGTTCTCTGCACAGTCCCACTCCCCCACCCACCCACCCCCACCGTACCCCTTCCTCCCCAAAAGGGAACAAATTCTACGCGACTAAAACCAAGATCTGAACGAGCGGAAATCAAGCCAAATCATGTAGAAATAGCAACACCCCCAGCACCAAGAGCTGGTGGTCTCCTCACAAGGAACTAACGTTATCAACAAAGCGTGACAGACGCAAAACATAATCTGTTCCAACAAATTTTCTCTACGTGCGAAAATCGTTCGCGACGGATACAAAACTCAATCTTATCGTACGAGAAATTTTCCACCTAAAAACGTTTTGGACACGTTTTGGTGAATGATGAAAAGGAAAGCGAAGCAAGCAAACAATTAAACAAACAAGCAAACAAACAAACAAGAAGAAAATGACGCGAGAATTTTGAAACAATTTAAGATTCGAAACTTTGAGACCCCTGTTCAAGCAAATAACTCACCCAACCCAATAATCCAATGGCTAATGACAGATGGTGATCTTGAGAGGCTGTTCCTTCGGAAGGTTTGGAACATCTGGGACCAGACTGTCATATCACAATTCAGGTGTGTACCCCGTCTTCTAAGGTCCCACGTGCACGCAGCGCGAGAGGTTCGTCTTTGAAAAGAAACGTACAGCAAAAAACTTCTCTGGCCAGAAAAATAATCAGGACTTTGAAAGAAATTATCCATCAGGATTCCGACGTTTGATGAGAATTATAAACTAAACTTCAGAGGCACTAACAAGTCTTGTGAAGTGAAGTAAAGTAACTATCCCCCAAAACATCCTTTCGTTCTTCTCTGGTTGTACTTGTTTTTACTCTCTCTTGTACTGCCCTTCCCCATCCTCAGTTTCACGTGCAGAGGCGTTTTCGAACTCGCTCCTGCCTCTGGAGCATGCCTTAGACAAGCAAACATGCGTTAGAGACTACAAACTATGGGGAGTGCTATCACCTGTTGAAATGACATCACGCACTCCCGACACAAGTACACATAAACACGCAGCCCAAAGTTAGTGCACACGAACGCGCACATTGCTCATTCGCACGAGCGAACGCAAGCAAAACAACACACACGCACACACACACACACACACTGACACAGACTCTTCCTCTCTCTCTCTCTCTCTCTCTCTCTCTCTCTCTCTCTCTCTCTCTCTCTCTCTCTCATCTAGTACAATATAACATGAAAGGTGGTAAAACTACGAGTATTACTACTACTACTACTATACTACTACTACTACTACTACTACTACTACCACTGCTACAATTTTTATCAATGCCACTAATACCACTACTCTTTGTCTTCCTCCTCCTCCTGCTCCTGTTGCTGCTACAACTACCACTATTACCACTACTACCACTGTTGCTGCTACAACTACTTCTACTGCTATCATTACTACAACTGGCACTACAACTACTGCTACCACAGCTACTACTGCTACCGCCACTGTTACTGCGACTACTACTACGACTACTACGACTACTACTACTACTGCTGCCATACTACTACTACTACTGCTGCTGCTGCTGCAGCTGCTACACACTCAAAGAAAAGGATGGAAAGTGGGCCCAGGAAAGCGGAGTACGAAAATTAGATGAAGGAAGGACGAGTGAAAACGATGGAGGAATAAAGGTAGAGGGAACAAAGTCAGCGAAGACAGGAAGAAACTGGAAGGTCATCCGAGGAAAGAAGAGCGAGAAAGTATGTCCCAAGAAGGAAGAGATAGCGATTGGGGCTCAGAAAGGTTTGAGCGAGACGACTGAGCCGAGACAGGGAGAAGGACCTCATCGGCTAAGGCTTAGAAACAGAAAAGAAAAAGGCTGGGCAGAGGACAAGAGAGAGAGAGGAGGAAAGGTGGACTGAGGAAGCGAGAGGGAGAAAATGCGACCGAGACTGGGAGAAGGAGAAAGTTCTGCACAACAAAGACAGGAAGGTTGGGCTGACAGGGGAGAGAAGACAGAAATTCAGCGAAAAATGGAGAGGTTAAAAGGTTAGGACAAGGAAGAGAGACAGAGAAAGTTGAGCTGAGAAATGAGATGGTGGTAGTTAGTTAAAAAAAAAAGGGGGGGGGGGGGGGGGGGAGTGAGAGTTGAAGATTTTAGGTAAAAAAAAAGGGATAAGTGCAAAACTGGTCTGAAGAAAATAGAGGAAGAAAGTTGGGGGAAAAAAAAAACCAATGGAGAGGAGAAAATTTCTTGATTTAAGTTTCCATCTATCCTTTCTTGTCCCAAAATTTCTGTCTTCTATGGCCTAACTTTCTCCCTCCACTTCTTCCTAGCCAAACTTCCTCCCTCTTCCCAGCTTGGCCCAACATTCTCCCTGTACCCTTTCTGAAATCCAACGTTCCTTTCTTCCTTCCTTGACCTACATTTCTTCTTCCTTCCTTCCTTCCTTTCATTCTTGACCCAGTTTTTCTCCTTTTTTTTTTTTTTTAAGGAAGATGGAGGCAGGAAGCGGGGCCACAGAAAGTAGAGGAAGAAAATGGGCCAGTGGGGGGGGGAAGGAGTGGCAGAGAGAGAGAGGGGGGGGGGGGGGGGGGGGGGACGGGGGGTGAATTGGGGTCAAGAAAGGGAGAGATGAACGGAGAAAGTGGAAAAGGAAGGGAGAGAGGAAAGCTGGGCACACGGGGGTCGGGGAGTAGAAGGGGGGGGGGGGGGCGGGGGGGGGGGGGGGGGGCGGAGCTGCGGACGCACGAGCACTAGTCTTGATTGTTTCCTGTTTTGAGGAATCGTTGGAGGTTAGTCAGGCAACAGGGTCTGCCACTGTTCCGGTAGCTGTTTTCAGACCCTGAGTTCCGCCTGTCAGTCTGACCAGAGGTTCCAGGCTCCCTCTGCACTGATGGTGCGCCTGAACATAAACATTCCAAAGGGGGGGGGGGGGGGGGGGGGGCGGGGAAAGGGGGAAGGGAGGAAAGAAAAGATTAGGCAATGGGATAATTTCGTGACAGAAGTTGGTAAATTCTAATGTTCTGGACGCGTAGCGGAAAGACGAAAAACACTTTTGTTGTTGTTGTTGTTGTTGTTGTTGTTGTTTTTGCTGCTGCCGCTGTTGTTGTTGTTGTTTTTATTATTGTTCTTCATCATCATCATCTTCTTCTTCTTCTTCTTCTTCTTCTTCTTCTTCTGCTGCTGCTGCTGTTGCTGCTGCTGCTGCAGTTGTTTGTTTTCTCGATGTAACGTCTAAGGTCAAAAAGGGTTGTGCAGTTTATGATCAGTATTAGCAATGCCATTTATGGGATACAGTTCTAAAGTAAATGAACTTATACTCAATAAAAAAAAAACCAACACGCAAAACCCCTTCTTTGTCGAATACTAGCTTGATCAATGTGCCACCTGTCTATCTAAATGCTACTGTCCTAAGTAGATCCTCTTGGTCAGCATAGAGTTTCCATCTTGCTCAGGCTTGTCTGATCTGGCCCAAGGAGATTGTCTGTGACGTATGTTGTCTGGATCATACAGGCCATTTATGACGTCTGTGGTCTGACATATGGAGCTAATTTATGACGTCTATGATCTGGCTGTGTGGCTCAACAAGGGACCTTTTAATGGGGATCGTTCTGGACCTGTTGGCCGTTCATAGGGGCAATGTCAAATAGACGTCTTTCCGTCCAGCTGTTTTTGACTTTGTTGTCAGCCTAAGTAAGCGCCTGCGTTGTCCAGTTTGGAATCAGTCTGGATAACATGATTCGTTCTGTTCAGAAATGAATACCGTAACTGTTGTTCCAAGTGCTACTGGCACCATTTTGCAACCGAATCATTTCTTTACTATATGGACGTTGCTACGTCAATCTTTTTCCTTGACATTTGAACCTAATAGGCAAAATAGATGAAGAGTGTTTGAGCTTTGCATAGGCATGTCATATCATTAGCATCGTTGGTTTTGGTTCCAGGTGACAAGTGTCAACCCACGCCACAAAGACGATGCACGTCTTGACCTTTGAATGACCATTGGGGTCAACAGCGCTGTAGAAAAGTCTGAAGTTTATCCTGACGAGAGATTTCCGACTATTCAAAAGTACAGGCGATTGGGAATCTGCAGCATTCTGTCCATTTCAGCTCCTATTCATACCGCATGTTATGCTTGTTGCTTGACACTAATACTTCAGGACCATGACAAATGGTTGGAGTAGATGTTTGTTATCTAATTATCACATCTGAAAAAGACTTACACTAGCTGACTTTGAAACATAAAGTACATATACCACAATCTTAAGTATAGATGCTCATATTCAAGATCGTCAAACCAAGCACCAAAAAATGAAGAGCTTGATTTTGGCGTTTAGGAAAAAAAAAAAGAAAAAAAAAAAGAAAATGACCGCCTTAGTGCTCCATTGATCCGATAACTGATGCCACAAAAAAAAAATCGTCAAACCTTGTCAAAATTAGAGTCTGTTGTACAAACAGAATATCACTTTCAATGAGAAATACATTTTTGAAGGCTAGATTCGTTAAAAGAAAAAGGAAAAGCTCCTAGCTCGCTCTAATACATGTGAGCAAATAAAAACCCAACTGTTGTAAGGAGGCACAGTCGTTAAACGGATTGACACAAGGAAAAAAAAAGACAAATATAAATATATGCTGGCCAATTTCAAGCCAGATGAAAAAAAAAAAAAAAAAACATCTGCCTACACTCGCTAATAATACATGCATAGACACTGGAATAAAACGAAAAGAAAAAGAAACAGACATATTCAAGTTTTGGATGACTTTGTTCCTGTCCGAAATATCTTATAATTAAGTAAATAAGTGAGGAAGCAGAACTAAACAACAGAAAACTACGGGGGAAAAAAAGGAAAAAGCGGTTTTGTTCAAAATAGAAGGCGAGAGATGTACCAAAAAGACACCTCATGGAACGAATGAATCTGATTGTCAGAATCCACTCCCATTTCAAACAATTCCTGTGTCAGTCAATGAGTCATTTTGGCAGATGTGGATAGTTGTTCACGGCAGAAGTGCGGCGTATCCTCTGACGGGTGTCCTCGCACTGACCTGATATTGTTGCTTCCTACAGACAGTACGGCCGAACTGCAGCGGGACAAGCATGGGTGTGTATAAGACGGAATGAGCACAGTACGAGTCTTTTTTATTCTCTCTCTCTCTCTCTCTCTCTCTCTCTCTCTCTCTCTCTCTCTCTCTCTCTCTCTCTCTCTCTCTCACACACACACACACACACACACACAGACACACAGACACACACACACACACACACACACACACGTACACACACACGTACACACGCGCGCACGCATGCACGCACGCACACGCGCGTGCACGCACACAAGGAAGACGAGACAATAAAAGAAAATACAAATTTTCGATGGTAACATGATTACCCTGGAGTTACATTCCAGTTGGCAATAAATTTGTAAACGTTTGCCGGAAACGAACGCAATCAATCCTGGCTGAAAACAACCGACATGTATTTGTACGGACCGTTGCTCAAACGTAAAATAGTTTTACATTGGATGCTTCCGTTTAAGCCGGAATAGAAACGTTTGTGTCTTCACTGATGCTGCAAGTGTTCGTCTCGACCCATACTTCCGGTGTGTGTGTGTGTGTGTGTGTGTGTGTGTGTGTGTGTGTGTGTGTGTGTGTGTGCGCGCGCGCGCCCGCGTGTGCTTGCATGCGTGTGTGTGTGTGTGTGTGTGTGTGTGTGTGTGTGTGTGTGTGTGTGTGGATTATGATGAACTAATATCTGCGATGTTTTTAATCTTACATCCCTAAACTCGGTCTTCACCGATATGTCAAGATTTTAAGAGCGGGATTTAGAGGTTTTAGGAGACAAACCGTGCAATGTTTTGAGCTTACGCAGCTTTTTTTTGGTGTTGAAAACTAGTTAACGCGTGGTTTTGTTCGTTGCATATTTTGTGAGAATGAAGCCAAAGAATGAAGCCATATCTGGCATGAGATAGCAGCAGAATGGTTTATGGATTAATTAGCTGATGGAATTCGCATGTTTCCTATTTTACTTGAAACATACCGCCAAATACGGTTTGCGATACAGCAAGTCAGAATCGTTATATATGTTCAGATATATTGTTTAATACTTGACGAATTCTATTGGTCTTTGGATTTTTTACATGAATGGAGTCAGGGTCTTCGAAAACTGCACTTTAGAGCAAGTTTTTTTTGTTTATGCATACATTTATTTATTTTTTCATATGTTTATTTGTTTAATTATGTATTTATCTATTTTTATTCATTTTTTTAAAGTTTTAAAATTTCTTTAGATTCGTTTGGACCGCTGTTTCAGCGAAATTCTGTTTCAAAACGATGTCATTTCAGTACAAGACAGGTACAAGGACAGCTCTTGATGTCCGGATTTGTGGGCTATATTGCGCGAGTGTACTAACATGGTAAAGATGATTTGCATGAACAAAAAATCGCCTTTTCACAACGGCTGTGAACCTAGCAGCCGGGTTTCCCTTGATGTAATGCTAATTATTGAGAAGTATCGTTTGTGGTTGACGGTTCTACTGTATGTTTGATCGTTCGTTTGTTTGTTTGTTTCTTGTAAGATAACTTTGTTTCTCAGCAATTTTTGTTAGCTTGTCAAGATCTCTATTTCATATAATGTGAAGTTACTGAAGATATATAATTAAAAAGACTGAAAAGGTACGTAATATTGTGAAACACGACATAGTCGTCGGTCTAAAATGGTCATAATCACCCGCAAAGCCTCCATCAGTAGGCCATATGATGTCTGTTCATATAGCTGGTTGATGGACACCCACCAAGTCAGCAACAATATGTTTGAAAGGGTCAGTTTCTTATGAATCTTCCTAACAACATGGCAACACAGAACAGAAAAGCTCATTTTGTTTGTGATTCTTTGCACTTACGACAGGGCAAATCGTTACATTTAACAATTCTGTCTATATATATTTCTGGACCGCTATTTAACTATAAGATAAAGAATTTACGAAGTCAGTGATTTTAGATGTCTCTCCTTTTCAATGTCTAGATAGGGCTTCAGACCATAATGACATCATGGATCAGACCATCATGCCCACAAACGTTTGAATATTTCACCATTTCAGGGTGTCGTCAGAATACTGTTGCCGTCCGCAATTAGTTGTCGACGCCGCCAGATACAATTTCATGATCATTTCCGACATTTTGATGTAGCCGAACAAAACGTGGAGCATACTGAAACAAGACTAAAGCGACCGTAGTGTCCGAACTGCTTTTTCCTCTTAACATCTACGTTATAAAGCATGAAGTAACCTTTACACGGTGATCTGATGTTTTCCATTCGTATCTATTATACTCAGCAGCAGACATCTAGCTTCTGAACCTAACTCTGTAGGGAATGTTTTTGGTTTGCCAAAATAAGATCTCTAGAGAGAGAGAGAGAGAGAGAGAGAGAGAGAGAGAGAGAGAGCGAGAGAGAGAGGAGAGAGAGAGAGAGAGAGAGAGAGAGAGAGGAGAGAGAGAAGACCGGATGGGTCCAGAGCGAGGATAAAAAAGACAGAAGAATGGGGAAATCCTGATGTAGACAGGAAAGAAAGTAAAGGATGTGGTAATAACATCAGAGAGCCCCCTTTCTTTTGGTCAATCTGTATTGAAAAGAGTGTCTGGGCTCCCTTCTGGGTTCACGCGCTGGGTTTCAAAAACCGATCAGTGATGCAAGCGTTGGATGTCCCCACAGGGACCAATCAGAAGGAGGCAGACAAAAGAACGAAATGAAGTGAACACGCCACCAATCGCCTGGGACAGTACAACAGACAGCATGGATGGGACAGGAACACTTGGTGTAGTAGAATACTCTCCACTGTTCATTTGTCAGGGGGGAAATATGATTGTACTGCATTACCTCTTCACAAAACTGTTTGTACATGTGGCTTCCTGTTTTTAGTCCTCTCTCGCTCCAGCCCTTCTCTTTAAGTACCCCTTGCCCCATCTCTCCTCCCACAAACGCATCACACTATCACCCTCTCTCTCTCTCTCTCTCTCTCTCTCTCTCTCTCTCTCTCTCTCTCTCTCAGTGTTATGTATTTGCTGGTTTGTATGCGTATGTGCATGCACATAGGTCTGAACTATTTTCGCCAGTGGTTTTGTGTCTTTTTACATGATGCAAACAGTATTTTTTTTGTCTTCATTTTTTTGTGGTTTATTGTAAAACTTTACTTTTTTGTATTTGTTTTGTTCTAAGCCTTTATTCTTTGAGTTGCATTTTTGTTTTCAAGTACATGATGTTGAAAGCCAGGCAGCTTTTTCTAATTTGTCCTCCATAAATCGCCCATGTTCTTATTCTTTCTCTGTTAATTTTCTGTCTGTACCTATCTTAATATTTATCTGTCTCTCCCTCACCTCCCACCCCACCCTACGACCCACCCTTCCCCTGACCACACACCACCCCAACTCGACCCTTCCCTTCCCTCTGTCTGTCTGTCTGTCTGTCTGTCTGTCTGTTTTCTCTCTCTCTCTCTCTCTCTCTCTCTCTCGTCTCTCTCTCTCTGTCTCTGTCACTCTCTGTCTGTCTGTCTGTCTGTCTCTCTCTCTGTCTCTTTCTCTGTCTCTGTCACTCTCTGTATGTCTGTCTGTCTGTCTGTCTGTCTCTCTCTCTCTGTCTCTCTCTCTCTCTCTCTCTCTCTCTCTCTCTCTCTCTCTCTCTCTCTTCCAAACAGAACGAAGATTTTATCAGGATTTATTCAAGAACCTTAAAAAAAACAACTTTTGATAGAAAAAGGACATCGAGTTTAAAACTAATTGCATCCAGTTTTGCTTTGGTGTCGTTTTTCAATATTTATCCCAATCCATCTTTTTTCTTTTAATTTCCTGTTATTAGTTCAATCTTTTGGGGTAGCAGACTTGCCGGAAGGGGAGGATGGCAGTAAGAGGTGGGGCGGAGAGGGTGAGTTGGGTGGAGGTGGGGGGGGGGGGGACGATCAGAGAGAGGGAAGAAGCGCAGTGCGGCCAGCATACCGGAAGGAAGAACTCCCCCAAGACGCCATGACTGCCGACGTCATAAAAGAAAAGGAACCAATCAGCGGGTAGCAAAGCAGTGTAGCGGAAACACGACCCAGGGGACACGTTTCCAGTATGGAGCAGACAATCTCCTTTTGCACCCCCACAAACTCGGAACTGTGTTTGTGCGTGTCAGGTAGTTGTTCTAGTTTTGGAAGAGAGTAAGGGAAAATCGAAATGTGCGTGTGTGTGTCTGCGCGCGCACGCGTGCGCGTGCACACACACACACACACACACACACACACACACACACACACACACACACACACACACACACACACATCCAAGCTCTCATGTAATTGCGCAAAATGCGCGCGTGCGTGCGTCGCGCGCGCGCGCGCGCGCGCACACACACACACACACACACACACACATACACACGCACACGCACACATG
>CM065722.1:44683812-44686312 GCA_033310375.1 Conus canariensis | reverse complement strand
AACAGTCTTACCAGCCAATATGTAGTACTCTAGAATGTACCAGAATTGTACGCCAGCCAGCAATTGATAATCTACACCGTACCCCACCTGTTCACCCAGCCAATAAGTGCTAGTTTAGAATGTACCAGAACTGGACACCAGGTGGTAATCTATAGCGAGCCTAATCGTACCCCAGCCAACATGTGGTAGTCTGTACCATATCCCAACTCTGTCCCAGGCATATATGGTATTCTACATTGCACCAGAAGTGTATACCAGCCAACAAGTGGTCATCCGTAATGCACTCTGATTGTACCTGTGGTAGTCTATAACATAACCAATCGTCCCCCAGACAGAAATGTACACCAACCGTACTCCAGGCATTGTATGGTATTCTACTATGCACCGCAACTGTACCCCAGCCAGCAAGTAGTAATCTACAACGTACCTAAACTGTGCGCTAGCCAGCATGTGGTCATTTACAACGCACCCGTCTGTACCCCAAGACATTTTTGGTGTTCTACAATGCAACAGAACTCTGCACTGGCCAGCATATGGTCATCTACAACGCAACCTAAGTGATCCCAAACCAACTTGTGGCAGACTACTAAGTACAGGAACTCTACTCCCGCCGAAAAGTGGTAGTCTACAAGATATCCCAACTATATCCCAGCCAGTATGTGGTAGTCTATAACGTACTCCAACTGTACCCCAGCAAATGTGTGCCACGCTACAATGTACAAGGATTATACCTCAGTCAATATGAGGCAATCTACAACGCTCCAAAATTGAAACCAAACAAAAAAGTGGAAGCCAATTACGTACCAAAACTGTATTTCAGATAACATGTGGTAGTATACAATGTACAAGAAATGTACCCCGGGCAGGATCAGTTTGAAATATTGCCCTTTTCTTTTTAATCAAAAAATACTTTCTCTATGCATCGTGATTCGCCATGCCACGGCATCCATGACACAAAATCCAGGTCATCTCAAACTAGGCGTAGGACAGACTGGCATCGACCAAAATCCGTGAACGAAACGGCGTACACAGACATGATGCCAGGTGGCCAGGAACATGGGAAGTGTTGCAGAAATCAGGAGGCACAGCTGCATGTTTCGCCCTGCACGTGTTCATTACATTTTCTGCACGTGCTCACTGCCCAGAGTCTCCCAGACATGAAGGTTTTCTTTTGGAGCGTTTACAACTGCTCAGTGTGTATAACAGGTGTTGAGCTGTGCTGCACTGCAACGTGTCCAGTTTTCAGTGGGACACAGTCGTTGAGTACTGCACCTGCGCAACTGCTTATTAAGTCATGGTCACTGAGGTGTTCAGAATTGCACGTGCACTGTGCTCAATGAGTCACGGTCACGTGGATGTTCAGCATTTAACGGCCTTGCTGCTCAGTGGGCCACAGTTACTGAGTATTGCACATGCGCAACTGCTTACTAGGTCATGGTCACTGAGGTGTTCAGGATCGCACGTGCACTCTGCTCAATGAGTCACAGTCACAAGGACGCTCAGCATATAACGGGCTTGCTGCTCAGAAGTCACAGGCACCGAGTTTTGCACATGTATATTTTTCAGTACGTCATAGTTACCAAGGCGTTCACAAGGAGGGGTGGGTGGATGGATGGATAGATGGATGGATGGATACATACATGTATACATACATACATATATACATACATACATGTATGCATACATACATACATACATACATACATACATACATACATACATACATACAAGTACGCGCATGCACGTGCACTCTACTCAGTAGATCACTGCAGTGTTCAGCATTGCACGTGAACACTGCATATTAGGTCACAGTCACTAGGTGTTCATTATTGAAAGGGTTTACTGTTAAGTAGGCCACGAACACTGTAGTGCTCAGCATAATACGTGCACACCGCTCAGTAGGCCACAGTCGTGGAGGGTTTTTCGATTCGCACGTGCTTACTATTCTACGCCGCAGACTGGGAGGTATTCAGTATCGACATATGGTTGACGCATGAGACATATCAGCCATTCCCTTTTGGCAGCCGCCGCTTTGAGGGTGGGGAGGCGGGAAGAGAAGGAAGGCGGGGGGGGGGGGGGGGGGGGGGGGTTAAGGCGGTAGCTATTCAGTCTTTCTGTCTGCATACAAGTTTCTTTGTTTGTGTCGGTGCATCTGTCTGTCTGTTTCTGTCTGTATCTTTATTGTTTCTTGTGCGTCTTTATCTACTGCTTACTATACCAACGTCGGAAAAAAGAATCAAAATAATATGCACGTCAATTTCTTGTATCTATGCACGTATGTCCACCTATTTGTACGCTTAAGTGTGTTTGCCTGTCCGTCTGTCTGTGTGTCTGTCTCTGTCTGTCTGTCGGTCCGTCTATCTGTCTTCCCCCCATCTGTCTCTTTCTCTTGTCTGTCTGTCTGTCTGTCTGTCTGTCTGTCTGTTGTATGTATGTATGTATGTATGTATGTATGTATGTATGTATGTATGCATGCATGCATGTATTTATGGATGGATGG
>CM065722.1:44676312-44678812 GCA_033310375.1 Conus canariensis | reverse complement strand
AACTGGCCTTCTCTTCCGAAAGTTGGTGATGGGATTTTACGTGCGTGCAAGATGTCATGCGTGCGTTCACACACGGAGCCTCAGTTTTTAGTCTCATTCGAAGAAATGTATGGGGGAAATGGAGTCAGAACCAATGTTAACTCCGAGGAAAAAAATCCCCCTGTACCGAACGGCCCGGCGGGGATTCGAACCCGTCATCATTACTTAGTCGCGAAACCAGCAGAACTGGTGTCTTGACACTGATCTATTTCTGTAGTCCCTCCTTGCGATGAGTTGAATGCTTTTCGTTCTTCACGCGATCCTAGTTATCGTTGCCGTCTACAATTATTTCCTGAACAGAAAATTATACTGTTATATGTAAAGCTATTTATCATTGTTGTCCTTTACTCTCTTCATTTAAAAAAAAATCATTCTTTCCTTTTGTAATCTAGATTATTCTCTTTGTCTCCCCTTTTTGTCATTCTCTATTGCCCCAGAGCTTGAATTACTCTCCTTGTATAAATCTCTTTTTGTTTATTTACATTTCAATTGCTTCATGGCTTACATTGCCACAAACCCACGACTCCCACGTCATGAGTACACGGCTGTTACTAACTGAGCCGAAGGTGTGTTTTTTATTTATTTATTTTTTTTTATAGATTTTATTCCTCATTTTGCACAGTATTCGCTGCATTTTTCAATTGCCTAATTAGTTTTATACTTTGCCTTGTCTCCTTCATTATCATCATCATCATCATCTCTTCTTCGTCTTCTTCTTCTTGTTATTACCAATCATTTTGATATTTCCCCTTATCTAGTCATTTTGAATCAATTATGACTCATACCATTCTTTGTGTAGCCCTTTAACACATATAACAGAATGCGTACACTCATTCGGACACACATACGCATGTACATATGCAAGTAAGGCCACATGCATAGGATTTCACATACGTGCGTATTCTTAGGCGCACTCACACACGCGTGCACGCACACATACACACGCACACACACACACACACACACACACACACACACACACACACGCGCGCGCGCGCGCGCGCGCGCGCGCAAACACACACACACACACACACACACACACACACACACACACGCAAACACACACACACACACACACACACACACACACACACATACATACACACACACACACATACACACACACACACACACACGCACGCACGCACGCGCGCGCGCGCACACACACATACACACACACACACACACACACACACACACACACACACACACACACACACACACACACACACTGTAGTAGTGGTAGTAGCAGCAGCAGAGACGATGTTCACTAGTTATCCAAAGTCTGACCTGCGCGCTGGGTTAATGTCCAGGTCAGGCATCTGATAAGTGTTGTCGGTGACATACCCCTCTAACTCTATTCTTTTTACTTATTCATTTATTCATCCATCTAGCTGTAAACTCTCTGCGCACAATTTTTTTTTTGGCTTAGCAGGTGTGGTATAACGTATGTGGGCTAGTCTGCACGCAGTGACACCTCCTTGATGAACATGAAATTAAAAATATGGCTGTGTGTGTGAATAAGTTTTTTTTCCACGACAGGTTAGCATATACACATATCATTATGGATCAGAAAGCGTAGGCGTAATGACATAGTTGTGTCACCAAATATGCAAACACAATACAGAAAAGCGCACGTGAGTACAGCCACATTATTGAATGGCAATGATCAAATCATCTCTCAATCCATCCTCTCTCTCTCTCTCTCTCTCTCTCACACACACACACACACACACACACACACACACACACACACACACACACACACACACACACACACACACACACAAGTCAAGGCATATAAGCCTACTAAAAGATTTGGGAGGGGAAAATAACAATAGTAATCATGCAAATGTAGACCATGTTTGTGTTTTCATAGTAATGGCACAACACGTAAATCTTCAAGGGACAAAGATAACATGATTTCAGTTCTCACCAGCATTTTTGTCATTCACATTCGTGAACCAAATCAACTAACCATTCACACTCACCACTATTTTTTTTTCTATGTACACTCACATACGTGGAATAAACATGCATATTCACCGATCAATCATTGTCACCATGCAAGCCACTTTGCCTCATTTCTGCAGGCTCATATCATCAGCAGTTACCCAGCATAAAACCCACGACGTTTTACGAGAGAATTGTTTCATTGTGTTGGACAGCTTTATGGTCACAACCGATCTGTGTGTGTGTAATTCAAGCCACCAGCCTCTGGGACAGTGCACCACTACAGTGAGGACCACCCATTTGTGTTTGGTTTGTGGCTGATCTAAAGCTTTGCGATGACTGGAGAGAGAGAGAGAGAGAGAGAGAGAGAGAGAGAGAGAGAGAGAGAGAGAGAGAGAGAGAGAGAGAGAGAGAGAACTCCGAACTCCGAAATGTTTTCTTGTAAGGCCACCGACCTGTATACAGGAGGTACACGTTTGATAAAGGGTAGAAAATCAGCCGTAATCGA
>CM065722.1:44613812-44626312 GCA_033310375.1 Conus canariensis | reverse complement strand
CCCCAGCTTCGCAGGTTTCTTCTCGTGCTGTTAAGCAGAGATATGTACCGATAAGTATGCATCAATCATACACAAAGGTTTGCCTCGATTTTTGTGTGAGCGATCCTTACGTGTAGTTTTTATTAAACTACATTGTTGGTGTTGCTTATGATAATAATAATAATAATAATGATATGATGATGATGATGATGATGATGATGATGATGATGATGATGATGATGATGATAGTAATAATAATAAGAAGAAGAATAGTAATAACAATAACAATAATAATAGTAACAATGATGATGATGATGATAATAATAATAATCAGAATAATAGTAATAATAATAATAATAATAATATAGTAATAGTAATAATAACTACAACAACAACAACAACAACAAGAATCTCACATCACTGTCTGTAAACTGTCCTCCCCCCTCCCCCTTACCCCCCCCCCCCCCCCCCCCCCCCCCCCCCCCCCCCCCCCCCCCCCCCCCCCCCCCCCCCCCCCCCCCCCGTCGCTTTTTTACACAGCTGACGCAAGGTCTGATGCCTTGTTGGATATTTGGATCATTCGATAGGGTAGGAGGCCCCTCTGTGGGAGCTTATTCATCTATTCATTATTCAGCTGCAAGATTGTATGGGAATGCTTTATTGTAGCAAGCACGATATATACATATATATTTTCTTTTCTTTGAGAAAGGTCAAACAAGGAAGAATAACATGAGATGAAACAACAGAGGCGTGTTTTAAAGTGAGAGTGCACTGTGGGGGAAATCCGATCAAAGATAGGAAAACCCACGGCAGGAACACACCGGAAAACATACATGTGCGCACGTGCACCAAGACATCAGATCAGAAAAAAAAAAAAAAAAGATGCCTGGATCAAAGGCATGACGTGTGTGGGCTGTCTTCCATTGGATTCGGCAAGAACCCTAAAGAGGTGTCCTTGTTTGCAGTATGTGTCTGTCATATATACACACGTGTGTGGTAGGTGAAAGGGTGCCGCAAGGTGTGTTTGTTTTCTTTCATTTTCTGCCTCTATTTTATGGATTATGATGATGATGATGATGATGATGATGATGATGTTGTTGTTGCTGTTGTTGTTTTTGCTGTTGTTTTGTCATTGTTATGATTATTAATATCAGTATTGTTATGTCATTGTTATTATTATATCAGTATTGTTATATCATTATCATTATCACTATTATCATCGCTATTATCATTATCATTATTACTATTATTGTTATTGCTATTATTATTATTATTATCATTAAAGTGTGGGAGTAAATGTTACATCTCTGATAGCAATGCGATTCATTTAAGTGACGTTTACAGCTCACAGGACTCAAGGAGCCATATTTGAACTATCATCTCGTCACCATTCTTATCAAGCTTAATAACATTGTGTGGCTAGTAATGTTCTGTTATGATTCCATGATCTCCTTTGTCTACAAAAGATTTTTTAAAATGTGAACGCAAGCTGGATCTACGTAAATATTCCATTGGCGATTGAACTCACTCATGTTCAGGGCATGAGGTCCACCATTAAAATAATCAAGACATTTTTTTTTTTTTTGTCATCTCAGTCATCTCTACATTATGAGTAATAAACCCTTATCTGGCAGAGAAATGGGTTTGTGTGCCAAAAGTTGTGGACTTTTACTGCGCAATGATGAGTTATGAGCTCAAACGCTGGTGACGTTTATCCGGGTCCGTTTGAGATATGACGTCATATCAGCTGTTTCTCCAGTCTGTTGCAGTGTACAGGAGCGGCTTAAAAGACGAATGAAATGAAGCGGAGGCTTTTGAATTAGAACTGAAAAGGTCACTGAGAATTGAACGGGTTCTCTCATACTGTCTGCTGTTATGATATCTGTCAATATTTGTGACTCATGGTGTGTTTGTGTGTCTTTCTCTATACTCTCCCGTTTTTGTCTTCTTCTTCTTCTTCTTCTTCTTCTTCTTCTGTCTATCTGTCTGTCTGTCTGTCTGTCTGTCTGTGTGTGTCTCTGTCTGTCCCTTTACTGTACTTGTGACATTCTGGTCTCACAATCAGAAAAGAAAAGACCAACACACACACACACACACACACACACACACACACACACACACACACACACACACACACACACACACATCTCTCTCTCTCTCTCTCTCTCTCTCTCTCTCTCTCTCTCTCTCTCTCTCTCTTATACTTGTGACATTTTGGTCCCAATCAGACAAAAAACAAAAAAACATCTCTCTCTCTCTCTCTCTCTCTCTCTCTCTCTCTCTCTCTCTCTCTCTCTCTCTCTCTCTCTCTCTCTCTCTCAAACCTCTCGCTACATTTCACCTTGTTTAATCTTTCGTCCGTTTAGTTTCCCACAAATGAATGTAATGATTAATTTTGTTCATCTTATGTATAGTACCACATTATGACTTCCCTTTGGAACTTGCCCTCCTGACATGAGCAGAATGTCTAGTTCAGTAAAGATGTTGTCGTTGTCGTTGTCGTTCGATCTCTCTCTCTCTCTCTCTCTCTCTCTCTCTCTCTCTCTCTCTCTCTCTCTCTCTCTCTCTCTCTCTCTCTCTCTCTCTCTCTCTCAGACTTGTGGCATTTGGTCCTTAATCAGACAAAAAGAACAAGACCAAAACACCTATTTCTATATTTTCTGCCACATCACGCTCTTCCTCTTCTTTTCCCCAAGACCTCTGCCAGGCTTCTCACCCACCGTTTCGTTCTGTTTCCAGTGTATGGAAGCCTCACCCAGGAAATCACAGAATGCCGCCCTTTTCTGGCAAAGTGACAGACTTGTTTTTTTGTTTTTTTGTTTTTTTTCTTCCAGCATTTGAAATACAGGATGTAATTCTTGACTTTCAGCAGTTCCTTGCGTTGTTTTTCACTTGGGGTTTGCCAGTCCACTTGTTTATTTCCAGCTCTCCACGACAGGGATTCGGTTTCATTTTGATAAGAGGAATTGTGGTGTGTGTGTACACTTGCGCACATGTGCGCGCGCGCGCGCGCGCCGCGCGCGTGTGTGTGTGTGTGTGTGTGTGTATGTGCGCGCGCGCGCGCGCGCGTGTAGTTTCTCTCGCTCTTGCTCTCTCTCTCTCTCTCTCTCTCTCCTCTCTCTCAGTGTGTGTGTGTGTGTGTGTGTGTGTGTGTGTGTGTGTGTGTGTTGTGTTGTGTTGTGTTGTGTTGTGTTGTGTTGTGTTGTGTGTCTGTCTGCGTGTGTGCACATGTCTGTGTATAATGTTTTTTATGTGTGTGTGTGTGTGTGTGTGTGTGTGTGAGGAGAGAGAGAGAGAGAGAGAGAGAGAGAGAGAGAGAGACAGAGAGACAGAGACAGAGAGACAGAGAGACAGAGACAGAAAGATAGACAGACAGAGAGGTAAAGACAGCCAGTCAGGCAGGCAGACAGACAGGTAGACAGACAGACAAACACGCAAACCGAGACGTCCGTAAACCAGGGAAAGATTTTCGCAAAGCGTTCTTAACGTCCACGGTCTGATAGCGGATGACGACGTAGACGATGACGTGGGTAAAATACGATGTGTACCCAGGGCCCATAACTCCGTCTGCACAGGACTGTTTATGTGATGACGTCATTGTTAAACCTGTCACCTGATCGCTTGGCTCGCTCGTGGATTTGGAAGTACTGTGACTGTAGACCGGAGGTAGATCGTGAAGGAAAAAGAAAAGACAGATAAAATGGCTACTGGCCTTGCAAGTAGGGATAACGAGTCGTTGACAGCAAAGACTCTGAGTATTTGGACTCCTGAGTTAGGGGCCGGAATAGCTCAGCGGTAGAACGCCGGACTCGTAATCTTGGGATTGCGGGTTCGAATCTCCGCTGAGCCGTTTCGGTACAGGGCGATTTTTACCTCGGAGTTAACATTGGTTCTGACTCCATTTCCCTTTCAGTCCTTCGAACGAGACTATAAACCGAGGTTCCCTGTGTGAACGCACGCATAACATCTTGCACACACGTAAAATCCCATCACCAACTTTCGGAAGAGAAGGCCAGTTTGGCCGTTGGTATGGATGACACGTTACACATAGCATGCACCTTCCCCGACGTTGGCGTATGGCTGCCTTAATGGCGGGATAAAAAAAAAAAAAACACGGTCATACACACAAAACTCCACTTCCTTTGTTGGGTAGATGGAATTAATCCTTGCCTTTCTATACAGAGGGTGTCCGCAGGAGTATCAAGCCTGCGTACGCAGAAGAAGCAGGAGACTCCTGAGTATCTTTAAACAAGACAAGTAAGACAACCAAGCGTGATAACGCAGGAGGAAAACAAAGAAACTGGAAACAAAGAAAGTTGTTTTTTTTTGTTGTTGTTGTTTTTTTTGTTTTTGTTATCTTTTCATTCTCGCCTCGTATTTCCGTTTTGGACTAATGACTGATCAGGGATGTCTCATAATTACAGTGTGTGTGTGTGTGTGTTGTGTGTGTGTGTGTGTGTGTGTGTGTGTGTGTGTGGCGGTTTGTGCTTGTGTGTTGTGTGTTCTGTGTGTCTGTGTGTGTGTGTCTGTGAGTGCGTGCGCGTGCGCATGCGCGTTTATGTATGCATGTGTCTATGTGTGTGTGTGCGTATGTGTGTGAGTGTGTGCGTAGTGTGTGTGTGTTGTGTGTGTGTGTGTGTGTGTGTGTGTGTGTGTGTGTGTGTGCGTGTGTGCGCGCGCGCGCGCGTGTGTGCATGTGTATGTGTGTGTGTTTCAGTAATGTGTGATTCTCTCTCTCTCTCTCTCTCTCTCTCTCTCTCTCTCTCTCTCTCTCTCTCTCTCTCATATACAGTCCCTTAAGTAAACACCGTTCATACATACACACACATGCACACACACCTGCTTGCGCGCGTGTCCTCCATTGCGTACACCCAACTATCTATACAACCCACCCGCACCAGTCATCCCCCATACACGCACGAATGCATACGTACACGCACGCAATTGCGCATACACAACCAGACAGACAGACAGAGACAGAGAGACAAAGAGAGACAGAGAGACAAAGAGAGACAGAGAGAGAGAGACAGTGAAAGAGAGAAAGACAGAGACAGATAGACGCCCATATGCACTTAACATTGCTTTTCTTTTTGGTTTTCCCATTATTTTGTTCCCCCTTTCCACACCGCACGTGCTGTCCTACTTTCTCACTCCTCGAGCTGTGTGACTGCCACCCAAAGCGCCCCCACTATGATGACAGCTTCTGTCACGCTCAAAACCTTCCTTTCATCACGCTCTCTCTCTCTCTCTCTCTCTCTCTCGTTCTCTCTGTCTCTGTCTCTGTCTCTGTTTGTCTCTGTCTCTGCTCTCTCTCTCTCTCTCTCTCTCTCTCTCTCTCTCTCTCTCTCTCTCTCTGAGAGATGCTGTGGTGCTGATATCGAACAAATTTACAGCATTGAAAAAAAAAAAAAAAGGATCCTGTCGTTATAGTTACCATTAAAGTGTAAGAATAGTTAATTAATGTATGTTTGCGCTAAGAATGTTCTATATCACAAATTCTCTGGCTCACATACTCACATCTGCTCGCATTTTGGGATTTTTTGCCTCCCCCCCCCCCCCCCCCCTTTTTTTTTTTTTTTTTTAACCTGGAATGATGATTCGTTCAAAAGTGAGTGGACGCAAGTATAATATCTTGCAGGAACCTACTATTCCATCACCAACTTTCGGAAGAGAAGGACAAATTGGCCGTTGGTGTTCATGGCAAATGGACATATAGTGTGTATACGTTGTGCAAAACTGAGGGAATGAGCGACAATATGGGTCACTGATAATAGACTGAACAACATGGAAATGTCATGGTTATTGCCATCAGACAGATCTACATTCGGCTCCACCCAGGGAGCCAGTCCGTTGTGTCAACGAGAGTGTGCATTGTAAGGCGTATGGAGCTTGGTCCCTGACCGAGGATATGTGTTATATTAGTACTCACAGTATTAATTAGTATCATCATCGTTATGATCATCATCGTTATGATCATCATCATCATCAATCCATCATCACATCATCATCATCAAATCATCATCATCATCACATAACACCTCATCATCATCATCATACACCATCATCATCATCATCATCATCACAACACCATCATCATCATCATCATCATCATCATCATCATCATCATCATCCTAACCATGACGATGGATCCTAGTCTAGACTACTATGATCATGTACAGAATTAAAATGCGAAAGCAAAAAAAGAAATCATAAACATGGCGAAGAAATCTAATCAACAAATGTATGGAGGGAAGACAATTTCGAAAACTTTGAGAAAACGAACGCACTGAAACAAAGCAGATTATACTTTTTTTATATTCTTTTCTGTTTTTCTGTTTACATTGAAAAATCTGATTACTGAACCAGTCAATCAGTCTGTCCATATCATGATTATGTATATGCTTCAAATTAGATCGAAGAATAAAAATATTTATTTTGTTTGAAAGTTAATTGTGTCGCTGTTAAAAGATACACATTATGTCGAGGAAATTCATGTAGAATGTTACCTGCGCAATTCCAGTCATCCATTCCTGCAGGAAATCCCTCGGCAATGTTTCAGATGTCATAACTGTTCCAGAGCATGATATGCTGCCTGACCCCTACCGTGCATACTGCTGCTGCTGTAGTTTGTATTGGCGTGATTTTCCTCTGGCAGTGCTAAACCCCATGTGTGATCTTTTTGCGCGCTTGACCGTGCCTCTGTAATATGTACCCGCACTAGAGTACCGCTGTTTTGCATGACTTGAGGGGGACACGCTCTTCTGTTTATTTTCCCTAGCGGTGTGGACATGCGGGGGTCATCTGATTTATTCCGTTTCACCAGATTTGCTTTCAAGGGAAGGAACTCATGTAGAGATCTGAGGATGAAGCTGATCCTAGCAGGGGTTCCTATGCCACATGTCCTTCCAGTTGAGATGTCTTGGAAGTGAGCTTTCCCTCGCAGTCCATTGCCCTGGATTCTGTCATCATCGTCGTTTTTGCTATATATATATATATTTTTTTTCTCTCTCTCTCTTCTTTATCACCTGTATTACCATGTCTCTCTTTGCTGCTTCTTTGGCCTTTGACCTGCGCTTCGTTTCCATTGATCGTAGTCCCGGCCACATTTTATTCCAGATGAATTTTCTTTTGAGTGCGCTTTTCCTTGTAGTCTACTGCCCTGTCGACCTTGCTGAACCGCCTTTTGGATTCTGTTATCATCGTCTTTTTATCTTAATCACCTGTATCACCGTGTCTCTCGTTGCTTCCCCTTTTGCATTTGACCACCATTTCATTTCTATCGACCGCGGTCTCTGTCTGTCGAAGCGTTTGGTGCTGGTGTGTGTGTGGTGTGTGTGTTGTGTGTGTGTGTGGTGGTGTGTGTGGAGTGTGTGTGTGTGTGTGTGTGTGTGTGTGTGTGTGTGTGGTGTGTGTTTGGTCCTCTTCTATCCTGATAGTGAGTTTCCCTATGATATGCCCACTGCCTCCAAACTGTCCCGTTTCCGCTAAAGTCCTCTTGCTTTCAGAATCCCCACGCACGGTCAACAACCTTACTTTTCTCACTCTGCATTCTTCGAAAATGAATCTAAGGACAACCTTTTGCTTGCATTAGCGTCCGTAGAGTGCTAAAAGTCAGTGAGACAAGGTGGGAGGCGAAGCCGTTGTCCTGCGTCTGTTATGGGCTCTATCGATTCCACTGTGCTAGTCCTGATGTTGTAGATCAGACGTGGTCAGAGTGGTCAGCCTACGCGCCGGCACCAGACCTTGTATCTTGCCAGGATGGCCACACTGGTCTATTGTCTGCCGGCTTTGTTCTGGTATTTGCTTGGCTTCGTTTCCTCTTCTCTCTCTCTCTCTCTCTCTCTCTCTCTCTCTCTCTCTCTCTCTCTCTCTCTCTCTCTCTCTCTCTCTGTGTGTGTGTGTGTGTGTGTGTGTGCGGCGCGTGCGCGCGAGAGGAGGGTGGTGTGTGTGTGTGTGTGTGTGTGTGTGTGTGTGTGTGTGTGTGTGTGTGTGTGCGCGCGCGCGGTGCACGCAGTGTATGTGTGTGTGTTGTGTGTGTGTGTGTGTGTGTGTGTGGTGTGTTTGAAAGAGAGGGAGAGAGAGAGAGAGAGAGAGAGAGAGAGAGAGGAGTGAGTGAGTGAGCGCGCGCACGTTTGTGTGTATATGTATGTATGAGTTTGTGCGTGCGCACGCTGTGTGTTTTTGTGTTTGTGTTTTGTGTGTGTGTGTGTGTGTGTGTGTGTGTGTGTGTGTGTGTGTGTGTGTGTGTGTGTGTGTGTGGCTCTGTGTGTGTGTCGCTCTGTGTGTGTGTGTGTGTGTGTGTGTGGGATGGTGGAGAGAGAGAGAGAGAGAGAGAGAGTGAGGAGTGAGATGTGTGTGCGTCCAAGCGTGTGTGTGAGCGTGAGCGCGGGACGTTCGTGTGTATAAGTAATGTATTAGTGTGTGTGTGCGTGTGTGTATGCGCGGCGTCGGCGTGTGTTGTGTGTGTGTGTGTTTTGTGTGTGTGGTGTGGGGTTGTGTGTGTGTGTGAGCGAAAGAGTGGAAAGTGAGCCAGCGAGAAACAGAGAGAGAGACAGGACAGAAGAAGAGAGAAGAGAGCGAATTGAGAGAGAGAGAGAGAGAGAGAGAGAGAGAGAGAGAGAGAGAGAGAGAGAGAGAGAGAGAGAGATTGAAATACAGGTTAAGCTCACATCAAAGCCCAGCGTCTCCCTCATTAATATACTACAAGCACCAATATTTTTGTCATTTACACGACTGAGTTCACATGCTTCTGCAGGCCTGATAAACATCACACAAGTTCAACTGCGGCAGTCTTTTGTGCAAATGATAATAATATCTTCCGAAAACTGCAGAGAGAGAGAGAGAGAGAGAGAGAGAGAGAAAGAGAGAGAGAGAGAGGAGGAGAGAGAGACAGACAGACAGACAGACAGACAGACAGACAGACATAGACAGACAGAATGACGGAGACATACACAGAGAGACAGACAGGCAGATAGACAGAGAGAGATGGAGGGGGACATAAGCATATACAGATAGATGGATACTATCTTCTCTCACTCTCACTCCCCTCTCTCTCTCTCACTCTCTCTCTCTCTCTCTTCTCTCTCTCTCTCTTCTCTCTCTGCATACAGATAGCTAGATAGACAGAGAAGCAGATAGACACACAGACAAAGAGAAAGAGAGAAAGGAAGACAGGGAAAGAGGAAAGGAGGAGAAAGAGTGAGTGAGAGAGAGAGAGAGAGGAGAGAGGAAAGGAGAGGGGAGAGAGAGAGAGAGAGAGAGAGAGAGAGAGAGAGAGAGAGAGAGAGAGACAGACAGACAGAGAGAGACAGACAGAGACAGAGAGACAAACAGAGACAGAGACAGAGAGACAAACACAGAAGAGAGAAGAGAGAGAGACGAAGAGACAGACAGAACAGACAGACAGACGACAGACAGACAGACAGACGAAAGAAAGAGAAGGGGACAGTAGGGAGAAGGGAGGAGGTAAGAACAACAGATCGCGTGGGCGTTCAAGCGTGGGTGATAATTGTGGTGGTAATGTGCCAGGGCGGGAGAGTTGGAGGGAGGGAGGGAGGGGAGGGGGCTGTCATTAGGATAATGCGTATAAACAGACGAAAGAAGGTTCATGGAAATCGACATCAAGGCTAAGCTTACATCAAACCCCAGCTTCCGTTACAAATCAGAGGCAAGCCTCCATCACGCTGACGCTCATTGAAAGAGCCAGAAGAAAATGTCACACAGCATTGACTTGATAGCATCGTGCGCACACACCAATCGTCAGCAGTGACTTAAAAAAAATAATAAAAAAATTTAAAAAAAACCCTTCTGACAGACAGACAGACAGACAGACAGGCACAAAGATAGAGGCACAGCGAGGGCGTAAGAGGTGGGTTGAATGGAGGGTACGGTGACTTGAGGGGGAGTTGGGAGACAAACAGGGAGGAGGGGGGTGGGGGTGGGAAGGGGGTGGGGTGGGGGGTGGGGGCAAGATGGGAGTGTTGCGGTATGCGGGTATTCATGTTTAGTCTGTGTGACACCTAGTCCAGTCAACTTCAAAGGTTATATCAAGCCTCAGAGAGAGAGAGAGAGAGAGAGAGAGAGAGAGAGAGGAGAGAGAGAGAGTCAGACAGACAGACAGATGGACAGATAAACAGATATAGATAGACAGATAAAGAGACGGAGACAGACAGACAGACAGATAGAAAGACAGACAAACAGAGACAGAGAGAGAGAGAAGAAAGAGAGAGAGAGGCAGAAGACAGACAGACAGACAGACAGACAGACAGACAGACCAACAGACAGACAGACAGATAGACAGAGAATGACACAGATTCTTTAGTTTACAGTGTTGACAGTATTAACTCAGCCATTTTTCGTACTTACCGTTACTGTTCCATTATGCGATAGTAAACGACTCAACATGAATAAAAACGTGAACACATGCTTCCATAGAGACCATATTTAAAACAAACAAACATCCAGCCAAGAGACAAATGTCTATATCAACGAATAGCGAAGACAAAACCCAGGGGGGAAAGAAAAAAAGAGAAGCATACGCAGATATAACGCAATCGTACATTGTATTTCAAAATCAAGAAGTAATAAACGCCAAAGAATTCAAAGCAAGAGCAACATGAATAGTACACTGTTCACACATGATGTTACACAGTGTAAAAAAAATTGTAAAGAGAAAAAAAGAGAAAAACAAGTACAACAAGAGTATTTACTGTACACCTCCTCTCTCTCCCCTCTCTCTCTCTCTCTCTCTCTCTCTCTCTCTCTCTCTCTCTCTCTCTCTCTCTCTCTCTCTCTCTCTCTCTGTCGTTACCTACTCTTTTCCTTACCAGAAATCGAGAGCTGTTTCATCAGATTATAGACTGATGAGCACACAACCCCACCCTTCCCATCCTCTGGGACGATGACCTCGGCTTGCCTTCGTGCGTTAAGAGACAGACAGACAGACAGACAGACAGACGGAGACAGACAGACAAACAGATACACAGACAGACAGACAGAGGACATTACTGGTAAATTCGCGTTGATGTGTGTTGGTATGTATATATGTGAACACGCGTGCGTGTGCGTGCGTGCGTGCGTGCGTGCGTGCGTGCGTGTGTGTGTGTGTGTGTGTGTGTGTGTGTGTGTGTGTGTGTGTGTGTGTGTGTGTGTGTGGTGTGTGTGCGTGCGCGCGCGTGTACCTGCATGTTTAGAGATACCGCAGGTAGAGACGAATATCACACACACACACACACACACACACACACACACACACACACACACACACACACACACAGAGAGAGAGAGAGAGAGAGAGAGAGAGAGAGAGAGAAGAGAGAGAGAGGAAACTCCCTAAAACTGCCAGCACTACCGCGCTATCATTTTGATCAGGCACTCCAGCAAGGAATTGTTTTAAATATACCGCATCCGCAAGCAGTTGCCATCTATTGCTAAAAAAAAAAAAAAAAAAAAAAAAAAAAAGGGGGGGGGGGGGGGGCAAGAAACGAAAAGTCGCTAGATTCCGTGATGAGAGAATTACAACCGAACACAGCTATTAACCAACACTAGAGTGAGTTCTACATCGTGTTCAGAGACTTCCAAAGAGCGTTCGACAGTCTTGTGGTGGAATGGAAGGGCGCCTCTGGACACAACTGATAGATCTGACACCAGGAGGAAGATTAATCAACAACTGTCGAGCAGCTATAATTATTCTGAAGCGAGTACTTCAGTGCTTGTACAGGGTGTTATTGGAGAGTGATTCCACACTTTAGTAGCGGTGTATGTGAGGACCACCTTTATCTCCCATACTTTTTGGACATATTCCTGGAACGCATCGTGACTGATGTACCTGAAGATGATGTCGCCACAGACAGCTTTATTCGGGGAAAGAACCTTCATTATGAAGGTGGTATGATATCGATGGCCTTGGGGTGGGAGGGGGAGGGGGCAGTAAACAAGAAGTCACCGAGTTATGTTCCTAAGACTGGTCGACGTATCAGTAAGATACTTTACCATCGTGCCCAAGGCACATTGTTAGATTAATTCATAAACTAAGGCTGAAAGCATGGAACACTAAATATTCTCATGGTATTACTTGTGTCTGCAGAGAAAACATTTCTGTGCACCATCTTTTGTTTGAATGCTCAGTGTTACCTCGCTTTATCAGGAGAAAGGTATTGAGATGAATAACTTTGATAATTGAATAACTTTGATAATGTCAATACTGTCTTGTATGGACCATGTGTTGCTGAAATTGCCATGGTTATTTCGCAATCACAGGTTGCAAAATTTTTATCAAGATCAACAATTTTGTGTACCACTAGGGTATTTCACTTATGTAAATGTGCATAAATCAGAGGCGGGTTTGATGATACGTTGAGTGTAGAGGTGTTTGTTTGTTGTTGTTTTTTAAGTGTCTAATATCATCTGACGATCAAAAGACATTCAATAAACCACTGACCTGAAGTAGAACGTTGAAATCAGCGCCGGGAAGACCAAGTTGACGGGCAACCACAACACCACCATCAACACTGATATAACTC
>CM065722.1:44598812-44601312 GCA_033310375.1 Conus canariensis | reverse complement strand
GTGTGTGTGTGTGTGTGTGTGTGTGTGTGTGTGTGTGTGTGTGTGTGTGTGTGTGTGTGTGTGTGTGTGTTAGAGTATGTTTGCTTGTATGAATATGTGTGCGAGTAATGTACACCCAAAACATCTCCACCTGCTGCTTACTATCTCAATAGGTCATAATTTACGCCCCTTTGCATCCCCGTTTTTCAATAAATCACAAAGTTCTATATTTTTGTCATGCTGTGCATTGAACGTGTCTAAAAAAATCTCTTTGAACTCGAGGTGTGCGTGTGTGTGTGTGTGTTGGGGGGGGGGGGGGGTGCAGCTCCCACTTTGGGATATCTCGCTGATCTTCCCTCGCCCCCTCCTCCCCTCCCCCCCCCCACCCCCCACCCCTCTGTCTTATTGCCGTGGAATCAATAACCAACGAAGGCAAAGCATCTATAATTACCAGTGCTGTAATAACAGAATGATATCACCGCAGGCTCTTTAATCATTCTAACTCACGGTTCGTTTATGTCAAATTACAGTGATGGATCGATAGGCCTGTGATGTTTGGGGTCTCGAGGAGAAGATGGGGGACGGGAATAGGGGTGGGGCGGAGGGGTGGGGTGGAGGATGAGGAGGGGTGAGAAGGGATGAAGGGGGGAAGAAGCGGTGCTAGCAAGGCACCTCCTCACCTATTCCTGCCCTTCCCACATCCTTCCTCTTGCAGACAACGTGAGAAGACGTAAGGCCAAGTTCCACACAATGTTTGAAATGATATGATTCTTCAAGCTGCTGAAATTTGTTGGTGCTAGTTAATGTCTGTGTGTGTGTGTGTGTATGTGTTCTAACAACCTGGACAGTGTAGGAAAAAATGTTTAGGGCAAATAATACAATGTAGTTTGGATGATGTCTGTCTGTTTGTCTGTCTGTCTGTCTGTCTGTCTGTCTGTCTGTCTGTCTCTAATGAACATTATAATAATATTAGAATATTGACAGTAATAACAATAATAATACTTATGAAACTGCAGCTACGACAACAGCAACAACAACAACAACAACTACTACTACTACTACCACCACCACCACTACTACTACTACTAACTACTACTACTACTACTACTACTACTCTACTACTGTGCTCGTTAAAGGCTGATGTTCCAAATTGTCAGCTCTACAAAACATGGTTTTCGAATATGAGCATTTCCAATGATTGTGTGACACAGAACTGTCCCTACCACTGCCCCGTATCATCCGCTATGTCACGCATGACAGAGCTCAGTCCCACACACTGCCAAGAAAAATACATTTCTAGTAAACTATCAGACACACTCGCAGTCATCGATGCACACACACACACACACACACACACACACACACACACACACACACACACACACACACACACACACACACGAGCGCGCGCGCACACACACACGCACGCACGTACGCAAGCACGCACGCACGCACGCACGCACGCACGCACACACACACACACACACGCACGCACGCACGCACGCACGCACCACCACATCACACACACACACACACACACACACACACCACACACACACACACGCACACACACACTTCAAAAATGAAAGTGTGCAGTATTCATTATTTGAAGGGTTACAATCCCCTTGCCTAGCAGCAGAAAGAGTTGTGAATTGTCAGATATTCCCCGTGTTCGGGAGAGAGAGGAGGAGGGTTACAGCATAATGCTGCTGGGCCATAGAAACTCATGCCTCATGTCTCACGCCTCACGCTTCACGTCTGACATGTCATGCTGTGGGCCATAGAAACTCATGCCTCAAGTCTCACGCCTCACGCTTCACGTCTGACATGTCATGCTGTGGGCCATAGAAACTCATGCCTCATGTCTCACGCCTCACGCTTCACGTCTGGCATGTCATGCTGTGGCCATAGAAACTCATGCCTCAATGTCTCAGCCTCACGCTTCACGTCTGACATGTCATGCTGTGGGCCATAGAAACTCATGTCTCATGTCTCAAGCCTCACGCTTCACGTCTGACATTTCATGCTGTGGGCCATAGGAGCTCACGCCGCGCTACTCTCCTATGGATAAGACAAGCTGTATTGAATTTTATGTTGCTGACATTACAACAACAAAAATGATATGAATCTGTACAAGACAGGCGTTAGAATGAAAACGAGGCTGTCAGGAAGGACACAATGTGTGAGTCGAGGTATGTATATAATACTGATGGAATATAACAATGGTAATGATGATGATCAAAATATTGAAAAAAAAAATCTTGCGCCGAATTGGATGACGATAAGAGATTGCTCGTTCTTGTTGGTTGTCCTGAGTGTTGTGTATCCTGCCTGAAGAAGACCCAAGAGGTCGAAACGCGTCGGGTTTTGTCTTGTGATTCGTTTGTCTACGTTGTTTATCAACAACCTTTCAAAATGTGTAGTCATCCATATGAACTGGCCAATGGTAACCAGGAACTTGAACCTCACGCATCGAAAAAAAGTGAGCAGTCCCACTTTTCCCCTCACGCGTGAACCGTGA
>CM065722.1:44586312-44593812 GCA_033310375.1 Conus canariensis | reverse complement strand
GAGAGAGAGAGAGAGAGAGAGAGAGAGAGATTTCATCTTTTCACTTGGCACTTGGATATTTTACAGTCAAAAAGCTATAGAGACCCTATGATAAGGAAAGACATAAATTCATTTTCATCTCAGTGACGATAATGATAGAAAATAGCACAGATACACAAACAGCGGAACAAAATGCAACATTCATTCCTTTTACCTAGACCATTTTAATATAGCGTTGTTTAGTGGGTTTTTTTTATCAACTATTGGTGTGTATGCTTCCAATGGTCCACCAGCCTGTGTGTCAATGATAATGATTATTAAACTACTACTTGCACTGGGTTGTTTAGTGTGTGGTGTGTGTGTGTGTGTGTGTGTGTGTGGGGTGCGTGCTGTGTGTGCGTGTGTGTGCTGTGTGTTGTGGTGTGTGTGTGTGTGTGTGTGTTTTGTTGTGTTGTTTGTTGGTTTTTTCGTTTTGTTTTTGTTTTTTTTTTTATCCATGTTGATCTGCTACCGTATGCAACTTGCAAGCAATAACGTTATATTAGCTCTATCATCATGAAGGTTTCATGAGATTCTTCTTTTAGCTTTTTTTTTTTTTGTTTTGTTTTTGGTGGCGGGAGAGCGGGAGAGGGGGGGGGGGGGGGGCGGTACGGAACGATTTACAGCTTTATTGTTCGTCTGCTTTTTCTCAGTTCATTATAGATTTTGCACATCTTCAAGACCAAGCCCCACATCAAACAACGAGAAACCACAGAGGCATTTTCATCCAAAATCGAATCAACCATAGAGGCATTTTCATCAACGAAACCATAGAGGCATTTTCATCAAACGAAACCATAGAGGCATTTTCATCAAACGAAACCATAGAGGCATTTTCATCAACAACCATAGAGGCATCAGAACCATAGAGGCATTTTCATCAAACTACCATTTTCATCAAAACTACATTTTATTAGCATTTAAACCGAACGTTCTTAGTCTAAGCTTGGCAAGGCAGATCCCATGCTGTCTGTTTCTGGCGAGTGAAAGATATCTTTCTTCTTGAAATACAGATATAAAGGAAAAGATCGAACTATGTTCGTCATTCTTCTCCACCTCCAAATGTCAGGTTTGTTCGTATGATGCTATGAATATGTCTTTAACATCAGATGTCAGTCCGTATGTTCATCCCATCTTGGCAAATTGGGACCATTCCAGCACATACTTTGTTCTTGTTTTCCTGATTTGGTAAACTCCTTTCTGTTTTACTCTTCCTCTTTTAGCTACAGCATTTCCTACGCCTGTCTACATGATCCCTAACATGGTACTGTAGCTAATTATATTCCATATTTCATACATTTTTCAAATGTCTTTACATTGTCTGGATTCCAACGTGACTCGCCATACGAAGCTGTTTGCCAGTTGCAGTTACACACTAAAGAAACCATTCATAGTACATTTGTGCATCTTTAAAACACAAACTCTTTTTTGCAGTACAAGCCAAAACCGATTTTGTGTATGTATCTGAGAGTTTCTAAGAATCTATCAAATAGTTTCTAGGAAGCTTTGCGTAGACAGAAACGAACTTATTACTATAGAATTTCCACCAAGCGCCTGTTCCTTACGTACTTCATTCAAACATCTGACTTAACCTCGTGGTAAATAGCATTTGCTAAATATTCACAAGCAGTTGTCACTGTAACGTCACTATCTCTATAGACCAGTTTTCGTACGTTGAGGGCGACCCCCATTGTAAAAAAAAATGTTTGTCTTTTATTAGATTTACGATAAATTTACAGCATATGTGGTTCCTGTTTGCAAGCGTTCCGCTGATTTTGTACTGAAATCAGGATGTCTGGCAGACACACAGCATCACGGAACAGTTCGTGATGCTGTGTGTCTGCCAGACATCTCAGGAATAATGTAAGTACATGTCTGTCTTTCTCTTCTATTTCTCAACGGTAAATTGGTATGTGGCAAAGAAAACGAGATGAAGACGTAGAAGTTTAAGATGAAAATATCTTAAGTATCACAATCATCATCTTGTCGTCACTAACCCCGCACTAAACATCCCCATCTAAACATTCGGCCACGGACTCGCGCATCCACCCCGACAAACCCCAAACAAGCTCTTAAACTGAAAGGCGCCTTACACACCAAGCCAGACACACCAGACAATGCATGTTGATTCAACAGTCAACCAAAGCAGCGGAGCCATTCAGAACTGTCAACGACGATACAGAAGGAAATTCAAAACAGACTGAACAAAAGAAACAGACTGAACAAAAGAATTTCTGGGTGTTTGGGTTTTTTTTGTTGTTCTTGTTGTTTCAAAAGCGGCGATCGATGTTTTACTGGCCAGAAAGCTGCGACTGGAATCAATAACGAAGAGGGTGGAGGACTCCCAGAGGATTTGTACAGGCTTTTCTCGGTTGTAAACTTGTTTCTGTTTTTATTTTGGACCAATGACTTGAGTTCGCCAGTTTAAAAAAAGCGTGACAGACAGCTTCGCTTCGTTTCTGACGGTCAAATTTCCGTCCTACATCGTCATGGTAGATGTGAAATTTTTTCAGCCTTCGTCCAGAGCATCGATTCCAGAATATGTTAATGCTTACAATGAATCATCTAAGCTATCTTCTTACATCCCATATCAAAATCACTGTCAGTTCTACAATCGAATTTACGGAAAAAATGTATATACTGTGAAAGCCCAATAAAACATGCGAAGTGATCTACTCAGTAAAAGGATAAGTACACAATACGACATAAACAACGCTCTGCTTGTTACCTTGCAGCTTCCCCCCCCCCTCCCCCCACCCCCCCTCTCCCCCCACCAACACTTTCTGTGTGCTGCTTAAATGTTCAGAACAAGTATTACCATAATTCTGCTTCACGTGATGTTCCTCCTTCATGGACCGTAAAACTGTGCTGGAAAAACTCGCATTTGTGTGTGCTTGTGTGTGTGTGTGTGTGCGTGCGTGCGTGCGTGCGTGCGTGCGTGTCTGCGTGTGTGCCTGCGCGTATGTGTGTGTGCGTCCGTGTGCGTGTGTGTGTATGTATGTATGTGCGCGCGCGCGCGCGCGCGCGCGCGTGTGTGTCTGTGTGTGTGTGTGTGTGAGACAGACAGAGACAGACAGAGAGAGAAGAGGAGACAGACAGACAGACAAACAGACAGACAGGCAGGCAGGCAGGCATACAGGCAGACAGTCAGACAGGCAGGCCAAATATGAAAAACGAGAGAGAGAGAGAAGACAGACAGACAGACAGACAGACAGACAGACAGACAGACAGACAGAGAGAGCGAGCTGAAGCGAGAGAGAAGAGGTAGAGAGAGAGACAGAGACAGCGGGACAGAGACAGACAGAGAAATAAAGAGAGACCGAAAAGAGATAAATATGCTATAAGACAGAGAGACAGACAGACAGACAGACAGGCAGGCAGGCAGACAAACACACAGACAGACAGGCAAACAGACACAGACAAAGATACAAAATAGAGAATATATGCTCAGAGTGCACGCACATCTATTGCCACACTATTTATTATTAGCTCCCATGCAAGAACCACAATCAGCTCTGCCAATAACATTTTTTAGAACAAAAAGTGTATATCAGCTTCTAAAAGGGAAGCAAATCATCCGCACGTAGTATGTTCGTTCATCGTTTCAAGACGTGTATATATCTAGAGAGTTTAAACAAAGACAAACACAAGGTCGTTGGCACACCATATGATGAGCAAGCCATCGGAAAAACACATGATGGGATGAACCATTCAACGTTCCGCTTTGTACCTCACCGCTTTGTGTCTGTCTAGGGCTCTGTCTGTTTCTGTGTGTGTGTGGTCGTTCAAAACAAGTATCTCTCCAACTCCACTTCATGAGTCGTCCCATGTGGTGTACGTACCACTTGAACTCTGCTTCACTTGCGGTCCTTAGCTTACGGCTCATAAAACAGTGCTGAAAAAGTCCTTGGGGGGAGAGAGAGAGAGAGAGGAGAGAGAGAGAGAGAGAGAGAGAGAGAGAGAGAGAGAGAGAGAGAGAGAGGAGAGAAGAAGAAGAAGCAAACAAGACTGTAAACTACATCACAGAGAGAGAGAGAGAGAGAGAGAGAGAGAGAGAGAGAGAGAGGGGAGAGAGAGAGCGGAGGGGGAGATGAGAGATGATGATGATGATGATGATGATGATGATGATGATGATGATGATGATCTTTATTTCCAAGGGTGACAGATAAGCAAACACATGTTGTTGTTTTTTCATCCGGCCCTAGCCCTGTAGAGAGAGAGAGAGAGAGAGAGAGAGAGAGAGAGAGAGAGAGAGAGAGAGAGAGAGAGAGAGAGAGAGAGAAGAGAGATCAGAAACAAACATGGCTGTAAAACTCAGCACAGGGAGAAAGTGACAGAGAGACAGAGAGAGGGAGAGAAAGAGATGGTTTCGCCTGTCGAATTCCGCTCTTCTGTCCGTTCCTGCTGTCTACTAAGTGCGTGTGAGGGACAGAGAGAGAGAGAGAGAGAGAGAGGGATGGAGGGAAAGAGAGAGGGAGAGAGAAAGAGACAGACGGATAGACAGACAGATCAGAAGCAAAAGTGGCTTCAAAACTTACCAGAGAAAAAGTGACAGATGTGGGTCAGAGAGATAGGTAAGGAGGGAGGGAGAGTGGAGGGGGGAGAGAGAGAAAGAAAGAGAGATGAGTGAGGGAGAGAGAGAGAGAGAAATGGAGGGGGAGAGGGGATACAAACAGAGAGAGAGAGAGGGGGGACAGAGAGAGCACAACACAAATGCAGCTGCAGTATTAATCACACACACACACACACACACACACACACACACACACACACACACACACACACACACACACACACACAACACAACACACACACACCACACACACACACACACACACACACACACACACACACACACACACACACAACACACACACACACACACACACTCCCTGCACGAATCCTGAGGTTTTACAAAGGCAAACGCAGAGTGAAAAATGATACAGAGGATTGCTGAAAGCAAGGCATCACATCATAAGTCAAATGCAGGAGGAAAGACAGGGATCTGGTTTTTTTTTTTTTGGTTTTTTTTTTGCCAGAAACGTCATCATTCTGTGATTTCCTAGATGGCATTAACATACACTGATAACGCAAATGATGAGGCGTTTGGGACTAGAGGGAGATAAGCTTGCTTGAGCGAGCGAGCGAGCGAGTGAGAGAAAGAGAGACAGACAGACAGACAGACAGACAGAGAGGAAAACAAAACAAACATACTGGCAGACATACATACTAACACTAGTAGGCAGATATTATGCCGTGCGAACCTCTGAAAAAAACGAAAAAGAAAGGAAAGAAGATATGAGAGAGAGAGAGAGAGAGAGAGAGAGAGAGAGAGAGAGAGAGAGAGAGAGAGAGAGAGAGAGAGAGAGAGATGTTATCATCTTGTCATTTTTGCACTTGGATATTTTACTGTCAAAAAGCTATAAAGCCCCTATTATATGGGAATACACCATTTCATTTTTTTATCTAAGTGACGATAATGATAGAAAACAGCACAGATACAGAAACAAGCGGAACTAAAATGCAATATTCATTCCTTTAACCAAGACGATTCAAATATAAACCTTATTTAGTATTTTTGTTTTGATGATTGGCTTGTATGCTCTACCAGCCTGTATGTAAATAACAAACATTTAACTACTCACTGGGTTGTTTAGTGTTTTTGTTTATTTTTCGTATCGATCCTGCTTCCAGTATGCAACTTACAAATGATAGAGTTGTATTTTCACCATCATCATTAAGATTTTGATTAGATTCTTCTGTTTTTTTGTTGTTGTTTTGTTGTTGTTGTTGTTGTTGTTGTTGTTGGGTTTTGTTTTTTTTGTGTTTTTTTTTTGGGGGGGTGGGGGGTATATGGAACGATTTACAGCGTAATTGTTTGCTTTTTTCTCCATTCATAAATTCATAATAATAGCTTCTGCTCATTTTCCAGACCAAGCCCACACGTCGGACGAACAGAAACCATTTTCATCAAACCACCATATTGATTACATCACGTTTTACTAGCATTTAAACCTAACGTTCTCAGTCTAAGCCTGGCAAGACAGATTCTCTTCTATTTCTGGCGATTGAAATATCTATTTCTACATGAAATATAGATTTTAAGAAAAAGAACCAACTATATGTATTATTCCTATCTATTTCAAAATGTCCGTTTTGTTCATATGATGCTATCGGGATGTCTTAAGATTCCAGTGTCAATCCGTATTTTCATCCCATTCCTTGACATTTTTGGACTAATATAGATCCATGCTCTGTTCATGTTTTCATGATCTGGAATACTCATTTCTGTTTCCTTGCTCTTCTTTTAACTACAGCATTTCCTACGCCTGTCTGCGTGGTCCCGACTTTACACTGGAGACCTACGTGATCCGCCATACAAAGCGGCGTTCGTCAGATGCAGTTAAACACTAAAGAAACAGAACCGATCTTACATAATGACTTAAAGACATTCCAACAAACGCATTTTTCTCCTGTTCTTGATACGAACCAGACACACATCTGACTTAACCTTGTAATAAATAGCATCCCTGAATATTCACAAGCATTATGTCACTGTAACGTCACCATCTCCATAAACCGAGTTTTGTATGTTAAGGTTGACCTCAATTGCGAAAAAAATGGGTATGACTTTTCATAGATTTACAAAGTAGTTGCAGCCTATCTGCTTTCTGTTTGAAAGCGTTCCGCTCATTTTGTCATGAAATCGGGATGTCTGGCAGATACATAGCATCATCAAGAACAGCTCGATTATCCCGAGAATTTTTTTCCCCCACAAAGATTTTAATGCTATCACACAAGAGTTGACAGGCGCGCAAAAAGAGGACAGTGCGCAGAGACAAACCAAACTATTTCCGTTTCAGTTGCTACAGAAAAAGTCAACTGGACGATAACAAAAAACAAGTCAATATATATCCACATATACATACTTTCACTTATATACACATAAACATAAACACATTCGCATACACACACACACACACACACACACACACACACACACACACACACACACACACACACACACACACACACACCACACAAAGATAGAGAGAGAGAGAGAGAGAGAGAGAGAGAGAGAGATGCAAACATATATACATATATACGTCTATGCATACATACATGTATACGTACATACATACAGGTATACATATAACACAGCCGTGTATCAATGATCATCACTATAGGTTTTGAAAAGGAAAAGAGCTGTAATAACTTATTCATAATATTAACTTGAGAAGGGTGGAAAGAACAATACATTTTTCTTTTCTCTGTTTATCCTTCCCCTAGTCCCTTAAATATTTTTTAGATCGAGGCAATCGTCCATTCAATAGAAAATTCTACAGAGGCACTTTTGAATTAATTTTAAGATCACAACAATCATTATTTGTGTTTGAGAGTAGAAATTTTTCTCTCCTTTTTTTCCCCTTTTTTTTCTCCCTTTCTCATTTAGTAAACTGCTGTTTATAGAAAGAGAATTGG
>CM065722.1:44578812-44581312 GCA_033310375.1 Conus canariensis | reverse complement strand
TTTTGTTTGTTATGGTTGACCTCAATTGCAAAAATCTGTGTATGCCTTTTCATAGATTTACAATGTAGTTGCAGCCTCTCTGCTTTCTGTTTGAAAGCGTTCCGCTGATTTTGTCATGAAATCGGGATGTCTGGCAGATACATAGCATCAAGAACAGCTCGATTATCCCGAGAATTATGTACATACCATGTCTGCCTTTTTTTCTGTTTCTTAATGGTAAATTGGTATGTGACAAAGAATAAGAAATGAAGGCCTACGCACAACTTTAAGATAAAACAAATCTTGAATATCACAACCATCATCTTTATTGTTGTCATTAAACATACCCATCCTAAAAATTCTCCCACAAACTTGCGCATCCATCCCAACAAGTCCAAACAGCTCTTACAGTGAAAGGCGCCTTACATATCAAAGCAAACACACCGGACAATGCATGCTGATTCAACAGTCAACCAAAGCACCGGAGCCATTCAGAACTGTCAACGACGGTTTAAAAAAAGAGAGAAGGGATTCAAAAGAACAACTGCTGACTGAACAAAAGAATGCTTGGATGCGTTCTTTTTTGTTTCAAAAGCGACGATCGATGCTGCTGACCAGAAAGCTGCGACTGAAATCAATTATGAAGAGGGTGGAGGACTCCCGGAGGATTTCTTACAGGCTTTTCAATTCTGTAAACTGTTTCTGTTTTTTGTTTTGGACCAATGACTTGAGTTCGCCAGTTTAACGAAGCGTGACAGACAGCTTCGCTTCGTCTCTGGCGGACAAATTTCCACCCTATATCGTCATGGTAGATGTGAAATTCTTTCAACCTTAGTCCTGTGCGTCGACTTCAGAATATGTTAATGCTTACAATGAAACATCTAAGCTATCTTCTTACATCCCATGTCAAAGTCATTGTCGGTTCCACAATCGAAATTTCGAGAAGAAATGTATATGCAGTGAAAGTGCAATAAAACATGCAAAGTGATTTGCTCAGAAAAAGGATAAGTACACAAGACGAGACCAGACAACGGTCTGCTTGTTACCTTGCAGCTTTTTTCCCCACCAACACTTTCTGTGTGCTGCTGAAACGTTCAGAACACATGTATTCCTATAATTCTGCTTCCCGTGATGTTCCTCCTTCATGGACCATAACACTGTGCTGGGAAAACCTTGCATCTGTATGTGTGTGTGTGTGTGTGTGTGTGTGTGTGTGTGTGTCTGTGTCTGTGTCTGTGTGTGCGTGCGTGTGCGTGTGCGCACGCGCGCGCGCGCGTGTGAGTGTGTGTATGTGTGTGTGACAGAGAGAGAGGAGGATACAGACAGAGAGACAGAGAGACAGAGAAAAACGGGAGAGAGAGAGAGAGAGAGAGAGAGAGGGGCTGAACAGAGACAGAGAGGAGGTAGAGAGACAGAGACAGAGGGACAGAGACAGACAGAGACAGACAGAGAAATATATAGAGAGAGAAGAGATCAATACAAGAGAGAGACAAACAGACAGACAGACAGACAGATGGACAGGCAGACAAACACACAGAAAGACAGGCAGACAGACGCGGACACAGACACAAACATGCTTAGAATGTATGCTCATACACACGTCTATTCCTACACTATGTAGGCCTAATTCTAAAAAGGTAGCAAATCATCCACACGCAATATGTTCCTTCATTATTTCAAGAGGTGTATATATCTAGAGAGTTTAGACAAAGACAAACACAAGGTCGTTGGCAGACCAAATGATGAGCGAGCCATTGGAAGTACACATGATGGGATGAACCATTCAACGTTCTGCTTTGTACCTCGCCGCTTTGTGTGTCTGTCTTCTTTCTGTTTCTGAATGTTGTGTAGTCGTTCAGAACAAGTATTACTTGAACTCCACTTCATGTACTGTCCCGCTCAGAACAAGTATCACGTGAACTCTGCTTCATGTGCCGGCCTTAGCTTACAGCTCATAAAACAGTGCTGAAAAAGTCGTTGAGGAGAGAGAGAGAGAGAGAGAGAGAGAGAGAGAGAGGAGGGGGGAGAGAGAGAGATGATGATGATGATGATGATGATGACGATGATGATGATGATGATGATGATGATGATGATGATGATGATAATCTTTATTTCCAAGGGTAACAGATAAGCAAACACATGTTGTTTTTTTTCCATCTGGCCCTTGCCCTGTAAAGAGACAGAGAGAGAGAGAGAGAGAGAGAGAGAGAGAGAGAGAGAGAGAGAGAGAGAGAGAGAGAGAGAGATCAGAAACAAACATGGCTGTAAAACTCAGCACAGGGAGAAAGTGACAGAGAGACAGAGAGAGGGAGAGAAAGAGATGGTTTCGCCTGTCGAATTCCGCTCTTCTGTCCGTTCCTGCTGTCTACTAGGTGCGTGTGAGGGACACAGAGAGAGAGAGAGAGAGAGGGATGGAGGGAAAGAGAGAGGGAGAGAGAAAGAGACAGACGGATAGACAGACAGATCAGAAGCAAAAGTGGCTTCAAAACGTACCAGAGAAAAGTGAGAGAGGTGGGTCAGA
>CM065722.1:44556312-44566312 GCA_033310375.1 Conus canariensis | reverse complement strand
ATTTTTCACGGCGAAACTCTGTTTTAAAATTTCTGTAAAATAAACACTTATTACTAGATTCTAAAGCATCATTCCATGCACGTTTGTAAATGTCTTCTAATGAACTACGAACATTTCTACAGAGACTGTGAACAGACGAAAACTTTTGTGTCTCCCACACACAGTCGAATCCTGTTTCTATTAGGATATCCCGTATACACATCAACCACCTGGATGTAAAACCCTGATTTCTGTATAAATCATATAATACCTGATACAATCTAGATGAATATTTGTTTGTTTGTGGAGAAAGTAAGGATGACCAGAATTTTATCATTCGTGCATGTACTTGAACTGACACAGGATACATTCCTAGTTCTCCATATATCAATTCTGTTTTGGTAGAACGATTTAAATGAAAAAGATGCTTAAAGAATTTAAGCTGAAAACTTTCCATTAACTTTAAATCACTATATCCCCAAACTTCACAGCCATATAAAAGCACAGGCAGTACCATTGACTGGTATAAGTCCAGTACAATGTTTATAGGCAAATCTTGAAATCTTGCCATCTTTAATAAAGAAAACATTGCACATTGCGCTTGGTCATACAAATACTTCTTACATTTATAAAAATTTCCTGTTCTGCTAAAGATTATACCTAAATATTTGAAAGTGTGTACTATTTCTATACACTGGTTTTTGAATTTTAGTTTTTTTCTTGGGCTACTGCGTCCATTAAAGACTACACCCTTTGTTTTTGCTACATTAACATTAAGCTTCCATGTACTACAATACTCGCTTAATACATCAAGAGCATGCTGCAAACCGCAAAAAGAATCTGCAACAATAACAATATCATCAGCATACAAAAGTAAAAGTAAACTAATGTAACTTAGTAAATCTGAGTCAGGAAGATTTAAATCAATATTTAAGAAAGCACAGTTACGATCTGTGAGATATAGTTCAAGATCATTCAAATACAAAGAAAATAGCAAAGGTGAAAGATTTTCACCTTGACGAACACCTCTAAAACTGCCAAAATATTCAGATTGACTTCCATTTATAAATATACAAGATTTTATCTGCTGATACATATTCGTGATTACTTGCAAAATCTTTCCATTTACACCTTCTTTGATAAGCTTTTGCCATAATCCCTGCCTCCAAACTGAATCGAACGCTTTTGTGAAATCAACAAAAACACAAAATAATTGCTTTTTACGACTATTGAAAATATCAATTAAACTTTTTAAAACAAATATATGATCTGTCGTAGAATGACTTCGTCGAAAACCAGCTTGATTTTCCGAAAGTGTGTTGTTATTCTCGATAAAATTTGTCAAACGGTTATTCAAAATTGTTGTGAACAGTTTTCCAACACAACTCAAAAGTGTTATACCTCTATAATTGTTACAGTCCAATTTACTACCTTTTCCTTTGTATATTGGCAGAATAAGTCCAGTCAACCATTCTTCTGGTATGGTCCCTGTATCAAGAACTTTATTGAAAAGTTTACAATAACTTGTTTTGAGAACTGGGATGCTTTGTTTTATATATTCATTTCGTATTCTATCTATCCCACAAGCCTTTCCATTCTTAAGTTGCTGTACAGCTTTTTCAACGTCTTCGTCACTTATTGGTGCATTTAGAAATTCAAGATCATATTGCAAGTCACAGTCAATATCACTTTCATTCTCAACACTATCTGGTTGTACATTCAATGATTTAAAATGTAAGAAAAGATCATCCATACTAACAGGGCATTCATTTCTCTTTTTGATTTTAATGTTTTCCCAATATTCTCTTGGTCTATTAGCTTTTAGATTACAAATCTCCTTATGCCAGTGTTTTGTGTAAACTCTATACGATTTTCTGAGAACTTTTTTGTATTCTTTACTGCTAATTTCAACCTCTCTACGGTTGGGACTAGAATCATTTAATTTAGTTCTATGTTTGGCTGTAAAATACTTTTTTCTATGTTCCCTGCATGTGGCATCAAACCACGGCTTATTTTCATGGCTTTTGTCTGACTTTTGCTTTGTACCTTTTGATACATTGTTTTACTTCTCCTAGAGTGTCTTTAGCTGTTTCTAACAGAATTTGTGATAACAATGTATAGGCATCGGCAACAGAAGCGTTTTCATTGTCAAGTATATTGTTTAATTCCTCTATGTTTTTAGTAAGCAAGTTTTCTTTAAACATCTCACCTTTAGATGGGTCCCACTGCTTAATGTTTGTATCAAACAAAGGTCTTCCTGTTTCTGGACATCTTACACTTCTATTATTTTCATTGGAGTTTGAACTTTGATTGTTTGATCTTCTCCACGAAATGCTGAGAGATACAAGAACTGGATTGTGAACATCTGAAAGCATAGCGTCAAAGGGATCAACACTAAAGTCAGCAATATGTGTGAACAAATATGGTGAACCCAACATATAATCAATCACAGTACATCCACTACTAGTGCATCGACCAATACCTGCGTCTCTGCCAACTCTCCCATTGAATATAAACAGATTCTGTGATTTGCAAAAATCAGTTAGTCGATAACCATAGTTATTAGGTCGACGTACATCCTGTGAACATCTCTCAATAGGGATATCAAAATCTTCAATACACGAGTGAAAACCATCAGCAATAATGTCATTGATATTTGTATCAAGCTTCAGAAAATCAGGCAAACATTTAGTATAAGCATTAAAATCTCCCATAAGAAGTACATGGCAGTTAGAATCATAACGTGTAAGACTAGATTCCAAATCATCAAAACAGTTCACTGAACCATAAGCAGTTCCCTCTGGGGGAATATAAACTGAACCGACGAGCAGATCTTTATCATAACCTGTCAACAGTTTGTTGATTTTCAACCACAAAACACAGTCACTATCACCACTGGCTTCAAGTTCCAATACCTGAATAAAATCTTCATATATTTTTTATAGGCAATGGCTATGCCACCGGATCTTTGATATGAAAGGTATTTTCGACTAAACAAAGCAATAGAGTAACCAAGATCACTAAAGCAGTCCACTAAATAGTCAGAGTCTTGTGCATCAGTTCTACTTTCGGTGAATGTTAATATGTCAAACTGGGAAATACACACACACACACACACACACACACACACACACACACACACACACACACACACCACACGCACACACACACACACACACACACACACACACACACACACACCACACATACACACACACGCATGAGCATGGAGAGCGAGAGACAGACAGACAGACAGACAGACAAAGAGAAGGGGGGAGGGAGGTAGGGAGGGAGGAAGGAAGGAAGATGAAAAAACATGTCCATTCATTGTGTGTGTGCGTGTGTGTGTTGTGTGTGTGTTGTTGTGTGTGTGTGTGTGTGTGGTGTGTGTGTGTGTGTGTGTGTGTGTGTGTGTGTGTGTGTGTGTGTGTGTGTGTGTGTGTGTGTGTTTTCTTGTCTTCGATTTTCTCAAATTTTCATATAAATATTTCATGACTGAATTTGATTTCGGTTTCATATTTTTGTTTTTTCCATGATTTCTACATTTCACTGTTTCCATTTTCCCCTGCTGGGCGATGGCGAGATGTTAAAACCTCGAGATTATGCTATATGCTCGAAAATAAAGATTTTGTCCTCTCTCTGTCTCTCTGTCTCTCTGTCTCTGTCTCTGTCTCTGTCTCTTCTCTCTCTCTCTGTCTCTCTCTCTCTCTCTGTCTCTCTCTCTCTGTCTCTCTGTCTCTCTGTCTCTCTGTCTCTCTCTTCTCTCTCTCTCTCTCTCTCTCTCTCTCTCTCTCTCTCTCTCTCTCTCAAAAGGGAGATATAGATAAGACAACCACATGAGCGTAGAGTGATGCATATTTTAGGGAAAGCATGCACATTTTTTTGTGGGGGGGTGGGAGGGGTGGGGGGTGGGGGGTAAATAACTTGCAAAATGCACAGAGAGGGGAAAAATAAAAACAAAACCAAAAACAGAAGACATGTTTCCGAAGAGGTTATAGCACAGTCAATGACACGTTCACCATACACCTTAGTCCAGGACTTTGTATTGAAGAATTCTATACTTGCTTGTAGCTTTCGTAGATTTTAAAAAGACCTTTAAATCCGTTAACAGGAATGCATTTTGGAACGTTCTGAGAAACTCTGGCATAAATGGTAAAATGTATGTCCCTTTTGAGATACTATGATTCAGTGACGGCCTGTCTTCGTGACAAATATTTGTACTCTGATTTGTTTCATCAAATACCTTGCAGGAGTGTTACAAGGGTACCTTATGAGTCCGCTATTATTTTCATTTTTTTTATCAGTGAATTAGCCATTGATATGACACGAAAGGAAAGACATGGGATACCGTCCATTTTAGGTGCCGCTGAAGTCTTTTCTGTACTTGTTACAGATTATACCATATTGTTATGTAATACTGCCACTGGGCTGCAAAATCAATTAAACGTTCTAAGACAGGAAGTTGGCAGATTTCATTTCAGCACAAACCAGGATAAGACAAACGTAATTGTTTTGTTGTTGTTCTTCAGGAAAGGGCGCCGTCTTTCTGCGATGGAATAGTGGTAGTACGTGTCTTTTAGTTATGGGTTACAAATGCCTATAAATATCTGGACTGATCTTCACAACAACACTACGTTTAATTCAGGATAGCCTGACAGCTGTAAGAAAAATAAAAAGAAAGGCAAAAAAAGTGGTTGTAGAAATATCAGAGTCTTTATAGAAGTTAAACGTATTGGATTGTTCTTTTCTGAATTATTTGATGCACAAATTGAAACATATGCAACAGAAGCCTGGAGACTGAAAGAAAAAAAGAAAACAAAGGGAAAAATAAAACGTATCTTGCACAAACTTATCCACCTGTTAGGTAAAAGATGCTATAATGAAACAAAAGCTATTCGTTATACATTTGTACCTATGTAAATTTGAAAAAAATTGTCGAAATGTCTACAACTTACATTATTAGAAATAAAAAGGCAGGGATACGTAATGTCTCTGAAGCAATGCGAGGAAAATGCAAGTGGGCCTGCGACGTGGAAAGAAAACTAATTACTAATAGGTTCAGTACTGCTTGGCTTAGCCTGGAAGATGGAATTGTAGAACAAGGTATCAAATTGTCAGGGCAGATTACTGTGTTCCTTTGAGTAAAATTGGCATTTCTGCTTGCTTGTAAGACAGGGATCAATGTACATGATCTTTAAAAGATATCTTTTGGCCCGAAAAATTATCTATGTAGTTTCACAAATAAATGGTAAAGATCTGTATTTGCTCGATTCAGAATGGTCCCTTGACTAGGAGAAATTGGTTTGTTATTAAACCGACGACAGGGATTAGTTGCCCATGTGCTCATTTGCTGCTAAAGATGAAAATCAGTTTGCGTTTAATTGCATTGCATTGCATTGATAACACCAAATTTGAAATTTTGTTTTTTCAAAATACCGCATGCGAACCTATGTATTGTGAATAACAGTTTCTTCGGACGGCAAACAAACAATGGCCTCTTTGAAAATAATAATTACTTACCAAAGCGTTTACCTTCGGCAAAAATCAGGTACAGTTTTATCTGGATGATCTTTGGTGCTGTCAAGAATCTGATGTTTTAATTGTCTTGTAATATAAAGAATCATTGCCACTCTTTCTTCTTTTAAATCTCAGCTCAAAACTTACCTCTTCAAAAAAGCCTATTCTCTTCTGTAGATGACTAGATCTCTCTTAAATTCCTCCACAACTAGTTCGGTGAGACAGTTTATGCATGTAGGTGCGTCTGCCATTGTGTATTTTCTTTTTGCTGTGTGCATGAATATTGTATGAATAAGTGCAAATGGTGGATGTAAGCGCATTGAGTTGTACAACAAGAAATGCGCTATATAAGTATTATACATTATTATTATTATTATTATTATTATTATTATTATTATATTGTTATTCTACCCGTGTCTCTTTCTGCCTGTTTGTCTGTCTATCTGTCCGTCTGTCCGTCCGTCTCTCTCTCTCTCTCTCTTTCTGTCTCTCTCTGTCTCTCTGACTCTCTCTGTCTCTCTGTCTCTGTCTCTGTCTCTGTCTCTGTCTCTCTCTCTCTCTCTCTCTCTCTCTCTTTCTCTCTCTCTCTCTCCTTCCTGGTATTATTAAGTTTCAATGTTCACTGATGGTTGTGAGATATCAACGAACATTATATTCTGAAGGGTGCATGGCTGCATTTAGTGCTAGTTTAGTGAATCGGTAATGACAAACATGGAAAATGGCTGACTTGGGCCAGTAGCCTATGTTTAATTTTGTAATGTAAAGAGACTGTTATTGTTCCTGCATCTCAGCCCGGCTGTCTGTCTGACTCGCTGTAATTCTGTCTGTCTGTCTGTCTGTCTGCCTGTCTCTGTCTGTCTGTCTGTCTGCCTGCCTGTCTCTGTCTGTCTGTCTGTCTGTCTGTCTGCCTGCCTGTCTCTGTCTGTCTGTCTGTCTGTCCGTCTGTCTGTCTGTCTCTCTCTCTCTCTCTCTCTCTCTCTCTCTCTCTCTCTCTCTCTCTCTCTCTCTCTCCAGCCATAATTTAGCTTTGCATTGCGAAGGGTGTTCAGGGCAGTAAACACGACGCTGGTAAAATTCAGTTTGCGTGATTCAGCTGAAACGGGGTCGGTTCCCAAAAGAGTAATGAAAACCCATGTTTACGACAGCATGCCAGCTATCCTGCGCGTCCGTGTTACCAGTTCCGAGCAGCGTTTTCACATTCTTTCGTATGCCAGGATACCTTTTGAAAGATCTCGGCACGTTTTCATCAAACAGTGTAGGGTTGTTGGTTTCGTGTGTAGTTATGTAAGATTATATCGTTAGGTCATCAGGTTGACCGGTGGTAAAGAAGAATGGGGAGCGTTGACGAAGAAGGACAGCCTGGAGTAGAAGGGGAAGTGTACAGGAGAGATACCATGGACCCCATGTAGATTACGTAAGTGGAAAACAGAGAGAAAGACTGAATCAAAGTGGAGGATTCCCTCCTCGCCCATCACCCACCCCCTACCCCCCCCCTCCCCCTACCCCCTTTCCCAGCATCCCCTCTCACCTCTCCTTTCTCCTCTTCCGTATCCTTTCCTCCCTGTCTTTATTCCACTCTAACGGACATTTCTGTCTTTATTTCTTTCATTCTTTCTTTCTTTTCGTACTCTTTTGGTCTTTCTTCTTTCTGTCCATGTTTTCGAGCCCCCCCCCCCCCCCCCCCCCCCCACACACACACCCATTTTTTTTTCTCTTTTCATGGTTCTGTTCGCTTCTTGGTATTTTTTTTTTCTTTCGTCATTTTTTCTTCCCGTTTTTTTTTTTTTTTTTTTTTTTTTGTATATTCCTTTATTTACTTTTATCAACCATTTTCAGTATCGTTCTTTCTTCAGTTCATTTCCTTTTCTTTTCTGTTTTATTTTTCATCTTTTGAAAACAACTGAATTTCAGTTAGTAAGGCCTATGAGAGTGACAAGTGATAAAAGATGTCCATTCCATTGAATGCGAGGTAGAAATGACATTTATTATTATTATTATTATGAACATTTATGACGCCTAATCAATTGAATGCCCTAGGCGTTTACAATATCACAACAGACATCAAATCACACAGTATATAACAATCATACATGAGAAAAAGGCATCAAAATCCAAAGCAAGGACACAAACTCACAAGCATGCATACACGCAAACACACACTCACACAGACACGAACGCACACAAAGCAGACACTCGCATCACACATTGCAAACGTCGGGTCACGGGGAAGACGAAGTTACCTAGGAAACAGATGAGTTTTGAGAAGGTGCTTGAATGTGGGCAGTGAGGGTGAGTATCTGAGAGAGCGAGGCAATTGATTCCAGGTAGTTGGAGCTTGATAGGCAAAGGAACGTTGACCATAGGTTTTAGTGCGAACAGTGGGGATACTGTAGATACGAGTGTCACATGAGGAACGTAAAGCTCGAGATGGGGTGTAAAGATGTAACAGGTGGGTGAGATACTCAGGACAGGAAGACTCGATAGATTTGAAGCAGAGAGAGGCAATCTTGTAGGATATTCTTAGCTGAACAGGGAGCCAGTGGAGAGAGCGGAGCAATGGGGTAACATGGTTATATTTAGAAGTGCGGAAGATGAGACGGGCAGCATGATTCTGAACTCTTTGAAGTTTGTTGATGAGATGAGAGGGAGAGCCAGACAAAAGAGCGTTACAGTAATCCAGGCGGGATAGAACAAATGCGCAGACAAGAGCTTTTGTTGTGTTTTCTGAGAGAAGATGGCGAATAGAAGCAATTCGGCGGAGTTCAAGAAAGCAAGTGCGACAGACATTGCTGACATGCTGTTGGAAGGACAGGGTTTGATCAAGAGTTACACCGAGGTTGCGGGCAGAATGAGAGAGAGTGATAGGTGAATCAACAAGTTTGATGGAAGTCGGAACAGAAGGGTGGTTTTGAAGTTTTGGTGGGGTGATCAGGATCAGTTCAGACTTATCTTCATTCAGTTTTAGTTTGTTTCAGGTCATCCAGTCCTTTTCTGTCCAGGGCATTCCTTTCGAGTGTCATCTTCGATTTCATTGTTTGAATGAAGGTATTTCAACGAACTGGGACCCATCTCAATACAATACATTCATATCAACTTAGGTCGTTCCTTGTCAAAGTGGTAAATTACATTAAAAAGGCAACGCATGTTATTATTAAATTTTCCTTGAAATTTTGAATCTGCACATAAAAAAGTGTCTTCAGTGTACAAAAAATGAGATTAAATACACGGAAAATACAAAACAACGCGCAGAGTAACGCTTGCCTAATGCACACTACGAAAGATGTAAGTGATTTCTTTTAGATATCTTCAGATCTCACAAACATCTGACATAAAAATGCAGAATACAATGCCTCCAGATGGCTATCAGAGAGTATGTGCGTGCCTGTAACAACACACACACACACACACACACACACACACACACACACACACACACACACACACACACACACACACACACACACACATATTCGCGCATTAACGCACGCACGCATACACACGGGCGCGGCCGTGTGTGTGTGCGTGAGTGTATGTGTGTGCGTGCGTGTATGTGTGTGTGTGTGTGTGTGTGTGTGTGTGTGTGTGTGTGTGTGTATGTGTGTGCGTGTATGTGTGTGTATGTGTGTGTGTGTGTGTGTGTGTGTGTGTGTGTGTGTGTGTGTGTGTGTGTGTGTCCAGGCTAGACACTTAATTCTTTTTACCAGTCAAATATCTGTTCAGTAAAGCCTTTCCTATTTTTCACATTTTTTTTTTTTAGTATTTCAGCATTCCGACTTATTTTCAGTCTCGTAATTGATATTTTTCGTTATTTACTGTTAGCCTCTTCTGTAGCTGTAACTGCCGAGTTTCTTTTCTTCCCTTATCTCTTTTTTCCCTCTTCTTTCAATTCTCTCTATCCCTATTTTTCTATTTTCTTTTCTTTATTTCATTTCTTTCTCTCTGCCTTTCTGTATGACTGTATTTCTTTTTCCTTCCTTTCTTTTTTTTCTTTCTTTCTCTTTCTTTCTCTTTATCTTATTCTCTTTTTTTGTCATCCTTCGTATTCCATAACCAGACATTGTACGGCAGTGCCGAAGGTCAGCTTGGCAGGCAAACCAAAAAAACCTGTAAGACAATCTCAGTTTCCTCATTAGACCAACGCTTACAAAAGGTATATAGCCAAGAGTGTTAGAGAAAAACAAAATTCTTCATTTATACCTGACCACAAGAAACATGGCAGTCTGAGGGAGGCGGGGGGTGGGGGTGAGGAGGGCGGGGAAAAAGGGAGATAAGTATTGGTGCCTTATGAGAGGCAGTGAGATAAGGGGTGGGTAACGGAGGGTGGAAAGAACTAGTAAGAATTGGGGGAAGGTGGTAGGGGGGAGTAGGGTAAAGGTGCGGAAAATGTAGTAAGAGTCTGGAATACAGCATGTGCTGCTGGAGTGTCCCCAGTTGGAAAGGCAAAAGTGAAAGAGCCGAAATAAAAGTTTCGCAAGCTCTCTCTCTCTCTCTCTCTCTCTCTCTC
>CM065722.1:44543812-44546312 GCA_033310375.1 Conus canariensis | reverse complement strand
CAGACCGGACGAGACTGACATCACCAGCAGTCGGGGTGTGGACCTGCATCAGGACGCAGACGACTACGGTCCTCGAGGCAGTTGGAGCACTGGGGCTGTTCTTGGTGTCGGAGGTGTCCAGGCGTCTCCCGAGGCAGCGGAACATGTCGACACTGTGCCGTCAGCAGCCAGTTCTGCTTCCCGTCATGTGGGAGATTCACTGCCTGCCCCTTCAAACTCCTCCCTGGCTCCGCGGGCTGATCAGCCACGTGACGTGTCATCTGGGTCATCACACCGACGAGGTGGATTAAGACGGCACTCCTCTGGCAGTGCCGTTGTGACAAAAACTAACAGCAAAACTACCAGCGATGACAGAGGTCCTTGCAGCCAACAGAACGGACGTCAAAGCTGTGAACCTCGTTGCTCATCCTCGCTGACGACAAGGAACCGCACTCAGAGGCGTCAGTCCACGCTTGACGCCAGTCTGCGCCAGAGCAGTAGAAGATAGGGGTTAGGCCAAGGCTCATCACTTTGTGTTAGCAGGAATGAACGGTGTGATTCTACTAGTTCTAATTCAAAACAAATTTTATCTTTTATGACACTCAATGTTGAAGGCTTACGGACCATCACAGATGAATGTGATCTCACATTTTTGATAAATGAATATGACTTTGCTTTTTTTTGTGAAACCTTTACTAAATCAATTCCTCAGTCACTGTTCTCATGTCATAAAGTCTTTGATTTGGCGGGCGTTAAGCTCAGTGATAACATTCACGGGCGTTTATCAGGTGGAGTTGGTTTTTTGGTTAGAAAGAATTTATGTCATTTTATTGATAGAATAGAGACTGAGATAGATAACATTGTCTCCTTGAAGCTTTCTAAACATATTCTAGCCACAGAAACTGATTGTTTGTTGGTAGGCTGTTACTTGCCACCTGAAACCTCTCCTTACTATGAAGAGACTGACATTTACAATGGTGTTTCATTATTAGAGGACTGCCTGCTTGAACTTATGAGAGAGCATAGTGATTTACCTATCATTATCTGTGGTGATCTGAACGCAAGAACTGGCTCCCTACAAGCCGACTTTGGTGATCCAACTCAGAATCTGGCAGATCTGACTGATTCAGCAGACGATAATCCAGAAGCTGATGAGAGAACTGCACGTGTTTCTCGCGATTTGTCCGTTAATGCTTTTGGTCGCCTGTTACTAAATGTCTGTGAAGAATTTGGTCTGTGTATTTTGAATGGTGTTAAATCTTATGGGTTTCCTGGGCACTTTACGTACACTTCACCTAATGGCTCAAGTGTTGTAGATTATTTTATTGTTTCCCGCACCCTGTTGCCATTTTGCCAGAGTTTTAATGTAGTACCCTGATTGAATCAAAACATACAATTGTTGAGCTTAAATTCATGGCCGATTCGACTATTGTTTCCACTGCACATTTACCAAAACAAATTGCACAGCTAAGTAAATATAAGTGGAAAGATGACATGAAAGACATATTTTTAAATTCAATGCAGTCACATGAAATTAAAGACAAATTAAATGTAGCTACTGATCTGATAAACACTGATGTGAACTTAGCCCTTGCCCAGTTTAATGATTGTCTACGTAAGGCTGGTGAGAGTATGCTGATGACGCATACTGTGGGTGCGGAAAAATTGCGGATTTGGTTTGACCTTGAGTGTCGGCAAAGTCGTCGACTCCTGAGGCAACGTCTCCGCAAATGTCAATATTCTAACTTTGTGGAAGATAGACTCTTTTACTGTGAAAAAAGAAGACAGTACAAACAACTTTTAGCAGATAAAAGGCGAACGCATCGTGATAGTATCATTAATAATCTTAATAGCTGTTCCAATGACCCACGTAAATTTTGGGACACTATACGTGCTGTGCGTGCAAGAGGAGCTACCGGTGCAAATGTTTCAAAAGAACAGTGGTATGATCATTTTAAGAATGTTTTCAACTCTGTAAATGATGTTGATTCTTACGATTTGTCTGACGAGGTTGTTGGTGAACTAGGGAATTCTGTATTTCTTGATTGTGAATGTATAAATGTACCAATTATTTCTCACGAGATACGCTCAGCTATTGGTGCCTTGAAGTATCACAAAGCAGCTGGGCCTGATGGTCTTATTGGAGAATTTTACAAATGTAGTTGTGAACAGATTTTACCATTTCTCACGAAGCTTTTCAACTATCTTTTTGACAAGGGCTTATTTCCAGATGCTTGGTCATTGTCAATTTTACTACCATTACATAAAAAAGGTGACCCCTCTGTTCCAGATAATTTCAGAGGAATTTCTTTGCTTGACATCAGTAGCAAGCTGTACAGTTACGTTTTAAATAAGCGTATTACTGACTGGATTGAAATGAACAATGTTATTGGTGAGGAACAAGCTGGCTTTAGAACAGATCACAGTACCACTGATAATATTTTTACACTTTTTTCTATGATTCAGAAACAGCTTTTAAGGCACAGAAAATTATATGTTGCTTTTATTGATTTTCGCAAGG
>CM065722.1:44528812-44533812 GCA_033310375.1 Conus canariensis | reverse complement strand
CAGTGGTATCTTGACGAGTTTAATGGCTCATTACACTATTTTTATATGTCAGCTGCTGACAAGATTCTGACCAGGAAACAAGATCTGAATTTTTATGTGCCATCCAAACTAGTATTGGTGCAAAAGCGCGCGCGCGCGCGCGTGTATGAGCGTGCGTGTGTATGTGTGTGTGTGTTCTTTTGTGCGTGCGTGGTGTGTGTGTGTGTGTGTGTGTGTGTGTGTGTGTGTGTGTGTGTGTGTGTGTGTGTGTGTGCGTGGTGTGTTTTGTGTGTGTGCGTGCGTGCGTGCGACCGTGCATGCGTGCGTGTATGCGTGCGTGCTCGCGCTTGTGAAGACACCGTTGGTTCTGTTCCCATCAAAGCCAGTTTTTAGTCGGATCTTTGTTCCCAACTGGTTCCTATTCAGAGATGAAATTGGTATGGGCACATTTGAGACGACTGGCACCACATAGTCCACTATCATGTATTCAATGAGAGTTACTCAAACTTCATGACCAACACTGAAGTATCTCTCTCTCTCTCTCTCTCTCTCTCTCTCTCTCTCTCTCTCTCTCTCTCTCTCTCCTCTCTCTCTCTCTCTCTCTCAGGTCTGGCTGAAGAGGGAATTAGCTGTGAAAGTAATCGGAGAGTAAAGCCCTGTCATGTAGTCTCAGACCAGAAAACTACTCCATAGTGTTATCCTCAACATCCTCATCCCATCCTCATCCCCATGAATCAACATGAAAAAAAAACATTCCAAATTATGCCGTTCCCATGCATTCACGGTGACCACTCTTTCAATAACTATCCTCTCCACGTTCAATATCCTCTGTGAGTTTGAGTCAGGATTGCCAGTATTAGCAAAGTTCATGGAGTGGAGACTGTTGTTAGACAGTCATGAAAGTGCCCTCATTCACGCTGGCTTCATGACCTAACAATTTGGGTCGTCAGACAGGGTTTTTTTTTTGTGATAGGCGGTGTTGTGCATACGTTGAATAAGAACAGTTGCCGCTGAACACCACAAAAGTGACTTGACGGCAACGCAGTGTCTCCGTCGGTGTGTTGCCTCATGACGACTTGACATTGACTGCCCCTGCGCATTGCCATGCTGAGACTGTGGAGGGGCATGCCAGGTAGTCTTTAAACTGTGAATGGAGAACTAGAATGAGCAGCATGTGTTTAAATGCAAATGATGCAGTATAGCAAATGAGACAGAAACAAAATTACGGGAGCATTATTTTTTTTTTCCACATCTTAGCCGAAACGGTAGAAAACAGGCGCTGATCATGGCAAATCCAAAATGCAGGTGCCAATGTTAATAAATCGTCATGTAAGTTACGTAAAACAAGACTAATATATGACATCAAAAATTGTATGATGCACATACAAAATGTGCTTGCCACCATCAGATGTAAAAGCCGAATGTGAACGATATAGAAATGTATAGCATGGACATTTCACACTAGATGTGGTGCATATTGGAGAAAAGACAGCAGACATCACCTGAGTACCGACGCAGAAATTGGACAAAGAGAAACCACTCCATTTGTGTGCACGGGGTGGTCTTTTCTGCGGGAAGCCAGGAAGTGGGGCATGTACAAGGTCAGGAAGAATGGAAAGACCGGCAGAAAAAGATGCCAGGCAGGCAATATCAGACTGGCACAGCTTCTAGGAAGGCCATTGAGCTTTCTTTAGGTCATTGCGTGCGCATGCGTGCCTATGTGTGTGCATATGTGTGCGAGTGTGGTGTGTGTGTGTGTGTGTGTGTGTGTGTGTGTGTGTGTGTGTGTGACGTGGTGTGCGTGTGTGTGTGTGGCGCGTGCGCGCTGCGTGTGTGTGGTTTTTTTTTTTTTTTTTCTTTTTTTTTTTTTATACTAAAATGTATAAGCAACTCTAATTCGTGTAAGCATAATGTTTCAGTTGTCCGTGAGTGTGCAGTCGTGTGGCATGCGTCAGTGTGTCTATGGTAAACTTTGATATTCGAATTCCCAGAGCAAGTTAAAGCACTAGTGTAATTAAACTTGGCCTAATGATACATGTTGTCAAAAGACCTAACCGAATTATAACGGACGTATACCTTCTATTAGCGCTGTCAGCAATAGTTTCAATAGTCCAAAAATGTCCTGTTCAATTTCAATTATTTACTATTGTTGCTGTTCACGCCGTTAAAGATATGATGAATAGTGCTATATCCGAATATTGCAACAAATGTGAAGTCACACTGAAGATTGTTTCTACCGGAGAGAGATGCAGAAGTGAAAAATATTACAAAATAAAAAAACGACATACCACATGTGGATATGTCTTACCACGTAGAGCTAAGTAAAAAACAAAATATTAATTTATGATTGATTGCTAATCTAGCCAGTGAAGCCATACTAAATCAGTAAATTATATAGCCGTGCTTGTTTTAACAATCGCACATCTTAATAAAGAGTAGATCGTGACGTTTTTCGTTGTTGCAAAAAGAAAGGCAGTTGGCCTCAATAATGGGAATCCTAAACAGATACGTCAACGCAGATCAAACGTCACATGTGTAAATGACGAATGGTTAGAATGTGTCAGCAGTCATAATCATGTGAGCTTTCAGTACACAATACCAAAGAAAGGATGGTCAAAATAATGGCGAGGGTAGGTGGGAAGTATGCTAAGGAAACACGCACACACACACTTACACACTCACCCTCCCATGCACGCACACGCGCGCGCACACACACACACACACACACACACACACACACTCACTCACCCTCCCATGCACACACACACACACACACACACACACCACAACACTTACACGCGGGCATAGACACCTCACACAGGATCATTACATAGACTCGCCACACACGTGCGCGTCAATAGAGGAGTCAAACACTAGCACATATATAATAATAGACAAAGTCGATCGGGCCGGAGAACGTGGGGAAGGGTGATTAAGGGTGAAGGAAGCAGTATGGGCATTGGGCGTGTTAGAAGGTTCGGGAGGAGGCGGAATGATGGATAGCGGGAAAGAAACAAAACGAATTAAAAAAAAAAGTACGTGAATTTCCTCTGCCAAAGGAATTTTTTTTATAATAGTTCTGTTTCCACGGCATCCGGGATGCTTTGAACTTTAAATTACATACTATTGTGTTCTGGAAAAATTCCCATCAGCGTGACTGAAGTTAGATGTACAGAAATCAGCGTGAGGTCGTGCAGGAGACGGTGATCGTGGACATCAAAGGTCCTGTCTGTTCACAGTGGGATGCAGCCTGGATACGTCTGGCAGCACAACGACGGGCTTCTGGGTTATCTGTCTCAGTTCCAAGTTCAAAGGCAGAATGCCCAAAGCTACATGGAAAATGAGAAAGAGAGAAAGAGATGGGGGGCGGGGGGGGGGGAGGGGGTAGGGAGGGAGATTCAGACTGACAGACAGACATAGACAGAGGCAGCGACAGACAGACAGAGAAACAGAGACAGAGAGAGAAGAGTTCTATTTTACAGGGACACGCGAGTCAGATAAAAAAAAATCACACAACATGGTGCACAAATGCAGTATACATATATGCCTGATGTTTACATAAATCGCAAAAACATGAGAGAGAGAGAGAGAGAGAGAGAGAGGAGAGAGAGAGAGAGAGAGAGAGAGAGGAGGAGGAGGAGGAGGAGGAGGTAACATTAAGACGGATTGATGGATTATTGAACGCTTTCTAACAAGAACTTGGGGTGGGGATAGGTTGAGCAAAAACTTCTTTGATCATCGCTGTATTTATCCAGAATAATTCACCTTTACATGGTCGATTATAAGATCCAAGAAAATAGGTTAGGTCCAATATGTGACTCCGCCACACTCCCGCACAACGTCACTCATTGTTACAAGAACGCGGCTAAAACAAAATGAAAGTCTTCACAGGACCCTAGGTAAGAACAGGGAGTATAATTGAGAGCATAAAAGGTAATACAAAAGTGATATGATAATGGGTATCTTTAGTTTGGATTTGTTTTTTAATTGATGACGAAAGAAACCAATAATTCAAATCAACATTGATATAATAATTCTTCATTCACTCTTCTGACAGACAAACAACCAAATACGAGATGAGCGGGGCCAGAAGGTAGGGGTGCGACAGGCAGGACTCCTCACCTCCCGGCTTAAATATCATGTCGTACACACGCTACCAACGTTCTGCGACTCCGCTTAAACGAAAGAAGACCAAACGCCCAATACCAGCAGCAAAAAGGGAGACAAGTACGACCAAGCAGCCATAAAACGACTAACCCCAATTGTCTCTATTCGAAACCTGTTCAAAATGGCGAGAATAATCTCCGACTACCCTGCTCTTTATTACAAGCAAAGCGTGAACCTACCCGCCCAAGGTAGCTAGTAAAATAATGAACATTGATAATTTGAGAGCTCGATGCCAACAAATACATTATTTCGCCACAATCTGGTCACCATTTCAACATGTTCGCACTGAAAACAAAACATTTGTATCCTCAATAACGAACACCTACCGAAGTGCTACTTAAATGAAATATAAATTTGTTTTGAATCGACTGTTCAAACAGGGAAAGAAGCGACATTTTACAAATTTAAATCGTGATTAAAACCAAAATAAAAGGGTAAGGTAGTTACCATAATAGCTTGTGGACTAGGGAAGAAAACTAGGTCACCGTCCCGGCCCTACGAAGGCTGAACGGCCACGACCAAGACCCGAGCGTCCCACAGCGAAGTGAAGACCAGGTCTGGGAGACCTCAGGGAAAATACCAGCTGGCGCAGAAAGGAGCTCTCCCCACTAGGCAGTCAAGGTTCGAGTGACTGCCCCCCCCCCCCCCCCGTCTCATGCCAGGTAACACAATTTACCCATCAAAATGTGACACATGACATTAACCGCTGCACCATGTGCAAAACACACTCCAGTGGATCTACAGGAGACGGCCTTGTAAAAAAGCAACTCAAGAAGGAATTTTTTTTTTAATGAATAATAAGAAACGAAATCTTAAATGCTGACAATTAAGTAGTAGGGAAAACAAGTGCAGGC
>CM065722.1:44518812-44521312 GCA_033310375.1 Conus canariensis | reverse complement strand
TACCACAGTGGCTTCAGGTAAAGGTCTGATCACAGTTCCATGTGGCAACATCACTGTTCCCATCCGGCGCCTTTTGTCCCCTAGGGTGCCCCCGCGTGCGTTTTCGAAGGAGACAGCTGTGTTGATTGTATGACGCCACGCAGCTTCGGATGACCAGTGGCAATTGTCGAAGTGATCAAGAGCGAGGGCTTTTTCAGAGAGTGTTTATATCGCCTGCTCGGTGTCCCTCTGTCTCGGTAGCCAGTGGACAGTTCGCCGTACAGAGCGATCTTGAGAAAGCGATTGTAATTACCGTAAACTACAACCTAGTCAATAAAACAGCAAACGTTCCCTAGGACAACATCCAATGAATCATTATTGTGACGTTTTGGTGCCGTTTGGTGTGGAGCTCATTTGGCTTTTTTGTGCTCCTAAGAAGCGAATAAATACTGATGGGACACATGTCAAGGTAAAATATCCTTCAATTGTCTGCATCTCTTGGGCTTAGCAGATGCGGGTATATATTGTAAAAGGCAGAATACAACCCTGTCATGTAGTCTCAGAGCACAACTGATTTTTCATCATCTTTCTCATCCTCATTTGTCATCAAAGAAGAAAGGTTCAATTCCTGTGGCTCATCACACCTTGCTGTCATGGTGACCTCACTTCCGGTTTTCTTTCCATGTCCATGCCCGTGGTCAGTTCATGCCCAATTGTTTTCAGTTCCAGCAAGTTCATGAGGAATATCGTTGAACGGACGTAGTGGCGCTCGCAAAAGAGATGAATACTCACTCACGATGATTCCAGGGCTAAAGAATGATTGTGGTCAGTTAGGAGGACGGACGAAAGGGTTGGGGGTTTAGAATGGGTCTGCGTGTTTTGGATCAGAAAAGTACTGCTGAACTCGACATCCATGCAGTGTCTTCCCTGGTGTTTTTTTTTTTTTTTTTTAACGAGTTGCTATTCATTGTCCACTATTTACAGTGTTGTTATGGCAGTGACAGGAGGGAGGTGAGTGTAAGTGTGGATGGAGTATTTCTCTAACAGAATTGTCTGCCAGAGGGACCCGTAGTCAGATAGTTACAGCTCGCCTTGGTTTAAGGCTGTGTCAGACCAGTTGACATAGGCTAGAACACCAAAGCTACATCAAAATGTTGTTATGCTCTGCATAGTTGTGCGGGCATTGTCTTCAGTCGTGACAAGCTCTTAGCATAACACCATCAGTCTCACAAATCCCTCGAAGTCGGAGTGTGGCTGCCCACGTGGCGGGGTAATCCAAAAAGGGTCACACACGTGATGTTCTCATCCCTAGCTGATGCATTTGTGCCATCGTGTTCAAGTACTTCGGCTATTCCGATTATTCCTAGACTTCTTTTCGTCAGGGCACGACAACAATAGATGGTTATAGCGTTCGTCTGAGGGTCTGCGAGTTCTGAGTTCCAGCCATCCTTAAGATGGAATTGTAATGGCCTGAAACCTCTTTCTGTCCGTCCATCAGTAGTAAATCAGCATCGGATTTAGATCAGGTAGGATTAAGACGGGGATAGAAAAAGAGAGGGCTCTGTCCTCAATAAAACCGTGCCTTTGACAAGTTGGATCTCAGTTTACTGCCTCAACAGCTAGTACGCTATGGCATTTTTAAAACTAACTCTCTCTCTCTCTCTCTCTCTCTCTCTCTCTCTCTCTCTCTCTCTCTCTCTCTCTCTCTCTCTTGCCGCTAGCGTCACTCCTCTCCTCCCCTGTGGACCGATTCCTGAAAACAACAACAAAAACAAAAAACGAGAAAGCCTCAAAGCGTCTTTAAATAGTACAAATCGGGAAACAAAATCAAATAGTAACAATTGCCATGGTAACATTGGGAGCAGGCAGTTAGGGTGGGATGGGTGCAGCAGTTGGGATGGGGCTGGATCTACTGATGTTTTCAATAGGAATAAAAGGTTGGGAAAAAAACAAACAAACAAAAAACACACACACACACAAAAATGTCATCAGCAAATTTTGTAGGTTAGTTGTTGTTGTTCGTGTACTTCAGTAGCTAAACTGGAATATGCTTTGTTTGTTTCTTCGACCCTAACCACTCACGTCTCACACCCGCATCCCTGACCCCTCCACCGTATCCCACCTCTACCGCCACCGACGTCCTATCTACTCAAAAACATGTTGGCGACTGTAGACCTTGAAAGGGGGGTCCTTAATTAGATGACGAGACCGTTTGCCCGAGGACCTAACAGTCGTGAGTTGGAGGCACTAGTGGGATTGAAATTCTACGACTTGAAGACCCTCTCAGTCAACCCAGTAGTTAAGGGTACCTGATTCAGATCAGCAGGATGGGCACCGCTTTCATAAATACTATGCCCTTGTCACCATGAACCTTTTATATTTCACTGCCGTTATGACCATTTAAGCTATGAAACTTTGACCTTTCACCTTAATAACCAGGATCTCCGGAAAGAGCATGGACGCACCCCCACCCCACCCCCGCCCCCATCCCTCACCCCTTCCCCAATCCTTCGTGGAAAAA
>CM065722.1:44511312-44513812 GCA_033310375.1 Conus canariensis | reverse complement strand
ATAATGTATCCCATTGGTTTGGCTAATGCCTACATTTGATTGTGTGTTTTGTGTGCAATATAGCATAATTTATTCCATTGGTTTGGGTAATGCCTGCATTTGATTGTTTGTGCCGTGTGCAAGAGAGCACGGCTCTGTTCTTGTATATCTTGTTCTTGTTTATTGGCAATTGACTTTTTTTCAATTTCTTTGCATTCTTCACCTTTAAGTTACTTACCTTTTCTTGTTGTCCTCGCTATAAATGCCTGTTAAGTGTTATTTCTTTTATATATAGCCGTCCTTTTCTATATGTGATATTTTCATTTTCTTTTTTTATTGATGCCAGCGTCATTGCATATACACATGCACCTATAGTCGCATAACCTATGTTTTTTTTCCACGCTGTATATATTTATCTTATTATTTAATCGCTAGCAGGTTGCTTTTCAAGAAAAAAATAACTTCATCGGAAGGCATGGACCATTTGCAATACATAAGCCTATTTCTATAAACGAATAAATGTAAGTAAGTAAATAAATAAGTCAATAAGTAAATAAAGTAATAAATGAATGATTAATAAGTAACAAAATAGATTAATAAATGAAAATAAATAAATCGAGAAATAAATATGTATGCAAATTAACACATAAATAATCGAATGAATGAATAAAAGCACGACCAGGCAAAAAAAAAAAAAAAGAAAAAAAAAGAAAGAAGAAGAAGAAGAAAGAAAGAAAGAAAAGAAAAAAAAAACCCATGAAATTCACCTGCAGCGTTAACATGGATCTTCAGGTGTTAAAATACTTACATGTAAGATCTGCAAAATTGAATGGAGCTTGAAATAAAAATACCAGGCGAGATTTTATAAAAATGAAAAAAAAAAAAAGAAAAAGAAAAAAAGGAGTGGATTTTCTGTGATACAAAAGACGGCTGTTTACAAAAACAAAATTGAGGTGGGGAGGAACGGGGGTGGGGGGTGGGGGTTAGGTGGAGGATCGTTACATCTTGGCGTTTTGTTTGTATATGCTAGCATTACGGGCCGGTAACTGCAGCCGTCTACCCAGCTCGTCATCCACATCATTCTGACACTGGGCTGTTTATGACTGTTCTGCTATCGTCATTACTAATCATATTGAGACTGAGACTCTCTCTCTCTCTCTCTCTCTCTCTCTCTCTCTCTCTCTCTCTCTCTCTCTCTCTGCCACCGTCTCTGTGTGTGTGTGTGTCTCTCTCTCTGTCTCTGTCTCTCTCTCTCTCTGTCTCTGTCTCTCTCTCTCCCTCTCTGCCACTCTCTCTCTCTCTCTCTCTCTCTCTCTCTCTCTCTCTCTCTCTCTCCTCGCTGCCACTGTCTCTCTGTCTCTCTCTCTCTCTCTCTGCCTCTCTCTCACTATTCTCTCTCTCTCTCTCTCTCTCTCTCTCTCTCTCTCTGCCACTGTCTCTCTTCTCTCTGCCACTGTCCCTCTGTCTCTGTCTCTGTCTCTCTCTCTCTCTCTCTCTCTCTCTCTCTGACTGCCCTCTTCTGTCTCTCCCTCCCTCTCTCTCTCCTCCTCTCTCTCTCTCTCTCTCTCTCTCTCTCTCTCTCTCTCTCTCTCTCTCTCTCTCCACTGTTTCTCGCCTTATCTTACCTTTATCATAACTATATTAGACTAGCGACTTTCTTCCTCCTTTTAGCAAGCACACGTTTCTTTCGTCGTTTGACTGTTGATCTGCCGATAGCAAAATGACGTATTTCCTATGACTCTTACCCCTTTCCGCTCGAAGACTCTGTCGTGCCGCGCTTCTTGTGGTTTAGCTTCTTGTTTGGCTTGATTCCGTTTGGTCTTGCTGTTGTTGTGTTGGGTCTTCAGACTAACCACACTTTGGGACAACAATTGTGGTAAGCATCGCTGCAGAAGTGGTGTCGTTGTTTATGCTGTGCTTTTTGTTGCTGCTGTTGTTGTTGTTGTTGTTGTTGTTGTTATCGTTGCGGTTCGTTTTACTTGTGATGTTGATTCAACTGCCGCTGGTATTACACGGTACGAGCGGTGCTATGTTTTAGAGTTGTTTTGTTTGGTTTTGCTTTGTTTTGTTTTTCTCACCATCTGTTAGAGAAGTGTGTGTGTGTGTGTGTGTGTGTGTGTGTGTGTGTGTGTGTGTGTGTGTGTGTGTGTGTGTGTGTGTTGCGCACGCGCGCACGCATGCGCGCGTTCTTATGTGTGTATGTATGACTGTATGTCTGTGCGCGCATGCATGAGCGCTCGCGCGCGCGCGCGCGCGCGCGCGCGCGCGCGTGTGTGTGTGTGTGTGTGTGTGTGAGCGTGTCGAGCGCGCGCACACGAGCGCTCGTGCGTATGTAAGCATGTATGAGTTTGTGCTTTAGTGAGCGTGCGTGTATGTGTGTGTGTGTGTGTGTGTGTGTGTGTGTGTGTGTGTGTGTGTGTGTGTGTGTGTGCAGGTGGAGGAAGAGAGAGACAGAGACAGAGAGAGTCTACGCACATGTGTGTGCAGGGGCGGGGTAGGGGGAGAGTGTCAGTAAGAGTGC
>CM065722.1:44493812-44498812 GCA_033310375.1 Conus canariensis | reverse complement strand
TTCATGTCCTGATAATTCCACATTCTATATTTCAAATGTATACCTGTACAGAATAATCCATGCTGCATTTTCAATGCATGTGTCTTCAAAATACCAGATGCATTTTCAATGTGTATATCCTCAAAATAGTTGTTGCTTTATTCTGTATTGAATGTATGTGTCCAGCCGTCTGTCTTCATCATAATATCCAATCCATTTTCAACGTGTATATCCTCAGAATAGTAGATGCTTTATTCTGCATTGTATATATGTGTCCAGTCGATTGTCTTTACAATACCCAATACGTTTTCAGTTGTATATCTTCAGAATAGTTGATGCTTTATTCTGCAGTGTATGTATGTGTCCAGTCGATTGTCTTCTTTACAATACCTAATACGTTTTCAATGTGCATATCCCCAGAATAGTAGATGCTTTATTCTGCATTGTATATATGTGTCCAGTCGATTGTCTTCTTTACCATACCCAATACGTTTTCATGTGTATATCCTCAGAATAGTTGATGCTTTATTCTGCATTGAATATATGTGTCCAGTCGATTGTCTTCTTTACAATACCCAATACATGTTCAATGTGTATATCCTCAGAATATCTGATGTTTTGTTCTGCATTGTCCAGCCGGTTCCATCATGCTGGAGAACTGTGCTGTGAGGGGCCTGCCACGTGACTTGGCCTACCTCGTTCTCGTCTGCCTCATGTTCCTCTGCCACTACCTCATCACGTGACCTCTTTCCTCATCTCACGTGACTGTCACGTGATGGGCATGCGACGCGAAAAGGAACGTGACGTCATTGGGCCAGCCAGCGACTGACGTCAGGGAGATGGAAGCGAAGCAGAGGAGATGGTCGGGAACCAGTGGAGAAAGGAAACCACGGTCCAAACTTTCTGTTTGACAATGAATGTCACAAGCGTGTGTGTGTGTGTGTGTGTGTGTGTGTGTGTTGTGTGTGTGTGTGTGGTGTGTGTGTGTTGTGAGCGGGTGTGTGTGTTCTGGAAACACGGGTGACCGAACTAGTTCCCACAAAACTCACGTCTGAAGCTCCAGATTTGGCAACTAGAGTGCGAGAGATGGACTATGTACCAGATACCACTCCAATGTTCTGAGGAAGTGTAAATATTGTGACAGACTTTTTATTCGCCCTGTTGACAGGTCCTACATGTTAAAACCTTCATGATAATCTGAAGTGACTACTCTATTCGTCGTTCGTGGTGTGGTGTGGATTTTGAAGATCCGCCCGCTTCGGTGGAATCTTTAAATCGGCTGCCACAAGGTCTCGCTTTGTGAATGTGTGTATGTGTGTGTGTGCGTGCGTGTGTGTGTGTGTGTGTGTGTGTGTGTGTGTGTGTGTGTGTGTGTGTGTGTGTGTGTGTGGGAGAGAGAGAGAGAGAGAGAGAGAGAAGAGAGAGAGAGAGAGAGATTTTCCCTAAACACGCACTGACCATAGAACGACCTGTGCACTTGGTGGTGGAAATGGTGGTATTAACAGCGGATGACAGCCCCCGTAAGTAACACAGAAACTATCAAACATGGATGCTGAGAAACATACAGAAGAGAGAGAGAGAGAGAGAGAGAGAAGAGAGAGAGAGAGAGAGAGAGAGAGAGAGGTTCTGAGTGTATACATACACATATAATGAAAATGTGTTTTTTTTTCCCACCCCACCCCAGCCCCTCCCTTCCCTTCAATAATCCTGTGAGCAATAAATGTGCTCCACATACGAAAGGATCACTGGGTTATGTAAATAAACGATACCTATTGTGACCATTTATCAGTGAAACCAGTATGTTCATGAAAGGCAAGAGAAATATTGTCTGATTCATTCTGGCCAAATCTTTAGATTAGAATGTCTTTTTCATTCTCATCTACCATGATACATGACACGGACTTTGAATTAACCATATCAAATCATCCTTTTTGTAATCGCTCACTCAATCTGAGTTGAAGATGGTGTATATAATAACTCACAGCTTGTATTTAGTGTAGTCCTGCATGTGTGTGTGTGTGTGTGTGTTGTTGTGTGTTGTGTGTTGGTGTGTGTAAATGTCCTCACATGCATGTTTGTGTATTTCCCTTTCTCTTTTATAGAAAACACGCTCGTCTTACGTTGAAATGTGTTTATTGATGTGCGGAATTATAGAAGAACAGTGTTGATGGGAAATGTCCTCACATGCATGTTTGTGTATTTCCTTTCTCTTTTAATAGAAAACACGCTCGTTCTTACCGTGAAAATGCTGTTTATTAGATGTGACGGAATTAATAGAAGAAACCAAGTGTTGATGGGAAATTGATATTTGTAGACGAATTTGTTACTCAGATTTTCTCCCGTTAATTAAAGATCTCCAGTGATTGTGCTCCTACGATTACCAGCGGGATTCATTTCGTCAAATTTGGCTCCGTCTGAGAAAATGGACACATCATACGCAAACATCCCTTGATGGCTGCACGAAATGTAGGGAAAAGAGTAAGGTACAGATCTTTCCCAGACGAGGCAAATGACTAAATGGAGTAGTCGGCATGTTCTAGGATACGTCAATGGTAGCGGCAACGAAACAGACACAGTTCTCTCTTTTGTTTAGTTATTTTTGGCAGACTTTTTCGTTGTTTTCTGAGATACTCTAAATGGAGAATCATAGACAGTCACTGTGAGCTCGGTTCTGTGTTCACGTGACGCGCCTGGTGTCTTTTTTTATGGAGATGTGATTCTGACGTGGGCGTCAACATTCACCACCTCATTCCAGAACGCGAACAACTCGTCTGCCAACGGCCTTTCTGTATGTGTGATTTACCCAAGGGTGCGTCGTTAATCACTGGAACTGGAATCTGCTGGACATAGTGACTTCTTGAGATTATTCTGTTTTCCACAGAGAGGTACAGCGAGAAGGATCGGTATTTTAAATCACTTTCCTGCCTCTCACCTTTGTTGGAGTTGGTTCGCTCGAACAGGTTAACTATCCACATCTCGGCGAGAGACTTGTACAACTGATTGGACTGCCCTCCACGGTAAATCATGTTCGCTAGCTTCTTCTTGTGCGCTGTTCAACGAGAGCGGCCTACTGCCTGCACGAGCTTTTGCCCGCGGGGGAACCACTGTGTCTGTGCTTCAAAGTTGACGTTTGGATCTATCAGCTGCGGTGTGAGGTGAACAGACAACCAACCCGACAACAGGAAGCAGAATGGGGGTTAATTTTATCAACAGGAAGGGACACATGCCTACAATGTGCTCAATCGAAGTCCAACCAGCTAAAAACGAAGATACTGATGTTGTCCCCTCTGCGTCTGTTTTCTTTATTTCTTTGTCAGTAGGCAGCGCATTCAGAAAACCGTTAATTTCTTCTGTCAGTAAGACCAATAAATGTGCAGTCCTTCTGTCTCCTTTGTGGAGAAACTTGTATTGTACAATACACATCAGTCTTTAGTTAGTTGCATTTAGATTTCACGTTCATGCCCACACACACAAAAATGATATACCCGATTGAGACAATAATCTCAAGAGAGTGGGGGTTGGAAATCTATCTTAGCGATACCACCAGGACGACGACGTTTAAGATGGGCAGTAGAATTTAAAACTCTCGATCTTTGACTGTGAAATGGTGTGTACCAATGAGCCAGCCGAACCCTTCCAAAACAACCAACTACTGGAGTAGCGACATGTGGGACTCCTTGAAACACATAATTTAATTTCAGTAAAACCTTTAGGTAAAAAACCTCTTGTTGTGTGTGGGGGGGGGGGGGGGGGGGGGGGGAGAGGGGTATGGCTCAGTGGATAAAACCGTGTTCTCTTGCAGTAAGACACCTTGGTTCAAGCCATGCTGGAAACAGTTTCATTTCGGAGTCAACAGCTGTTGCAAGCTCTAAACCCCTCCAAGTTCTTTAGATGAGACTTTAAAATCCAATCCACTCTCAGAAACATGCATTTAAAAAAAAACTGGCACTTTGTGTGTCTTCGGAATAGATGACACACAGAATAAAAAGCACACATGAGTCGTGTTAAGATAGCATCCCCGAAGATGCAGTGCGGTTATCTTAATTTTTTTAAAGCCACGTTTGCACATACACAAATCTGACCAGTGCTGACTTCCGAATTTCTGGCCAAGAAACAAGAAGGAAAATAAGGCCCTCCGAAAGCCGTCGTTTTCTTTTCCATTTGAAGCCCTGTTTATCTTACAAGCGTTTCTTTCTGTCCAGAACCATGCTGGATTTAGCTCCAATAGCTTTTACCCGTGTTTGTATTTGATTTCCCTTTGCGTAAAGAACCTTTCCCCTGTAAAGACTCCATAGCTGGTTTCTTGGGCGTTTTCTTTTTTCTTTGTTGTTTGTTTGTTGTTGTTGTTTTTTGTTTTGTTAGTTGTTTTTTTTGTTGTTGTTTGTATGTTTTTTTTGTTTTGTACTGGGATTTTTTAAATACAGGATTTACTCTTTTTCTTGCATTAAACAAAACCTAATTAACAAAATGCTGCAGTAGCAATGAACGAATTGCGAGTAAAACAAGCAAAAACTAATGCAAGAAATTCTAGGCATATTGTATGTCATTCACAAAATTTGTTGATTGCGGTCGAAAGTTAAATGGTAATAGCTATGAAAACAAAACGAACATTAGAAAATGAATAAGTTTTAAAAATACAGCAAGCAAACACTCATACTAGGAGTATAAACGCAACACTGGAAAAAACACAGTATAACGTACGAACAGAGACATGGAGAAACTCTAAGCGTCATTTAAAGGACGTGTCAAGTAAGACATTCACATTACCTGTTAAAGCAGGGAAAGTTAGAAATCAATGTAAATCATGTCTTGATGTTAGTGCTTGCATATCAGTGTTTCATACAAAAATATATTCATACGAGTGTGTATAAGAGCGTGTTACCACATATGCGCGTATGTCTGTGTGTCGTGTTTTATTTTTTAAACGTTCCATGAGAAACAAGCCTCTAAAAGTGATGTAAATGTACTGCAGACTTGGAATTTAAAATATTCCCAGGAACATATTAGAAAGAAAGTGGGGG
>CM065722.1:44488812-44491312 GCA_033310375.1 Conus canariensis | reverse complement strand
AAACACAGTAATACTCCTCAGAAGGCTGTCGACAGTAATATTCGGATGCTTTAATTGAGAATTATGCCTTCTTTCAAAGCCACAAGTAACACCGTAAGAAAATAAACACAGTAATACTCCTTAGAAGGCTGTCGACAGTAATATTCTGATGTTTTAATTTTTTTTGTCTGTTTAAAGTCTTGTCAGGAATAAGTATCATGCATTAGTTTGCTCGTCGCTGTTTTTGTGCGTTTATTTGTGTTTTCTTCGCTTTCAGTAGCGCTGCAATCGTTTCATTCTGTTCAACAGTCATGGTGTTTCAGGAATGATTTGATGAGGGAGGGAGTTAGGGGAAGAATAGTACAACGTGTACGTTAGAGGTAGAATAGTACAACGTGCATGCATTGTTCTTCCTTCATAAGGTATTGTCGAATTCTCTTTCGTGTTTTTGGTCGGGTTGATTGGAAGCGTCTTCTGATTTCAGGGAAGGCGATGTTTAGCTGTATTGTGTTTGTCTTTGTTGTTGTTTTCAGTGATGGCAAAGTCACTGTAGCTGTATTTTGCTGTATACCACTTTTCATTGTTGTTGACACACTGATATCATGTTTGTTTCTTTGCGCTCCCCGGTATGAATATTGATTTGAAATTTCGTAAATCTGCTGTTGTAAATTCTGTGTCAAAAACAATATATACATACGCTCGCGCGCGCGCGCGCGCACACACACACCACACACACACACACACACACACACACACACGCACGCACGCACGCACGCACGCACGCACGCACGCACGCACGCACACAACCACACACACACACACACACACACACACATACACAGGTGTGCGTTCGCGCACGCACGCGAAATGGTCTCTTCCGTGTTTAGAAAAAACAACTAACAAGAGCTATGTGTGTATTTTTTCCAACATCCGTTGTGTACTTTTTTCATAATGTACTGAACACCGCGATATATATATATATATATATATATATATATATATATATATATATATATATAATAATACATATTTATCTTTTTGTGTTTCTCATGATCTATCTTTGCTGTCTTTTGAGATATGTTTATTTCGCATGACATCTATGCTCCCCTGTGTATGGAAAGGAAACATTTTCAACATCATGTCCTAACTGTACTGAAACACACACACACACACGCACACGCACGCACACACACACACACACACACACACACACACACACACACACACACACACACACCACGCACGCACACACACACGCGTACACGCGCGCGCCGCGCGCGCACACACACACACACACACACACACACACACACACACACACACACACACACACACACAGAATTCACCATTAAACAACAACGAACATCTATCAATGTTTCTATTAAGAAAGACCAATATGTTGTATAGAGTCTGACATCTTCTGCTTCTTTTCCCCATTGCCCCATGAATCAAACGTTTACTCAAGTACACAATCGTGTTGTCTAGAGCGAAAACAACTCAGTCATAATAAGCATGTCGTTCGTTTACTTTGTTTTATTGTTCACCGTTGGTAATGGTAACGGTAATTAATTTTGACTCTCCTAGTCTAATCCAGTGAGTATGAGATGTATGCGGTGAGGAATTGTGTCTGTCACACACCTCAGAAACTCTCTCTCTCTCTCTCTCTCTCCCCTCTCTCTCTCTCTCTCTTTCTCTCTCTGTGTGTGTGTGTGTGTGTGTGTGTGTGTGTGTGTGTGTGTGTGTGTGTGTGTGTGTCTGTCTGTCTGTCTCTCTCTGTTCTCTCTCTCTTCTCTCTCTCTCTCTGTTTTCTCTCTCTCTGTCTCTCTGTCTCTCTCTCTCTCTCTCTCTCTCTCTCTCTCTCTCTCTCTCTCTCTCTCTCTAACACTTGTTCAGGGACATCATACTTTAAGATCACATGAAATTCAAAGCTGACGCCATCAAAAAAGATTTACTCCTTCTAAGGCACGTCACTGTTGGGCATTGTCCACTGTTTCTTGTATCTCCTTTATGTACTTCAGATTTCTTCCACAGTGAAGTGCTTGTACAATGAGCTTGGTGTTTCCTTACCTGCATGTGGAAAGGTGAACTCCATGTAGATGGACTCTGTCTAGACTTCTCCCCCTCTAAGCACAGCAGAATGAGAAACTAGGCTTCCATTGGTCATCTCCCAAGCTTCCTTTTAAGAGGTGGCACAGTCTCATATGTCCATCATTCCAGAATCTCATATACAAGCCACTATCCCGGGTTGTCCATCGCAGATTCAGCACGGTAGTCTATAGGAAGCAATCAAATCACGTGGTCATGAAGCAACCGTCCAGAGGAGTTACTGCACCGCTGTTTGGTCATGTACAGTGGTACCTGTCCTGATCCAACATAGCTGGACATCACTTACCACGGCCCTACTGACACTACCTGCGGAGCCAGCGTTCGAGGACGTCTTTCTCCATGGTCGTCTCACGTGCATCCACGACTTTCCCGTGTCGGCAAATACCGAAGATTTGAACTCGAACTTTTACCGCGG
>CM065722.1:44478812-44481312 GCA_033310375.1 Conus canariensis | reverse complement strand
TTCAAAGGAGAGTGGGCAAATGCCAGACATGTGAGTTCTTTCCCCTGTGGTATCGAGAGTAAAAAAAATGCCGATCGCTCTTCCCTCTAATTACAGGGCCGTGACTATTTTCAGTGTGCAGAGAAAGAAGAATATGAGCTGAATGCAGTTTAGAAAGATGTACGTTTCAGCATCTAACCGTTTCAACTATATTTCTCTTCTTGAATGATATCGAAGATGAGGTAGATTTTAAAACGGGAAAGAAGCGGTACCAGAAAGTCTTCGGTTTAAACTTTTTATTTCATCTCTGTTTCTTCTATGAATAAGTGTACACACACACACACACACCACACACACACACACACACACACACACACACACACACACACACACACACATACAACACACACCGCGCGCGCACGCACGCACGCACACACACACACACACACACACACACACACACACACACACACACATATATATATATATATATATATAATATATATATATATAATATGGTTTGATATTCAATGTATAAGAAGTGTGTAATGCTCCCGTATTCATGTTTAAGACATACTTGTTTACATGATGTTTTTAATGTTAATTGCACAGTTACACCTCTTTTGACAGTCGTTGCCTACCTTTTGAGATAGAAAAGCTGTTCTTCTTCGTAACCTTGACCTCGCTCTTCAGTCACAGCAAGAACTGCAGGTTCACCAAATGTTGAACCCTATTTACTAAAGCCATGCTACATCTTTGTCTCTGCATTGTGGAGTCAGACGAATGCACAACAAACAACCACCACCAAGAGAAAAAAAAGAAAGAAGAAAAAGAAAAAAAGACACTTAGGCAATCCAGCGTGATTGCTTCCGGGGCCAGCAAATAGCCAGGTGGATTCCACGCTCGTGGGAATCGGATGGGAACTGCATGGTTGCACGTGCGAGAGAGTTCTAGCAATGCGCTGACCTGCCGACGCGCGTCACGGAGTGCGTACGAGTGTACCATATGACTCCACCAAGCTTTCTTCCGTTCTTTCGTTCTTTCTTTTCTTTCTTTTCTTTCAGTCTTTCTTTCTTTATTTCTTTCTTTTCTCTTTCTTTCTTTCTCATTTTATTTATTTATTTTCCTTGCTTCTCATTCGTTCTTTCTTTCTTTCTTTTCCTTCTTCTCTTTCTTTCTTTCTTTCTTTCGTTTCTTTTCTCTTTTTTTTTTCGACAGGGGGAAGGGGTGGGTTATTTGCTTAAGGGGGAGGGGTGAAGCTTGGATGCCGACCTCAGAACCCTTGGCACTTTCAGCTGAATCATGCCTTCCTACCGTACATCATCCCTGGCTAATTTCCTCTCCTTCGCCATCTGCCGTGACGTCGTGTCCTAGAGTCGCAAACTTGTATTCATGGGTTTGAGTCGAACTAGAGAAGTTTATTTGTGGAATGTTTTGGCCCCGGCTATTTCCTACCCAGAACACAAAGTGCTCTGGGTTAGGTGGAAAGGCTGGAACAGTTCCGTACAGTTTCATCTACGTCATGCTCCAGTCTCTGAGATTACTGCTCAAATGTTCTAACCAATATTGCATGTATCTGTATCCCTCGGGCCTGGTTGACACTAGGCCATGCTATGAAAGAAAGCGTGTGGAGTACAGACTTGTCATGTAGTCTCAGACCACAGTGGACCTCCAGCGTGTTTCTATCCCCGTCCTCACTGATCATTGAAAGCATGTCATTTTATATGGTTCTTCATTATCTGATTTCGTGGTGACCAGCTTCGATTTACTGTCCACATCCCCCTGCCAAGTCTTGAATTCATGTCAGTGTCGTGGGTGTTGACATGGTAACGGGAATGATCATTGGATGGACGTAGGAGCGCCCTCTGGTGGGACCCTCTGTCATGCTGGTTCCTCGCCTAAGACATTATTTTCATCAGTAAGAGAGGGGGAGGGGGGAGGGAGCTGTCAATAGGTAATATCCTCCGTCTGAGGGATTTCAAAGGTAATCGTTGCACACTTCCAACATAGCTCGATGGCAGTGCTGTGTCTCCTGTGGGGGGTTAGCTCACACTGACTTGATACTGACCGTTCCCTGCGAATACGGGTGATAAGTTTGCACCAGATCCCTGTCTGGCTGTGGTTGTGTAGGAGTGACAACAATGAGAAGAAGAAGAAGAAGAAGAAGAAGAAGAAGAAGAAGTAGAAGAAGAGGGGGAGGAGGAGGAAACTTTTTAGCCCTTTGTACCCTGCTCTCGTAGTGACCAGAGGGCGCCTGGAACACACCCCCCCCCCCACACACACACACACACGCACGCACGCACGCACACACACACATACACACACACACATACACACACAACACACACACACAACACACAACACACACACACATGTGCGCGCGCACACATACGCACGCACGCACGCAAGCACGCGCGCGTACACACACACACACACACACACACACACACACACACACACACACACACACACACACACACACGGGCGGCGCCCGCGCGTACAGACACACAGGGTACCCTCA
>CM065722.1:44463812-44466312 GCA_033310375.1 Conus canariensis | reverse complement strand
TATGGTCAGTCTTTGTTCCATATTCAGTGAGATTATTTTTATATCTTCTCCTCAATTCTCTATACGTTGCATTAAATGGTCTTACCTTATTCAAATATTCAAACAATATTTGCTGCAATGTTTGAATTAAGTAGTGTTTAACACAGATGTGTGAAGCGATAATTATAACTGGTCACTATATTCAAATGAAATATCACTTTTTAATGATGGACATACTGCCAAAAACGTTCATTGCAGTTTGACAGCCTCTGGCATTTTGTTACCTCTTCACACAGGAGATGGCTAGGAAGTTCACAGCAAATGCTTCTTCAACAATCCAGTGGAGCAAAATGAAATAACCTGCAACAGACGGAATCACAATTTATAAACAAAGCCAGCAATCAGTTTTAAAGCAAGAAGGGACGAAAATTGCAAAACGTGCACAAAGACTTAAAAAGAGAGAGAGAAGAAGAAGAAGAAGAAGAAGAAGAAGAAGAAGAAGAAGAAACAACAACAAAACAAAACAACAACAACAACAAAACAACAAACAAGAGAACGATGACGATGATGAAGATGATGATGATGATGGATGATGATGATGATGATGATGATGGATGGATTGATGATGATGATGATGATGATGATGTGATGATGAGTGGTGGGTGGTGCTGGGGATGATGATGATGATGATATCATGAAAAGAAAAAGAAATGTAGATTCCAGAAAAGAAAGAAAAAAAAAGAAAAAAGAAAGATTGAAAGAAAGAAAGGAAAAAAGGAAATAAAAAGATAGAAAGGAGAATGAAAAACTGAAAGAAACAATAATCAGAAACATTGATTTTGAATTTCTCTGTTCAGAGGGACAGGATAAGGCAGCGGGAGAAACAGTGTATATGAAGTTTGCGTTCTCTCTCGCAGCCAGCTGGCAGACCAGTGTTTGTAATGAAAACCTTTACCATGCTTCCTGGGTCTTCCATGACCCAGTGACGCAATAAAAACATCATATCTTACGAACGGATAGAGCATATTCACGAACTCTTAGGAGTGTGTCAACGATCTTAATAAAGCCGTTGGTCACAGAAATTTTCATGTATGGGCACAATCAATTATCAGCATAATTAGTCGCGGTTGCCCCAGGACCTATACATTTCAATGGGTCGCACATGACCCGCGCCATCGGGTGAGGAATAAGCTGCTGAACCCCATGTGTGGGTCTTACAAGATCCCGTGATCTGAATAGGAAAAAGCAAAGGAAAAGCCTTCACAAAATGTGTGCGTCTTGGGATCTACGCTCACGCGCACACTACGAGTCTGTAATCTTCAGCTTACTTTCTATTCCTGGCTAGATTCAAAGTCCCAACATCCAGTATAACATTTCTGTATAAAATTATGGATTCTGTTTGCGTCTGTTCTTTCTCTCTATATTCCGTTCGTTTCTTTCTTTCTTCCCCCTAATCCATCCCCCTCCACCGTTCTTTTTTTCTTCCTTTATTTTCTATTTTTGCCTGCATTCTGCATCTACTTTCCATTTCTATGTATACATATCTCCTCCTCCTCCCTCCTCTCCTCCTCCTCCTCCTCCTCCTCGTCCTCACCTCACTCTCACTCCTCTCTCTCCTCCTCCATCCTCTCATCATCATCATCATCATAATCATCATCACCAGATCATCATCATCATCTGAGCAGCTCAGCAGCTTCTCCATCTTCTTCTTCTTCTTCTTCTCTTCTTCTTCTTCTTCTTCTTTCAGCCGTTTCTCCTTCACTCTAAACGATGTAAGGTCACCCTGAGAAGTCATCCTAGTACTCTGGAAGTTGCAGCTCGTTGCCTGTAACAGGAACCTGTTTCAGTAGCAACACACCATGCAGTCAGTCGGTGTGCTGTTGTCTGGCATCTTCTCTCTCATTTCCAGTGCACGGGAAGAGTCACTCGGAGTAGACATTGCGACTTTATTTCCTGTCTGTAACTTTTGTATGTATCTGCCTCTGCACACACACACACACACACACACACACACACACACACACAACACACACACACACACACACACACACACACACACACACACACACACACACACACACACACACACACACACACACACAGGTCAAGAGACTTTACTGGCCATGCTGAGATGGTGGAGAAGACGCACAGAGTTTAGAATTAAATCTAACTTGTAACAATGGCTGCAAAAAAACAAAAATGGCAGCGAGAAAGAATGAACGAATCCTGATAACTAAAACAGGCCACAACAGCGAAGAAAACGGAAAGAGGAAACAATTTAAGAAAGATTAAAGGAAGAAAGCAATGCATACATACATACATACATACATCATTACATACATACATACATACATACATACATACATACATACATACATACATACATACATACATCTCTTTTTCTAATTCCTCCTCTTTGACAGAAGAGCAAAGGGAGGTGAAGGGTGGCAGCAAAAGAATGAAGAATGGTGGCAACGTGCCCTGCTGTTTTGTGGTTGAATTAGCACACTGCTATGGAAAA
>CM065722.1:44446312-44448812 GCA_033310375.1 Conus canariensis | reverse complement strand
TCTCTCTCTCTCTCTCTCTCTCTCTCTCTCTCTCTCTCTCTCTCTCTCTCTCTCTTTTCTACATGTGAGTGTGTGTTTGTGTGTGTGTGTGTGTGGTGTGTGTGTGTGTGTGTGTGTGTGTGTGTGTGTGTGTTGTGTGTGTGTGCGTGCGTGCGCGCGCGCGCGCGAGTGTCCACGCGCAAGCGTGCACGTGAGTAATGCCGTCTGTCTGCCTGTCTATTTGTCTGTCTGTCTGTTTCTGTCCGTCTGCCTTTGTGTTTGTGGGGGGGGGGGAGGGGGGAGGGAGTTGTTGGGGAGGTCCCGAGTATGAAAGTCTTTCTGTCTGCATATAACATATAAGTGGAAGAGAGAAAGCGAGAAGGGGGGGGGGGACGAAAAGGAAAGAGAGAGAGGGGAAGGGAGGTGTGTGAGTGAGAGAGAGAGAGAGAGTGAGAGAGAGAGAGAGAGAGAGAGAGAGAGAGAGAGAGAGAAACAGCGAGACAGAGTATGATTTTATGCCTTCCTGCTCTTCCTCTGTGTGTGTGTGTGTGTGTGTGTGTGTGTGTGTGTGTGTGTGTGTGTGTGTGTGTGTGTGTGTGTGTGTGAGTGTGTGTGTGTGTGTGTGTGTGTGTGTGTTGTGTGTGTGTGTGTGTGTGTGTGTGTGTGTGTATGTATGTGTGTGTGTGCGCGTCTGTGTGTGTGTCTGTGTGTGCGCATCTATGTGCTTGTCTGTCAGTTTGTCTTTCTCCGGACATATATGGTTTTAACCATGCACACATGGCAATACATCTGTTAGGAAATGAAACAGGACATGCCTGTAGAAAAGCCCAGATTCTTGACAGGAAAGAACACGTGCAGATATGCTACCCAGAGACCTAGAATCATCAACATTTGTTTCAGTTAAAGCTACCTAAACCGATGCCAGAGAAGAAACAAAAAACGGATGCTTCCATTTCACGTTTCAAGTCCTCTGCCGCAAATGCGGCTTTCCTATTTTAAACACATTGCTTCTTCCTTTTCATGTTAAAGTCAAACAAGCAAAACACCAACTTTGTTCCCTGCCGGAAATAACAAGGAAAAAAAAAACCAGTTCCAGCAGGAGGTTGCACTCTTCACGGGTGGTTAATTTACGGCTAATTAGAGCTAATCTTACGTCGCTTGAAGGTGTTGAAACACGCGTTTAAGCTTACTTTCGTCAGAAACGATTGTCTTTTTTCCTTCGCTTTGGAGTAGGAGGTGGTTTTAAAAGTACGTTGCGAAACAGCTCGGAAAGGGTGTCACTTCAGACAACAAAAAAACATTGCACTTCACTGTAAAAGTTGCACTTGAAGTTGAAAATGTCAGTTCCGGACAAAGATGGGTTTAAGTCAGATGTGTCAAGATTCCCCTCTCTTTGGATATACAGGTCGGTTGTTTTATTTCATTACTGACAGGCAGAAGCAGTTCTTTTATATAAAGTAGAACATCTTGAAGTCATTTGGGTAATACTGGGTAAATCTGTAGGAGAATGCATAAGAACTACTGATAGGAATGTAGGAGAATGGGTAAGAAATACTGATTGGAATGTAGGAGAATGGGTAAGAAATACTGATTGGAATGTAGGACAATGGGTAAGAAATACTGATTGGAATGTAGGAGAATGGGTGAGAGCTACTGATAGGAATGTAGGAAAATGGGTACGAACTACTGATAGGAATGTAGGAGAATGGGTAAAAACTACTGATAGGAATGTAGGAGAATGGGTAAGAACTACTGATAGGAATGTAGGAGAATAGGTAAGAACTACTGATAGGAATGTAGGAGAACGGGTAAGAACTACTGATAGGAATGTAGGAGAACGGGTAAGAACTACTGATAGGAATGTAGGAGAATGGGTGAGAACTACTGATAGGAATGTAGGAGAATGGGTGAGAACTACTGATGGGAATGTAGGAGAATGGGTAAGAACTACTGATGGGTATGTAGGAGAATGGGTAAGAACTACTGATAGGAACGTAGGAGAATGGGTGAGAACTACTGAAAGGAATGTAGGAGAATGGGTAAGAACTACTGACAGGAATGTAGGAGAATGGGTAAGAACTACTGATAGGAATGTAGGAGAATGGGTAAGAACTACTGATAGGAATGTAGGAGAATGGGTGAGAACTACTGAAAGGAATGTAGGAGAATGGGTAAGAACTACTGAAAGGAATGTAGGAGAATGGGTAAGAACTACTGACAGGAATGTAGGAGAATGGGTAAGAACTACTGAAGGAATGTAGGAGAATGGGTAAGAACTACTGAAAGGAATGTAGGAGAATGGGTAAGAACTACTGAAAGGAATGTAGGAGAATGGGTAAGAACTACTGATGGGCAATGACTAGATTTGAGGTTAGAAATAATCAAAGCCAGACACATGAACTAATTGTTTAATGTCAATTTTCTCCTAAAAGTTTTTTTGATGGCCTGCCCATTCGGACTTCAACAAAGGAGGCCATGTTTCACCGATGTATGTTTGTCTGTCTTTCAGCTAGATTATCGA
>CM065722.1:44433812-44436312 GCA_033310375.1 Conus canariensis | reverse complement strand
GGACATCACCTCTTAGAAGAAAATGCCTGTTGAAAATTAGTGTATCGACAGAAAGAACACGTGCTGAAGTGACACCTTCAGACCTGGCACCATCAGCTCATCCCAGTCCAAGCTTTATCTACCAATGCCACAGAAGAAAACAAGAAGCGGTGTTTCGAGTTGTACTGGGCTTCGTGCTACTAGTCCTTCGCATGGAGCGGGTTTTTCTCGTTTTAAATAAATTACTTCCTCCTTTCTAGACAAAAAGCAAACAAACCAAACACCAACCGTGTTCACTGCCGGGAATAGGAAGAGAAAAAAAAAAACCAGTTCCGACAGGAGGCTGTGCCCGACACGGGCGGTTAATTTTTGACTAATTAGTGCTAATCTCACGTTGCGTGACGGTGTTGAACCACGTGTTGGCTTCCTGTCAGAAGCGATAGTCTGTTTCCTTTGGTTTGCAATAGGAGGTGGATCTTAGTACATTGCGACACCACTCGGAAAGGGTGTCCATTTAGAAAACTAAAAGCATTGTACTTGACGGTAAGGTAAGGTAAGGTAATGTTGCTTATAGCCCAGCCCACCGCAAAAGGCCATATCAGGGCTGTCACCACGTTAAAATCAACTCACAAGTCATTCATTCACACAATTCTTTAAAATGTATCTCTAAAAACCCATCCGAAATTTTGTTAAAAATCTTTCCCTATAAAAATCTCAGATCGATGAAAAATGTCAATCTCTTTCAAGAACTCAAAGATAGCGTCAGGTGGAATATCTCTGAACAAGGTTTTCATGCAATCTGCTGTAAACTGTTTGTGTCTCACATCATGCAAGTCCCAACATTCTAAAAGAATATGTTTCACTGTGAGTGGCACATGACATGGAATGCACCACGGAGCTTCTTCATTTGACGGTAAAAGCTGATCTTGAAGTTTTAAGTGCCCGTTCCGGACAAGCGCGATAGAAGACAGATGTGTTATGATCTCTCTCTCTCTTCTCTCTCTCTCTCTCTCTCTCTCTCTCTCTCTCTGGATATCTAGGTCAGCTGTTTCATTTTTGTTGGTGCCAAAGAGATGAGATCTCTCTGGACAGTCGAAAATCTTATACGCATCTCAGCAATTCTGGATATGTGTGAGGGGAATAAGTAAGAAGAATTACCAGTGGGAAATGACTAGATTTGAGATGAGAAATAACTAAAGGGTCGAGGCACTTGCACGGATCGTTTTCTACAGAGATATGTTTTCCCGTTATCGTGACACTTTGATGCCCTGTCCCACGTATGGCGTCAACAAAGGATGTTATATTTTCAACGGTGTCTGGTTTCCTTTCTGTCTTTCAGCGAGACAGCACAAATGCTGCTTAACCCTTATTAACTAATCATGGTTAAAAAAAAAATTGAAAGTGTCCCAAGGACAAAGCTGTTTTTTTTTTCTTCCGAATCTGTGGTGTCGATCTGGATTCAACGACGAATCCAGGATTCGTCAAGCAAGAATATCACAAATTTTCCAGTGAACAGAAACACCATCGAGTTATTGTTGGAAGCTGAGCTCTTGCTACAAAGTCATCTTCCTTCATCGACTAACAATTTCTTTAAAGTTGACAACTCTCTTCAAAGTCATCTACCTTCAATGAACATAACAATTTCTTAGTAATGTAAACGTTGACTGGCTGCATTTTCCATGACATTTGGAACAAAAGAAAATTCTTTTTCAGTCCGAAACAACTGTTACTCATCTCGGAAGAAAACTGCTTTTTTTTTTTTTTACTCATGAACTAACTGAAAGGGCGGAACCAGAGTCTGTTTCATCTTGGTGGAGGTTTGCGTTTTCCCTCACTGCAGTGTTTTCTGCTTTGTTGAAGTGACATCTTCCTTCCCCTTCATGTGATTCAACGGCGTCATACATGGTATCAAAGGCGGTGGAAATATTGTTTTGATCTGCAGATTTTAGCAATTTCTCTGCGCACACAACCGCCAATTTAGCGTGTCAGTTTTCATGTAGTAAACTGCTTTCGCCGAAGAAAGTTGCAATTCTCTCTCTCCCTCTGTCTCTGTCTGTCTGTCAGTCTGTCTGTCTCTCATATATATATATATATATATATATATATATATATATATATATAAATGCTGAACAATGGTGTGGGGTGTGTGTGTGTGTGTGTGTGTTGTGTGTGTGTGTGTGTGTGTGTGTGTGTGTGTGTGTGTGTGTGTGTGTGTGTCTGAACTGAATCGACACTCCTTCCTTGAATTTGACTTTAAATTCACCATCTGCACCAGCCCAAGGGAAACAGACGATCATTTCCAAAGGAAGCAAATGTACACAGCTGATTTACACGTTCAGGGAATGTCAGATTAGACCCAAAGGGGTATGTAGCTAAAACACGAATAAGCACATAAAACAGGTTCCAAAACAACACAGTAAATATGCAATGTAAACCAGACTCGTGAAACTTCAACAAAGATTTTTTTTTTTATTATAATAGATTAATAAAATTGATTTGTAGAAATGTTCAGATATTGATT
>CM065722.1:44403812-44413812 GCA_033310375.1 Conus canariensis | reverse complement strand
CAAGGGTTCAAAAGGGAATGCAACAGCACCCCGAAGCAGCCAGCGAAGGGTAGCAAAATGGAACAAAACGAAAGTGTGGAGAGGAAAAAAGTTGTTGAAAGAGTAAAAGCATTATGCACACAGTATAAGATGTAGGGGACAATCTTTGAGCCTATGCTTGAGGATCCATTCAAGGATACAAGGGAGATCAAAAGATGTGGAACAGTCTGAGTGGTCAGCTCTGCTGTTCAATAACCCAAGCATTGTAAGTGGCTAAGAATTGTACAGAACAACCTTTACTTGGATCTCCTAAGAGATGCAATCTCCCATGATTGACCAAACAATATAATGCTGAACAATTAAGTAGTGGGGGAAAACAAGTTCAGGCTAACAATTCTTCAGTCATTATAGTAATGATTGGCAAAGATTTGAACTTTTAGAAAAGAAAAAAAAAATTGAAGATGAAGAAAATGGGGGAATATATCATAAATATGAAAAACCCTTCACTAGCCGCCTGAGGGAACCATCGCAATCCCTCTCGAAGGCACATCTATTTGTATTGCCTGCTCCTAGGCCTTATGTGTGTGTGTGTGTGTGTGTGTGTGATGTGTGTGTGTGTTGTGTGTGTGTTGTGATGTGAGTGCGCGCGCGGGTGTGTGTCTCTGTGTGTCTGTGTCTGTGTAATCTGTGGGTGGTTTGTCTCAGTATGTCCGTGTGTGTGTGTGTGTGTGTGTTGTGTGTGTTGAGTGTGTGGTGTGTGTTGTTGGTATGAAATATGCGTTTATTTGTGTGTCTGTGTGTGTGCGTGTCTGTGTTTGTCCTCTGTCTATGTCAATTTTCTGTTGTATGCGCGCGGTTTGTGTGTGTGTGTGTGTGTGTGTGTGTGTGTGTGTGTGTGTGTGTGTGTGTGTGTGTGTGAGTGCGCGCGTGCGGTGGTGTGTGTGCACGCGTGAGTGCCTGTGTTGTGCACAAGCAGCGCTTCTGTGTTTGTGTGTGCGCGTAGTGCGCGCGTGTGCTTTTTGAGAGTTAGGAAATGATTCTTATTGTGTTTATAAGTCATTCTTGGATTAGGCATTGATTCATGTTATAGCCTTTACAATTTTCTTTTTTTCTCCTTTTATTTTGTACTTGTTTATTAATTTGTAGAACTGTAAAAAAAAAAAAGAAAAAGAAAAAAAAAGACCTCTGGAATGCCCGATTCTTAAGGATTCAATCTCTTTTTTCCTTCCCTCTCATATCTCTACCTCCTCCTCTCTCTCCTCCCCTCCTCCTCCACTCCTCCTCCTATTCCTTCTTCTTCTTCTTGTTCTTGTTCTTTCTTCTCTTCTTCTGTTTATTTTTCTGTCTCCTTCCTTCCTCCTCCATCTTTTTCTTTTTAATCCTTTCTCTCTTCTTCGTTCACTGGGGCATTTCTCCACAATTTTGTGATTTTCGTAAACAGTAATACACATACCTCAATGGGGAAAAGCGAGATGTATCGATATATTAATTATTAGATGATGACATCTTCGACCTTGTAAGATTTCGTGTAGACCTGCATTACTAGTGCCAATTCACTGAGCAAAATGTTAAAGGAAGCGGTGAGGGAGCATTGTTGTCACTGAAATTTGAAAAGTGATTGATAACGCACTGTCCAGAAAACGTAGACAAACGAATCACAGGACAAAACACGACGCGTTTCTGACCTGTTAGGTCTTCTTCAGGCAAGACACAAAACACTCAAGACAACGAAAACGAACGAGCCATCACTTATCCTCATCCAGTTCGGCACAAGATAGGTTGTTGAAGCATTGTGTTATCGTTCATTCAAGCACGACACAGTAACACGTTAAAGCAAGAAACCTGCAACCACCACCAAAAGATAGCAAAAAAAAAAAAAAAAAAAAAAAGACAAATTATTTAGACACACATATTGTAAATGTTAGTAATAGCGCACCGACAAAAAAAAAAAAAAAAAAAAAAAAAAAAAAACCGGAGACAAAGGAAACGACGCGTTTCGACCTCTTAGTTCTTCTTCAGGCAAGATACAAAACACTCAGGACAACGAAAATGAACGAGCAATCACTTATCTTCATCCACTTCAGCGCAAAACTGGCGGTGCGCTATTACCAACATTGAACATTTGTTTAGATTTCCGCCTGCAGTCTCCTCACTTTGCAGTTAGACAACATAGTTTGAAGTATCTGACAATTCTAAAGAAATATTTAGAAATTCGATTCGAAGGTTTCGGGTGGAGTCGAATTGAAGTGAAGGGGATTGTTATCCGATTTTTGTGCGGACGCCTGCGCTCTGCTGAATATTGTTTTATTTCAATTATGATTATTCTTCCAGATTTGAAGTAAAAAAAAAAAAAATGTCATCGAATTCACCTAGTGCAGATGCCATGGAAGAGGGTTTCCATGACAGCGTCGGCTGCAGCAGCAACTACAGCAGCAGCAACAGCAGCAAGCAGCAGCAGCCAGCAACGTCACTGGTGCAAAGGATTCCACGGCCCCATTGCATTGCTGGGGCAGTGGTGACCTTTACCAGCACGGTCAAGGTCACGACAGTGACGTCAGTTTCATGTGGTCTGAAATCAAGAAGTTGGGATCCACGACAGCTCACGGGGCAACGGTTGTCGTCTCTTGCGGAGCCTATCACACAGTGATAGTGACAGGTGTGTGTGTGTGTGTGTGTGTGTGTGTGTGTGTGTGTGTGTGTGTGTGTGTGTTGTGTTGTGTTGTGTGTGTGTGTGTGTACGTGTGTGTACGTGTGTGTTGTGCTGTGTTGTATTATGTTTTTTTTATGTTCAGTTGCTGTGTAGTGTTGTGTTTCAATTTCTGCTGTTGTTGCTAATTTTTCCATCCTCCATTTTTCTATCCTCTTATTATTGCTCCCTACCTCCAATCTCTCTCTCTCTCTCTCTCTCTCTCTCTCTCTCTCTCTCTCTCTCTCTCTCTCTCTCTCTCTCTCTCTCCTTAAGGATATGCCTCGGCATGGAATATTGCCAATGCCCACGTGCTGAGCCGTCTAGTCTAATTAGCAAAGCGTGCTGTAATTTTACATCTCCTCAAATCCAGTTCACTGACCCCCGCTGGTCAGCGCAAAGCACGTGATTTCTTCCCGATGACCGTGAGACTAGAACCAGCTGACTATGTTCTGCTGCCTGAAGTAAATTGCAAGCAGTACACTTTCTGGTATGTGATATGGTTTCTTAGTCTTTAAGAGAGTAGGAGGGTGGGAGGGAGGAAAAGAGAATGAGTTGTTGTGGGAGAGGGGATGGAGGGAGAGATGGGGGGGAGGGAGGGAGGGAGGGAGGGAAGGAGAGAGAGGGGGAGAGAAAGATAAAGAGGGAAAGGACAGAGAGAGAGAGAGAGGGGGGGGGAGAGGGAGAGAGAGACGGGGGAAAAAGAGAGAAACAGAGACAGAGAGAGACAGACAGACAGACAGACACAGAGACAGAGACAGACAAACAGACACAGAGAGACAGACAGACGAAAAAGAGAGAGAGGAGAGAGAGAGAGAGAGAGAGAGAGAGAGAGAGAGAGAGAGAGGAGAAAGACAGACAGACAGACAGACAGACAGATAGACAAAGTCAGTGATATACATATAAAGAGAGAGAGAGAGAGAGAGAGAGAGAGACAGACAGACAGACAGACAGACAGACAGACAGACAGACAGACAGATAGTTTGCAGTTTATTAGAACCTCTTAAAGAAGGATTCTTGCATATTAACAAATGCTGATGAAGTTATCCTCCTTTCTGCTTCCCAACAAACCATCAGCCATACAACCTGACGACGGTCTCTAGAAAGGGGAGTTGTTCGGTGAAAAGGAGACACGTGTAAAGAGTTCATGTTTAGGTGTTCTTCATAGCATCGTTGTCAGGCTACTTTTGTTTTAATTCAACTTTGATGATGCTGCGTTCTAAATTAGTACAGCTTTTGTGTCATGATTTATTTCACCGTCTCTCGGTGTCTCGGTGTTCTCTCTCTCTCTCTCTCTCTCTCTCTCTCTCTCTCTCTCTCTCATCACACACACACACACACACACACACACACACCCCACACACACCACACACACACACACACACACGCACGCACGCACGCACGCACGCACGCACAACACACACACACACACACACACACAACACACACACACACACACACACACACACACACACACACGACACACACAACCCCACACACACACACACACACACACACACACACACACACACACACACACACCCCACACACAGAGTCCAACCAACAAGGTATCTATCCGCTTTTCGCCACTTTGTCCATCCAGTTATCCATCTGTCAATTGGTTACAACCATGGAAGACTCCTCTGAAGACTGTGCTGTATTTTTTTTTCAAAGGGATATAATCCCACCGCTTTGATCATTCTTGGGGTAGCAGAAATTCTCGCCCTTATATTGCGTGGCTTAGGTCCGAGTCCACAGATACAGACTAGGCCTGAAATACTGTGAAATCTTTTCTTAAGTATAATGCTGCATGTAACGCCTGTTAGAAGATCATCCGTCATTTAACAAATTCACTGCCTTTGAGGCATGTTATGCCTAGCTCTCAAAGTTCTGGAGAGAGGGCGGGGAGTTGGTTTTAGTTTAGTTTAGTTTAGTTTAGTTCAGTTCAGTTCAGTTCAGTTCAGTTCAGTTCAGTTCAGTTCAGTTCAGTTGAGATGAGTTGAGTTGAATTGAGCTGAGCTGAGCTGAGCTGAGCTGAGCTGAGCTGAGCTGAGCTGAGCTGAGTTGAGTTGAGTTGAGTTGAGTTGAGTTGAGTTCGGTTCGGTTCGGTTCGGTTCGGTTCTTTTCGGTTCGGTTTGGTTTGGTTTGGTTTGGTTTGGTTTGGTTTGGTTTGGTGTGGTTTGGTTTGGTTTGGCTTGGCTTGGCTTGGTTTGGTTTAATTTGGTTTAGTTTGGTTCGGTTTGGCTTAGTTTAGTTTAGTTTAGTTTAGTTTAGTTTAGTTTAGTTTAGTTTATTAGTTTAGTTTAGTTTAGTTTCGTTTAGTCTAGTTTAGTTTAGTTTAGTTTAGTTTAGTTTAGTTTAGAACATTAATATTTATTTCTTAATGTTAGTATAGTTTAGTATTGTTTTAGTTACTTTAGATTATTTAATTTCATTTCTTAATCTTAGTATAGTTTAGTATAGTTTTTGTTTAGTTTAGATTATTTTATGTTATTTCTTAAGCGTTGTCGACATGATTCATGTTTATCCTCTCGTCCGCAATACTTTTCACCCCAAATCCTTGTGTCCAACAACTGCATTGGAACACTAGGAGCATACATGTCATACACATTTACACCATCCGTGTTGACATGTAGCACTGAACCAAGTTACTGACCCCAAATCCGAGACAAAACCACTTTTCACATAAAAAAAAAATCCTTACACAGAAGCAGGGAAATTTCCATATGTTTAAACGGTTTCATTAATAAATGACCTCTACCATCATAACTCTAAATTCTGTCGCTGTTGTACATCTCTCTCTCTCTCTCTCTCTCTCTCTCTCTCTCTCTCTCTCCCCTCTCTCTCTCTCTCTCTCTCTCTCTCTCTCTCTCTGGTTAGGGTTAGAGATAGGGCTATGTTCACTCGGTCGGCTATGTTGGGCATACTATTCATGCCATTTACGATGTCATCTTCTAACAACCATTTCCACAAACAAACATGTGAATGCGCTTAAATATACACCTTACGCGCTCCTTTTCGTACGTTCACACACAGGCATACACACACACACATATGCAAACACATGCGCGCACATTCTTCCGTGTAGGAGCATGCTCACATAAAAACACAGATGCACATCCACACAAACACGCATGGACGTGCACATGCATATTCACACAAACAGCGCGCGGGCGCGCGCGTGTGTGCATAAGCACACGCTCACACGCGTGCCCACACAAACTCAAACGTAAACGTGCACACACGCACACGCTGTATGTATTGGCAAACACACGGGCTCCCCCCCCCCCCTCTCTCTCTCTCTCTCTCTCTCTCTCTCTCTCTCTCTCTCTCACACACACACACACACACACACACACACACACACACACACACGCACACACACTCTCTATCTCTCTCTCTCACACACACACACACACACACACACACACACACACACACACCACACACACACACACAAACACACACACTGACTGAAACCAATTTCTTGTCAGATTAACTCATGGTTGTACTGACACACACACGCGCGCGCCCGCGCGAGCACACACACACACACACACACACACACACACACACACACACACACACACAGCACAGCACAGAGAGAGAGAGAGAGAGAGAGAGTAGTAGTAGTAGTAGTAGTAGCGCAGACAAGGATAGCAAGGCAGGCCACTCAAGGTCTGACCAACGCGTTGGGTTAATGCGCCGGTCAAGCATCTGCTAAGTCTTATCCATGAAACCCTCGTCTTAATCCTTTCATCTTAGTCCTTACTTGTTTGTTCGTCCGGCTTTTAATCCTGCCCATTGTGGTCTGGTAGCTTAGTAGACCGGATTTTCGTACATGCACAGTCCGCTTGAAGTGACACCTCCATGAAACTGAAACTGGAAAAAAAACATTTAATAGAATCAGAAATGAAATGAGGCAGGAACAGTAAACAATAAACAGTAAACAAGTGGGGTATTTTTGCTCCATAAGAAAACCTAACACAGAGTAACTTTATTCAAGACTGGCACAGCCTTTAAACTTGAATAAGTCAAACAAATACATAGACGAACAATCTAATAGTGGGGAAAAAAACAAGCGCAGGCCAACAACACACATATCAGTCATTCATTCATTCTGTTGGCCTGCGCTTGTTTTTCCCCCCACTATTAGATTGTTCGCCTATGTATTTGTTTGACTTTATTCAAGTTTAAAAGGCTGTGCCAGTTTTGAATAAAAGTTACTCTGTGTTTGGTTTTCTTATGGGAGCAAAAAATACCTCACTTGTTTACTGTTTAACATTTAATAGAGTTAGAACCATAATGTCCCACTGTTACCATTTGTATATCAATAACGCTCTCAGTTTCGCAAGTTCCTCAGTCCAACCAGTGATATGTCTGTCCATTTATTTCATTTGTCTATCCATCCCTCCACCGTTCCACATTAATTTTGGGTGTGTGTCCAAAGGGCAATAACCTAATGGGCTCGGAGAGTCATGGTTATAACAGGGGTTCTTGCCCTTTTGTTGCGCAGATGACTCTCTCTCTCTCTCTCTCTCTCTCTCTCTCTCTCTCTCTCTCTCTCTCTCTCTCTCTCTCTCTCTCTCTCTCTCTCTCTCTCTCGACTGGCCGACAGAAAATTAGAATTATAGAGAAAGAGGCAGAAACACAGAAACATTCTGACAAGTTTATGAAGAAGTAAATAACTCACAATTTAATGGTATAAACAAATAAATGAATAAATACGGAGATGTCAGACAGATTTGTTCAGATGCGTAATTAAAATCTTGATTTATAATCTGAAAATCAGTGGTCGTCAAATGAAAACAGAGGGCACCCAGCGTTCAGAGAGAGAGGGTGAGAAGAGAGAGAGAGAGAGAGAAGAGAGAGAGAGAGAGAGAGAGCGACATGAGAGAGACAGAGAGAGAGACAGGAGAAGAGAGACAGAGAGAGAGAGAACAGGAGAAGAGAGAGAGAGAGACAGAGACAGAGACAGACAAAGAGACAGAGACAGACAGACAGACAGACAGACAGAATGAATGAATGACTGATATGTGTGTATGCGTGCATGCTTGCATACTGCGTGCGTAAGAGTTTGATTTGCGCGCGCGCGCACACGTGGCATGTGTGTGTGTGTGTGTGTGTGTGTGTGTGTGTGTGTGTGTGTGTGTGTGTGTGTGTGTGTGTGTGTGCAAAACCGCATAATAGTGTGCACTGCACCACATGTGGATGTGACGCAGACAAATACAGGGTCAAGAAGACCAGGATTACAACGTGAGGCAAGTAGCTAAGCACAACGCAGCTTTACGCAACGGCGAGTAGAACAATGCAGTTACACTCAATAAGCTACAAAACAGTACAATAAAATACAATAAACACAATGCAACTCAGCGCAACATAATCCAAACAGTACGCTGTGTTTCAGTGAAATCCTCAATACAATATAACACAGTGCGACACAAATTTTTCAATATACAACCGTCATAATCAACACAAATCTGTACAGCATGTTTGAATACAATACTTTACAACAAAACAGTACAACAAAACGCAGTATGATATGCTGCAATAGATACTCTTTAAATCAACACAATGTTACACAATGTAATGCAATAGAAAATGGTTCGGTACAATATTACACAAAACAAAACAGTGTAACGCTATACAATGCAGTATGCTTCAATACGATATTATACAACACAAAATAGACGACACGACAGTCCAGTATGTTGCAAGACATTGCTAGACTACACAAATAAAACATATAGCACGATATACTTGAATACTGTTTAAGCATCAAAACACAATGCCATATGGAAAACTGTGTTTCAGTATACACACTGCATGCTGCACCACACAATATGAAACATTACAACACAACGTGTACAATGTGCTTGAATGCAATACTAAACAATACAACATAACACAATGTACACGCTGGTTAGTATATCACACTACGCTATGCTACACTACGTTACGCAACGCTGCGCTACATTACACTGCATTTCACCACCACACTACACACACTACACTACACTAAACACTACACTACACTCATAATACACTACATTTCACTACACTACACAATAAAACACTTACAGTTTGACTACTACAATGCACCAGAATTCAATACAATACATTCCAGCACAGTACAGCACATTTACAACACAGTTCAGTGCACTACAACACAATGTAATACAACAAATACAATTTAATATTTATCAATATATTACCAGCAATACCATGCAATGTAATACAATGCATTACAATTTGATGTGTTTCAATACATTACAGTGCCATACAATATTACTCAACAGAACACAGACAACACAGCACGACACAACAAAGACACACCGCACTATAATGTGCAATATGCAATGCACCGCAACACAACTCAACACACACACACACAGTGCAATATAACATAAAAACAGACCACAACACGGAACAATGGGCTGCATATTATGCGACGCCACCAAAGGCACCAATCGCTTCGGGACCCCGTCCGTCAATCGCACAAGACCACCCCCACCCCCACCGCTATCCCCACCCCACCCCCACCCCTACCCCACCCACTACCCACCATACCACTACCACCACCACCACTCACCATCCTCACGACGAACCCTTCATCGAAGTGAGGGTGAGTGGAGGAGGTGATGAGGAAATGAGGGCAAAAGAAGGTTGCAGCGATGAAGAGGAAGTGCTAACCGTTTTGAGAGGCCCCGCTCCCCCTTCTCCCCCTTCTCCCTCCACCCCCCCCCCCCCTTCCCCGCCCCCCCTCCCCGACTCCTCCAGCTGAGGATGCTCTGTGCAATGATGACTGAACACTAGAGAAGGATGGTCACCACCCCCCCCTCCCCCCCTGCCCCTGACTCCCTTCCCTCTCTTCCTCTCTCTCTCTCTCTCTCTCTCTCTCTCTCTCTCTCTCTCTCTCTCTCTCTCTCTCTGCCGTTCTAGTCACTGTTATTCCCACCCCCTCCATGTAATTATAAAGCAGCACATCGTTGACTGTGCAGTACCCCTTTCCAAACCACTCGTCGTCTTTCTACCTCCACCCTCTGTTCCTCCCCATCCCGTCACTCTTCACCAGCTCCTACTTCCCTGCTCTCTCCGTTTCTGTCTGTGTTTGTGTCTCTGTCCGTCTGGCTGTCTGTCTGTCTGTCTGTCTGTCTGTCTGTCCTGTCTGTCTGTCTGTCTGTCTCTCTCTCTCTCTCTCTCTCTCTCTCTCTCTCTCTCTCTCTTTCTCAAGCGCGCTCATGCCCTTTGTCTGTGTTGTCTGTGTAACTGTCCTTCTCTCTGTCTCTCTGTATATCTGTCTGTCTGTCTGTCTGTCTGTCTGTCTGTCTGTCT
>CM065722.1:44376312-44393812 GCA_033310375.1 Conus canariensis | reverse complement strand
TAAGCCATTGTGTTTGTTTCGTCTTTTTTCCCCTTTCATCAGAAACTTTTAAGCGCACAGTGTTACATTTTGCAGCTTTGTGTGTCTAAACAGGTGTAATCTGAAAGGAAGTCAAGTGCAAAACAAAGGAAGAACAAAAATAAAATATTTGATTTAAAAAATGATCGTCTGTTTTATGCTATCATTAAGATCGGATCGGATGGGATTTTCGTACTGCATACCCTCCCCGAATGCAAAAGACAGAATGTAATTACGGTGCTCTCAAATATCTCTGGGATAAATCTCTTTTTTATATACGGAATATCCCTTTCATTATTTCTTACATAACAGTCGTTAAAATCTTTCAATGTGAGAAGCGTGCATTTCACACAGTATTGGGACAAGTTCAATCACATCAATGTTTTTTCTTAAACCAGCACAGTACATCAAGACCAATACCATGGTAAATGTAAACATAATTTGGAACTTTTTCGTTCGCTCTTTTCTCTTTTTTTTCCTTCCTCTTTTTCTGTGTTTCTTCTTCCTTCCTTCCTTCCTTCCTTCCTTCCTTCCTTCCTTCCTTCCTTCCTTTCCTTTTCTCTTTCTTGTTTTAAAGAGAAGTCCTAATACAAACACAAAAAAGTCTAGGGTCGAGTTACGAGTTTTTTTGTTTTGTTGTTTTTTGTTTGTTTGTTTGTTTTGTTTTGTTTTTAGTAGCCCTGACGACCACGGAACCACATCATGTCTGAAGTCTGAAGTGCCTACCAATGCTGAGCGTTCATTCATCGTGCAGTACAGTAAATCATGTCGTTACGTCACCAACAGACACAATGCAACGTGGCGGAAAGCTCAACCACGACTTCCACCCATTTTCATCACATCCATATCCTTTCTGCCATCACCAATTTCTGCACCCCCAACCTCATCCGTTTCCACCTCCTCCTCCCCCCCCCCATCCCCCCCCCACCACCACCACCACTCCTTCGCCTCACTCCCGGCGTCTTCCCTTTCTCGCCTTAGCCGCACCCCCACACCCTTGCTCAAGCCTATCTCTTTTCTTCTCTTTCTTTCTTTCTTTTTTTTCCTTTCGCCCAGTGATAGCTGGGCCGGGGCGAAGAAAGAGAGATGACCGTTATATCAGAGCATCTAATACAGCCACATTTCAAACTTGCCGCAAAGTCATTTTTCGAGGCTGAGGGTCGGCTGAGTCATGAAGTGACGATCAGGGAGTTGGGCACCAATGGGGACACCTCTGGAGCCTTGATTAGCCCAGGAGAATGCGCCGCTCAATTTATGGCGGGATTTAGGTTTGGGGGAGCAGGCCATGATGGAAGATATCATTTTCATTTCAAACGCGACCAAGGGAGATCAAGCCAGAGGAGGCTGAGGGTCGTCGGAGAAAGGGGGGATCACTTGACGAGCGAGGCGTTATGAGGAGTGGGATTTTTTTTTTTCAGTTCTTTTTATTTATTTTTTTTTAATCAAAAATTCCATCCCACAACACAGATGTCAGTTCAGTCTTGTTTTGCTTTTTTGATCACGAATTTCATCCCACAACGCATATGTTAGCTAGTCTTCGCTTGTTTATGACAATCCGCAACACCGATCTTCACTTGCTTATTCATTTGAAAATTTCACCCCCAGTACATATGTAAGCCCAGCTTTGTTTCTCTCATTCATCGCAAATTGTATCAAACATAAAAAAAGCATCCCACAAGATTTTTTGTCAGCTTAACCTTGTTTTACTTGTTCGTCATAAATTTCATTCCACAAGATTTGCATTGATTTAGTATTAAGTTGTTCAACATGAATACGTTAGTTGTTAGTTCAGACTTGTTTCAATTGTTTGTCGCAAATGTTATGCCGCAACACACAGTTTAGTGCAGCCTGGTTTTGCTTGTATATCGCAGACTTCGTGCCACAAAACATACATCAGTACGTTTTGTTTCGTTTGTTCATGAACAATTTTTGTTCCACAAGATTTTCATCAGATCTGTCTTCATTCGGTTGTGTATTGCCTGCTTTACCCAACCATGTTAGTTCACAATTATTTTTATGCGCGCGCCCGGGCGCCCTTCCGTGATTTTCTGTCTGTCTGTCTCTGTGCATGGGCGCGTTGCAGCGCGCGTGCGCGCATGTGTGTGTGTGTGTGTGTGTTGTGTGTTGTGTGTGTGTGTGAAAATTTCCTACCACAAGACGTACAGTATTTCAGCCTAGTTTTGATTGTTTATCATCAGTTTCAGCCCAGGCAGCACGTATGTTAGTTCAGCATTGTTTCTCTCGTCTATCGCAAATTTCTCTCCACAAAGCATATGCTTGTTCAGCCCTGCTTCGCTTGTTTATCATACATTTTATCTCACAACACATATGTCAAATTTGTCTTGTTTTGCACGTAAATCACAAATTTCAACCAACAAGATTTATGTACGATCAACCTTGATGGTTTGTTTTTCACCAATGTCATCTCACAACGCATGTATTAGCTGATTTCGTTTGTTTTCCCCTCAAATTTTCTCCTACAACACATATAGTTAAAATGAAAAAATAATAAAGTTTATAAAAAAAAACCTTTTGGTGGTAGTAGTAGAATCCGTTTGTGAGGAAACTGACGTTTCAAGCCATAGGCCCGTTGTCAAAGTGAAAAGAAGAGGACAGTGTAGACAGGAAAGCCTATGTGAGAATTGGGTGAGAACATTTCATTTAATGATAAGTTGGACCAAAATAAAAAGTCACTGATCACTGTTCAGGTGTATTGAGCTCACACAGACACACACCACAGTTCACACAAAGACACCAACACACACACACGCGCATCCCCCCCCTCCCCCCCCCCTCCCCACCACAACCCCCACAAAACACACAACACCACATACACCCACCACACACACACACACACACACACACAAGGAGGGGAATAAATGGAAATATTCACTGTTTAGCCTACTGAAAGAAAAAGACACAGGGGCTAAAGAGGGACAGGACAGAGAGATTAACATATAGTTAAGTTTTGTTTTGCTTGTTTATCACAGATTTCATCCTTTAGGGTTTTTTTTTTTTAATATCGCCAATTTCAAGCTACAGCACATACATTTTTTCTTTCTGTTCCAGAATTCCTCCTACAGTACATACGTTCGATCAGTCTTGCTTTGCTTGGTTGTCAAAAATGTCGTTCCTTAACAAAATAGTATGCTGGTTCAGCTTTATGTCCTGTCTTCATCGCCACAACACATATGCTACTTCAGTTTCTTTCGTTTATGCCTCCTCATATTTCTTCCTACAACATGTATATTTATTTCAGCCTTTTTATTTTTTTTTATTTTTTCATGTTTTTTTTTTCTTTTTGCTCATTGCTGACAAATTTCATCCTAACGTGTATGGTACATCAGAACTGTTTTGCCTGTTTATTGCAAACTTCCTTCCACAACGCATTTTAACACAGTCAGCTTTGTTCTTTTTTTTTTCTCCCCCCCCCCCCCCCCCCAACTCAAAAAAAAAAAAAAAAAGTTCCACAACACAGAAGCAAGTTCGATCTATGTGGTGTTGAATCGACTATGGTAGGGTCGCATGTCATTTATGACAGGTGGGCGTTTTGATCACAAAACAGGAAGACTCTCCAACACAGGATGCGTAACAGACACCAAGTCCTAACGCATACCAGACCTTGGCTCTAACTCAAACCCTAACCTAATCCAATTCTCCCCAAATCTGAACACTAACCTGCCCGATCCTAGCTGCATAAAACCCTATAAGAACAACAACAACAAAAACCGAAAACAAGTGATTGATGAATCGTGATTGCGTCGTGGAAGGCAATTGAGTTATCTTTTCCTTTCTCCATTCATAAAGGAAAGAACGACCACACTAGTTAGTGCTGTGTTTGCTCGGGTGGTGTTGCTGTTGTGGTAGATGTGATGACACAGTGAATGATGCCTTTGCTCATTTTTCACTTTCCGCCTCACAGTTTCTCTCTCTTTCGTGTTGTTAGCTCCCCTCATCCCCAATCCCTTCCCTCCTCATCCCCTCCCCCCTCTTTCCCAGAATATATAGTATTCTGCTACACCCATCCCTGTCATTCAATCCTGAGCTCTCCTCTCTCTCTCTCTCTCTCTCTCTCTCTCTCTCTCTCTCTCCTCTCTCTCTTCTCTCTCTCCTCTTGTCATCATGACCCGCTATACGAGCCTTTGCCTTTGCATTATTGTGCCCCATCTTCATGAAATATTCATCAATTTATCTGTTTCTCGATCTCGGGGAAAATGATTCCTCATAATGTCACAATGAACTCGCACTTTCTGCACACGATTGTTCGATTTCTCGTCCAGTGATTCCTGTCTGCCTGTCAACATTCTGCTCGAGATTATTCTCTCCAAAGTAAAAAAAAAAAAAAAAAAGACTGTCGGTAGCATTATTAAACCAATATTTATCTGAAGTTCCGTGTCGTTTTTCTTTTTTTTTTTTTTTTTTTTTTTTTTTTTTTTTTTTTTTATAGAAAAGTGAAATGAGAAAATGTGAGCTTGCACACACCTAACTCTCAGAAAGCAATACATTAAACATTCGCCGTCTCCTTCGAACAAACCAAAACTGAAACAATAACACAACAACAGCAAAAGAAGAAAAAGAAAACGTAAGATCTATAACCATACACTACTCGCTCAAAACAAAATAATGGGATCTATAGATCATACACCGGATACACCCAAAAAGAGGAACAATAAGAAGCACGGTCCGCACAGATACATTACCCGTGCAGAAACTAAGGATGCAACTACGATCTTCTTCCGCCGCCCGCCTCTTCCCACCCACCGTCCCCCATCTCTCATCCCCTCCCAGGCCCACACGTTGCTCCCCCCCCCCCCCCCCCCCCCCCCACCTCTCCTCCATCCTTTTACCCTTTTTTTTTTTCCTTTTCGACTCCTGATTTTCTTTTGTCTTCTCTAGCTGTCTGTACCATGAAGTTGAAGCTATTCGGGGGGGGGGGGGGGGGGGGGGGGGGGGGGGGGGGGGGGGGGGGGAATAGCACTCGGACTAAATCTCATTTTTTCAGAATGTCATTCCCTATAATTCTTATTACATCCTGTTACATTGAAGTTTTGTATTATTGTTATTTATTTGTCTCTTCTTACTTAATCAATAGCTATACAAAAATTTACGTCCATTATCTTCTTTTTTTTTTTATCGCCTCAACTAGTTTACAGTTATCTTACAGATAGACAGACAGACGAGCAGGGAGACAGACGAATTTACCCACACAATATTCGCTGTGCAGCGCAGTACTGAGGACCATTGCAATATCAAAAATCACACGAAGTCTGCTGTGGCTGCAGGTGATGTGACCGGTAGGAATGGTGTATGAATAATGCCTCTGAATGGATACGGAAGATGAGACAGAATTTTTTTTTTTTCAATAGACCCACAAACCAACCATTAAAACATAAAAAGTGAGTTCCCCAAGCTAACTGATGGGAAAAATCAGATCGATCAGATTATAGAGATCAAAATGAAATTGCAAAGAACGGAGAAAGTCAAAACAGGTTCCACGACGGAACTTGGCAATGGTCTGTTATGCTGCACACTTCAATACTTTTCAGTGCTACATTCTGCGCTAAGAACAGTTTGAATACTGAAAATAAACGTTGCAGTATTTTGATTTGTATATGCACGTATTATTGGACTGTGTTTTCAACCAACAGACTTGAAGATCATCAGTTCTCTTAAAGGGGATGTCAATTCCTATCTAGAGAAAACGGAATCTTCTCAAAGTTCTTCTAACCTCTACCATCATGCAAAAACTGAAGTAACCCACAACCCACTGAACCCCAAATCCATTCCAGGCACTCCACTACTCACTCACTCAGGCTACCTGATTTCAATATAGAAGATCTCTTCAGCACACCCAGCCCATTTCTATATGTCCCGCTTTCGCCCGCGAAATCATCCCCCCCCCCCCCCCCTCCCCAATGTCGAAAGCTACTCTGACTGTGGATGATCCGGTGGACCCGGGCGTGTATAGAAAGCAGCGTTCTCCTCTATCACGTAGAATGGAGGTACATCCCTAATGATCTGCCGTCCACTCAGCGCGGGTCGGAGCTGTGCTATACATGTGGGCGAACCCACGAGTGTAGACGGAACGACTTTGGCCCGGATCACCAGTTGCCTGTCGTTCAGTGCACAGAAAACGTCCCCAACCTCCACTGACCCGAATGTCATTTATGCTCGCTGCCATTCGTTCCGGATTCCACATCATGCACAGCCACACCAGAGCTGATCCTGTCAGAGCTGCAGTATCACAGTGCTCTGGGAGCAACCAGCACGTCATGCAGCAACCCACCAGAGAAGACTGCACTGCTGCCGGATCACTTCAGTCATGTGTTCCGATTTGCATCTACAGGACACCATCTCTTAAGCCCCCAGCTGATGAGAGCAATCACTAATTAGTTGATCACGATCCAGCATTAGTGAGTTTTCCTCTCAGGAGAGAGGGGGAGAGGGGGGTGGGAGGGGGGGGGGGGATCACCATGTCCATAAAATGACAGTCCGCGTGAATTTGCTAATACGGATGGACTGTCAGGAATTCGTCAAGGGTGTGCACGCGGACAGAAAATCGAAACGGTGGGGGTCATCTCTTGTGAACAGGATGATGAGCCAGGGAATTTGAGACTTGTCTGTTTATGACGAGCAAGGACAATAAGCGTGATGGAGATGATGCCACGGAGTTTCATTCCAGTCTGAGACTATGGTGCAGGGCACTATTCGATCCTTCCTTTAACACGATATCCCAGCATCAAACAGGCTTGAGTGATACACACACCTGCAGTGTCAGCAACACTGTCAGAGATGTATTCAATATTAAATGAAGCTGACTGGGTTGCTTCTGCCTTCCTTTGTGAGCCCACAGTACGTCAACTCTGAAGAAAAACCGGCTGAGACAAAAAGAGAGAAATCCCATACATAAATGGCTCAGACAGAAAGCCCATACATAAATGCCTCAGAGAGAAATCCCACACATAAATGCCTCAGAGAGAAATCCCATACATAAATGCCTCAGAGAGAAATCCCATACATAAATGCCTCAGAGAGAAATCCCACACATAACTGCCTCAGAGAGAAATCCCACATATAACTTCCTGAGAGAGAAATCCCACACATAACTGCCTCAGAGAGAAATCCCACACATAACTGCCTCAGAGAGAAATCCCACTCATAACTGCCTCAGCGAGTAATCCCACATATTACTGCCTCAGCGAGTAATCCCACAAATAAATGTTTTAGGCAAGAATCCCACACATAACTGCCTCAGAGAGTAATCCCACAAATAAATGCTTTAGACAGAAATCCCACACATAAATGCCTCAGAGAGTAATCCCACAAATGAATGCTTCAGACAGAAATCCCACACATAAATGCCTCAGAGAGTAATCCCACAAATAAATGCTTCAGACAGAAATCCCACGCATAAATGCCTCAGACGGAAATCCCACACATAAATGCCTCAGAGAGAAATCCCACGCATAACTGCCTCAGACAGAAATCCCACACATAAATGCCTCAGACGGAAATCCCACACATAAATGCCTCAGACAGAAATCCCACACATAAATGGCTCAGAAAGAAATCCCACACATAACTGCCTGAGAGAGAAATCCCACACATAAATGCCTCAGACAGAAATCCCACACATAAATGTCTCAGGCAGAAATCCCACATTATAAATGCCTCATAGAGGACAGCAGTCCCACACATAAATACTTCAGCCGGGACTAGAGTCCATCACATCCAAGCCTGCAAGTCTGCGATGGTAACCATTGAAACACTTCAGTGGTGGAGATCTTTTCTGCGTGAAATTCTGTTGTGGTCTCAGAAAATCGCTGGAGCCATTGTCTAATTTAGCTTAATTAAATTCATGTGTCTTTGGCACCCAATAAACACCGTTAACCAGTCGTGAAATCCTGGTCTGCGCTGTAATACACACGTTACTCTTCAACAATGTTGCTCGTGCACATAATACAGCGTAAAATGATATATTTCTCTGTTCAGTTCTGTACTCATAAACTAATTCCGTTGTAAGAAAATCGAAGAAAGCTGTTTTTGTTGCTCTTGTTGTCTTTTTTTTTAACTATTAATTTCAGCTCCTCATAGTGTGACGTCATTTAAAATCCACGGTCAAAGGATGAACCTGGAAGCCCTGGGAAACCCTTGCCATCCTCCAGAACTAGAAATGACCTCGACAGGGCCTCTGACACAATCCACTCAACCCGAAACCCACCCCGAACACCTCGCCACTCACCCAGATCACCCCAAAGACATCTCTATACGTCTGAGGTCGCCCCAGCATCACCCCAAAGACATCTCTATATGTCCCCGGTCGCACCCCCCCCCCCCCCCCGAAACACCCCCCAACGTCGAAAGCCACTCGGACTGTGGCTGATCCAGCAGACCCTACGCGTGTTGTGGAAGAGAGCAGCGTTCTCCTCTATAACGTAGAATGGAGGTACAGCCCTAAAGATTTCCCGTCCACACAGTGAGGGTCGGAGCTGTGATTTACATGGGGCGGGTCCACGGGTGTAAACGAGACTGGCAGTCGGGGTCGACTCGCACACGGCCGCACCGGCCCCGGGTCCAATACCGGAGTCCATCATTTTATGTCTGCCGTCGCCCCCCGCATTACGCCCTTCCGAATTTATATGCGCGTAAATTCGCCCGGCCGCGACACCCAACCTCAGTCCGGATGAGATATAAAAATGAATTCTGTCATCTCTCTCATCACTCATTCAAATTCCGGGGGAAATTTAGGACGATTGGTTAAGGCGACACGGCTTGGGGGAGGAAAATGGAATTGCTGGCTGTCCCAGAGCCTAATAATCGCATCAAGTATGGCGGGCCGCGGAGAGGTCTCGGTTAGCCGAGCCTCGCTATGGATATTGTTCTTCGGCCGGAAGAGAGGGAGCCGAGGTGCAGGAAGGAAGAGACCGAATTGGATGAATACAGAATGTGCGGGAGGGGGGGGGGGGGGGGGGGGGGGGGGGGGATGTGGGGGGGGGCGGGGAGGGGGGGGGGGGGGGGGATGTGGAAGGGGAGGGAGGAATAGATTGGATGATGTAAAGCGAGGGAGGGGAGGGGTATAGCTTGTTCCGCGATGTCCATCTTTTCCCATTCTCTCTCTCTCTCTCTCTCTCTCTCTCTCTCTCTCTCTCTCTCTCTCTCTTGTCTCTGCTGTCAGCATCCATCTGTTAGTGTTCGTAGGGTCTGCTGTTTCCAGAGCTGAGGGTGGTGGGATTTTCCGCACGCTGTGAACACGGTTAACTTTAAGCTCACATTATCTGCCTTCTCTCTCTCTCTCTCTCTCTCTCTCTCTCTCTCTCTCTCTCTCTCTCTTCTCTCTCTCTCCGCATGGGATCGACGGAGCTTCTGAATGTTATTCTTTCTCGTTTGTTTACTTTCTTTCTTTTATGTTATTGTAGCAGCATTAGCAGCAACAAATTCGTTCTCGTTGCCTGGTCAGTGCAATGCTAAACACAAGTTCAAACATGACCTACCACATTCTCTCTCTCTCTCTCTCCTCTCTCTCTCTCTCTCTCTCTCTCTCTCTCTCTCTCTCTCTCTCTCTCTCTCTTCAACACGAACAGAAACACTCTTCATCAGCACCCATCACTACAGCCCTCCTTCTCCACCCCCCACCCCCCCACCCCCATTCTCACCCTCTCCTCACCTCACCCTGTGCCCCATCATCACCTCACCCTCTACCAGTCGCACTACAACCACCACCCTCGTCCTCCAACGTCATTCCAACCTTAGCGGGGGTTAAGGTAGGGGTGAGATTGGCGGAAGGACGGGGAGCCGGAGATGGAGGAGGAGGGGACGGGGGGGGGGGGGGGGGGGCGGGGGGCGATGAAGGAGAGAGCCTCTGGGTCAGAAGGAATGTGTCCCTGGGGACCTTTAACATGGTGGCTCCATCAGCCAGCCTAATACCTCCCTTCCAGGGTTGACCCGGCCCTGAGGTGTTAAGCTACGGGGTCTCTAAGGGGACTGTGAGTTACAGGCGTCCTCGTCCATCGTTTTCTCAGCCTGGTCCTCTCGCCAGCTGCTGCGTACTCAGGACTCAGAGTCAAATATATTCAAGTCCTATGACACGTACTGTGTCCTCCTGTGCACGTACTGTGCAAAATGTTGCGAAAGTTAAGAACCTGCGCAGGACAAAATTTAAACATAATAGCTTCTGATTCTTTTTTTATTTTTATTTTACAGTCCACTTTATGTATGGCAGACATAACAATAAATGTTGACGCAAAGTCGCTGGATTAGAAAATCGGTCGCTTACATTTTGAATGTGCCGAGCACACACACACATACACACTTGGCGCATTCATTCGCGCGATGCGTGCACTGCGCAGGAAAATGGAGAGAGAGAGAGAGAGAGAGAGAAGACAGACAGACAGACAGACAGACAGACAGACAGACAGACAGACAGACAGACAGACAGAAACAGAAACAGAGACAGAGACAGAGACAGATAGAGGGAGGGAGACGTGTGAACACACACACACACACACACACACACCACCACACACACACACACACACACACACCACACACACACACACACACACACACACACACATGACGCACACCCTGGCAGGCAGAGACATAGAGAATCAGGTGGAGAGAGAGGAGAGAGAGAGAGAGGAGAGAGAGAGAGAGAGGAGAGAGAGAGAGAGAGAGAGAGAGAGATTACTGAACCTCACGTTTCCTTTCTGCCTCTTCAAGGCGTTTACAGGGAAAGCTCTCTCTCTCTCTCTCTCTCTCTCTCTCTCTCTCTCTCTCTCTCTCTCTCTCTCTCTCTCTCTCTCTCTCTCATCACCACCACCATCACCACCACCGAGCCAAATGACAGGTCGGAGGTCGGCAACAAGGGAAGAGACCCAACATGCAACATCGCGTGAAGACGTCACTTCCCCTTGGCGTCATTTCCGCCTCACGTGATCATTTTTTAAAGACGCGGTATGACTGCTTATTTATGACATTAACGTCTTGGGGCGATATGAATCGAGTCAGGAGTTTTTTTTTCGCTGTCTGTCTGTCTGTCTGTCTGTCTGTCTGTCTCTCTCTCTCTCTCTCTCTCTCTCTCTCTCTCTCTCTCTCTCTCTCTCTCTCTCTCTCTCTCTCTTCATAAGTGCGCGCGTGTGTTGTTTGTGTTTCGTCCGATCGAAGCACATATCAGTATTGACACGTGGATTTTGGAAAGAATGCATTATAAAATAAAGACGGTGAAAAAAAAAAAAAGAAAAAAAAAGATATAACACGAGAGAGAAAAAACAACAACACAAAGCCAATAGAAAGAAAGAACAATGGAAGAGGAAATGCACACTGACATAAAGATGGATACTTAGAGAGAAAAAGAGAGAGAGAAAGAAAAATTAAAGTGAAGACAAGCAACGGTGGCCAACAAACAATCTATGATTGTAAACGTCCTTTCTCTTCCTCGCCACCTCCTTCTCCTCTTTCTTCTCCCACTCCCGCTCCGTCTTCTTTCTCCTCCTTCCATTCTTCTTCTTCTTCTTCTTCTTCTTCTTCTTCTATCTTCTTCTTCTTCATCATCTTCTTCTTCTTCATCTCTTCTTCTTCTTCTTCTTCTTCTTCTTCTTCTTCTTCTTCTTCTTCTTCTTCTCTATTTGTTTCCCCTTTTTTTTTCTCTCCTTCTCTTCATCGTACTGTTTCTTCTCCTACTCCTGCTCCTCTTCTTTCTCCTTCTTCCATTCTTCTTCTCCTTCTATTTTTCCATTTGTTTCCCCCCTTTTTTTTTGTTTTTATCCTTCTCTTCATCATACATACTCTTTCTTTCTTCTTCTACTTTCTTTTTTTTTTTCTCTCCAACTTCTTCCACCTTCTTCTACTCTTCTTTCGGATTCTTCTTCTTCTTCTTCTCCTCCATATTCTATTCTTCGTTTTCTTTCTTTTTGCCGTTCTTCATCCCCCCCCTCCCCCCCCCCCCCCCTTTTTTTTTTCTTCTCCAATTATCTTAGTCCTCCTCCTTTTCGTCCTCCTCCGTGTCTTCCTCTCTTTTTGCCCCTCTCTTTCTCTTTCACCTTCTCCTCTTCTCACGTTACCCTTCTGTCTTCTTCTCGCTGTCTTTGTCTTCTTCCTCTTCCTTCTCCTCCTCTTATTCCTCCTCCTCCTCCTCCTCCTCCTCCTTTTTCTTTTTCTTCTTTTTCTTCTTCTTCTCCATATTCCTCTCGCCGCCCCACCCACACACCCCACACCTCTTCTTCATCTTCGTCTTTATAAAAAAAAAAAATACGACCCCCCCCCCCCCCCCACTCTCCGCTGCCTCCTACCCCCTACCCTGTTTTCACCACGAGAGCAAGCGTATCGTAATCATCATTCTCGCTTGATTAAAATGACAAGGATAACAGACAATGAGACGAATACGCGAGAGAGAGAGAGAGAGAGAGAGAGAGAGAGAGAGAGAGAGAGAAGAGAGAGAGAGAGAGAGACAGACAGACAGACAGACAGAGAGAGAGGGTCATGGAAAGAAAACGGGGATAAGGGGAGGGGGGGGGGGTTCGGGGGCTAGCAGTGAGGGGTGGGGGTAGGGCGGACTGTAAACTGTCAGCGGAAGAGGGACTGTCCTCACACCCTGGTCTCTTCATCGATTTCACCCTATGATTAAGGAGAGAGAGAGAGAGAGAGAGAGAGAGAGAGAGAGAGAGAGAGAGAGAGAGAGAGGAGAGAGAGAGAGAGAGAGAGAGAGACAAGCACATCCATAGAGGCATAATAGGGCACTGCTGCCTTTGAACACACACACACACACACACACACACACACACACACACACACACACACACACACACACACACACAACACAGACAGACAGACAGACAGACAGAGAGAGAGAGAGAGAGAGAGAGAGAGAGATCAGGTTTGGACGCAATAAATCCTTTGCTCGTGGACGCGATCGTTCAGTAAGTCTGGTGCATGTCCTGTGGTCCTGATCCTGAAAGGACAAATACAGTAGGAAGAGAGAGAGAGAGAGAGAGAGAGAGAGAGAGAGAGAGAGAGAGAGAGAGAGAGAGAACAAAAGGGGGCGGACTTGCGGTTGTCAGTTTCACGCTTGGCACGTGCAGCGCTTGTCACGTGAGCTAATGACCTTTAATGAAGCGAGGTTATCGGGCAGTCTGCGCATGATGAACCCAAGGAGGACTAAACCGCGGCTCTGCGTCTCGCTCTTTCCTCCCTCATTCCACCCCCCCCCCCCCACCCCGCCCTCCCATCCCCCATCTCCCTTCGCTGAACATGACGAAGCCAAGACTTGGCTCTTCTGTTTGCTTGTCCTTCTATGTCGTCTTTAGTCTTGAATGATTTTGTTTGGCTTTGTTAAAAAAAAGTAGTGCGATCATAACTGGGTTGCTTTTCTGTTTGTTTGTGTGTTTGTGTGTTTGTTTCATGTTTGTTTTAAGTGATCTAACACGCCTTTTCAATTATGTAAGTCTGGCTGTATGATGGTTCGTTCGTTCGTTTGTTCGTTTTCGAATTCATTGCACACAGAACGTTACGACGGCAAGTGTTTATTGAATGACAAACAAGAGTGAAGTTACCGTGTTTGGGGCTCCTAATTGCCAGGAGGGTTGCTGAATTCCATACAGAATACCATATAGCTCTCACTATATAGCCCTCAACGTTCTCATAGACTCTCTCTCTCTCTCTCTCTCTCTCTCTCTCTCTCTCACACACACACACACACACACACACACACACACACACACACACACACACATACACACACACACACTCTCTCTCTCTCTCTCTCTCTCTTCTGAAGCAGGAACTATCACAACTGAGAGCGTAGACAGGCAAGGACATGTTACTCTGCATACTTCAGTTCAAAAACTTTCTACCTTGACAGAACCATACACAACTCCCCTTGTCTCTATCTTCAGTACATTTCTTCTTCTTCTTTCTTCTTCTTCTTCTTCTTCTTCTTCTTCTTTTTCTTCTTTCTTCTTCAGCGTTCTCGGCCATGCCAAACGGGTGGTTCGGTGTTCTGGGCGAAAGTCCGCCGTCTACCTCATCGACTTCACCAGTCTCCACAGCTCATCTCTCTCTTCCACTACACTGGGCCAGGAGATCTGTTAGTTACCATCTTCAGGCTGCGAACAGGACACCTTCCAGCTTCTCTCCACATCTCTCACGTCTCAAACTCTCTCATACTGACCAGTACCCTTGTGGCACAGGCTCCCAAACTCCCACCCACATCTTATAGTCCTGCCCCACTGTTGAAGCCTTGAGACGCCAGACGTGGTCCAGTCCGGTTGAGGTCCAGGGGACCGGCGGGGTCGCTGCGGCAGACTGCTAACTTCTCCTTGCTAACAGGATTGAGGATCTAGCATGGCCGGGAACGCCAAAGAAAGAAAAGACTATGTGAAAAAAATGTTTACACTTCATTTTCGTGGAGCCAGAGCAAACATCCTTAGCGTATTTCAGAGGTACATTATCTAAACTTATCAAGTTAGAAAGAAAGAAATACAGCGACCTCAAACCATTTTCTTCCTGGTTCAAATTCTGTCACTTTAAAGTCATCTCCTTATTCGATGCAAAGAAGATCTATGAGTTCTTTACGGCCTAGGAGAGGTCAAAAAGGTCTTTCTGAACAGAACGATCTTTTTGTAACCATGTTCCTTCGTCATCCGTTTCATTTGTGCACTAAAAAGAATGCCTTCGTCTGATTGGTGGACAAAACGATTGGGAATCATTAGCCGCTGAAAGAAGTATGCTGTCATAATTTTAACGCTCTTACGTGAAGTTCACCAGTGCAAAGTCGACAAGCTTTCTCTGTATTATTTTGTTGTTGTTGTTTGTTTGTTTGTTTGTTTATTTGTTTGTAGTTAAAGAGCACTTTGGACCGTCCGACATGCGCACTGGTTCGGCGCCTTCTCTCTTTCTCTCATTCTCCCTTCCATCCTCTCCTCCCTGCTCTCCTCCTCCCCCACTTCCTCCCACCCCTAACCCTCTCTAAGCCATTCCCTCTCTCTCTCTCTCTCTTTTTTAAATTTTAATAACGATGGCAGCGGCGCTAACGTTATGCGCCCGTGCCGGAAGCTATGGACACGATGCACGTGCAGCGGTGTCGAGAGCGCGACAACTTTGAAGGTCGCTTTACACAGCGGTCATGTCTCGCCACTACACTGCAGGCTTCGGTGTCCCGTCAGCTGAGTACCCCTGTAGAAATAACCCCACACATCCGCCCTCCATACCCACCATCACCACCACCACATCCCCGTCTTGCCCCAACCACCCACCCTTTCTCTGCTCTGTGTTCGCGTCTGCTTGTTGTTGTTTTTTTGTGTTTTTTTTTTCAATGTATAAAATGAAAACTTGAATGAAATAGTTTGTCAAACAGCCAGCAAATCAGTCAATCAGTTGAATCAGTCAATTAATCAAGTCAGTCTGCCAGTCTGTTATGCCAACTGTCAAACAGAATGGGCATGATGTGTGTGTGTGTGTGTGTGTGTGTGTGTGTGTGTGTGTGTGTGTGTGTGTGTGTGTGTGTGTGTGTGAGTGTGTATGTGTGTGTGTGTGTGTGTGTGTGTGTGTGTTGGTGGGTGGGTGGGTGTGGGTGGGGGTGTCTGTGTGTGCGTGCGTGCGTGCGTGCGTGCGTGTGTGTGTGTGTGTGTGTGTGTGGTGTGTGCGTGCTGTATGTGTATTGGTGTGTGTGTGTGTGTGTGGTGTGTGTGTGTGTGTTTGTATGTGTGTGTGTGTTGTGTGTGTGTGTGTGTGTGTGTGTGTGTGTGCGCGGCGCGCGCGCGCGCGCTGCGTGCGTGTGTGCGTACCTGCGTGCTTGCGTGCGTGCATGCGTTCGTGCGTGTTTCTGTGTGCTCACAGGCGCGCGTGCGTGTGCGTGTGTGTATGGGTGTGTGCATGCGCGAGCACATATATGAGTGTGTGCACGCATGCACGCACGTGCGTGTATGTGCGTGTTGTGTGTGTGTGTGTGTGTGTGTGTGTGTGTGTGTGTGTGTGTGTGTGTGTGTGTGTGTGTGCTTGTACGCACGGGCATGCATGCGCGCGCTTCTGCTTTATCGAAAATTTATTTTTAAAAAAACCCCGTGTACTCATTTCGAGGAGGTCAGTTCAGCTAGAACACCGCCCCTTGCCTTTAAACGCAAGGCTAGCCAATTTCCTTCCAGTCTGTTTAATGAGTGGGCGAGATGAGCAACCACACTGAACCCTCCTCATTGCACGCCCCCTCCCCCTCACTTCCCACTCCCCAGACCCCCACCCCCTCCCCGACACACACACACACACACACACACACACACACACACACACACACACACACACGGCTCCCTGCGCCTTTCTCCCAAATGCCCTCCGCTGGCGTTTCTCCTACCCCGCTTCGCATTTGTCTCCCACCTCCTCCCGTCACCTCCCTTCTCTATGCACCCCCTTCCCACTGCACACCCTGCCTCTCTCTGTCTCTCTCTCTCTCTCTCTCTCTCTCTCTCTCTCTCTCTCTCTCTCTTCACACACACACACACACACACACACACACACACCACACACACACACACCAACACACACATACTGTCGATCGGAATCAGAGCAAATACATTTTACCCTGGTGATAGTCACAGGCAGTCAACTCAACTGGCACAATTTTAAAGCATACAAGTTTACATCTAAACAAACAGATTGCTTAATAACTACCACTACAACAAATATCACTTTTTTTTTCAGTCGATGCTATTGAATCAAAGTTCTTCTGCGCTTGCGGTAAACAAGTCTGCAGTCAAACTACGTTGTCGACACCGGATTCAATGATCAGAGTTTTCACAACAGACGTGGAGGAAGCATAGGACATGGAGAAGTACATATCTATGGAACATAGAGATCTAGGAGAAACATGGACAAAGGAAAACATAGATTTTTGGAAACTGACCTGAGTAAACATCGGCCATTGGAAACATAAATCCTAGGTAACATAGACACGATTGAAAACACGGGTAGACGTAGATGTGTTCGGGCATACAACTGTGAAAAACGGACTTGGGGGGGGGGGGGGGGGGGGGGGGGGGACGTATGTGAGATATAGACCAGGGACAAATGTGAATCTGGAAGCCGTATTTCTCTCTCTCTCTCTCTCTCTCTCTCTCTCTCTCTCTCTCTCTCTCTCTCTCTCTCTCTCTCTCTCTCTCGTAACAAGGTTGTTCAGACTCGCTCGTTGGTTTGCCCGAAAAGGCTCCACATTAAAATAAAGAGAACTTGACATGTTTCTAATCCCATTTGCTCCCAATGTGTTTTGAAGGCCTTTTATGCGTGTGACTGTAATGTCAAATGAATGTCAAATCAGAGGAAAGCACGCCTTGGAAATGGCCGACTCTACATTACACGGCTCATTACTTCCGGTTCCGCTTGCTCTCCCTTGCGAACCAAAATAATATCTAATCTAATAGAGCCCCGAAGAAGGCGCGTCTCGGGGGTCTGCCCTTCATTTCGCCAGACGGGAAAACAATACATTCTGGGGCCCCTCGCC
>CM065722.1:44363812-44368812 GCA_033310375.1 Conus canariensis | reverse complement strand
CTTCAATTCTTTGTTCCCTTTCTGTCTCTATTGCTTTTTTGTTTTGTTTTTTTCTATCTGTTCTAATTTTCTATTTAGTTTTGTCTTTCTTATTATTTCTCTTATTTTCGTCCCATCGGTGTTTTATTCTTTCTTTCTATCTAACTGCTTTTTGTTTGTTTTTGTTTGTTTGTTCGTTTTTTTTCTCGTTCTCACTTTCTTTCTCTATCAGTTTTCTTTTCTGGTAGTTTGATTTTGTGTGTTTTGTTCCTTCATTCATTTATTCATTTGCTCATTTATTCATCAAGTGATTCCTTTCTCCACGTATTTGCTACTTTTTGATTATTCGTTGGTTGTTTGTTTATTTATTCATGTGTTCATTTATTTATTTATTCATTTATTTAATCATTTCTTTATTTATCAGGACACTCATGTCGAAGACCATTATTGTCACTATGCTCTTAACAAAAATTTTTTTGAAACACAGAATAATATGATTTATTTCACTGGCGAATGCACAGAGAACTTATTTGTTTGTTTGCTTTCCACGTAGTTAGGAAAGTGATGGTATGAAGGGGATGTAGATTCAGGCATTGGGATGGGGGATTGAGAGCAAAGATGGGGGCTTGAGAGGGATAACGGGGAATGAGGATGGGGATGATATTGAATTGGACAGCGAGAGAAGAGGGTTAGGAGCCCACGCGTGCATGTCGTCATATCGAGTTAGCAACAGCGTTCTCTCTCTCTCTCTCTCTCTCTCTCTCTCTCTCTCTCTCTCTCTCTCTCTCTCTCTCTCTCTCGTCCGTCCGTCCGTCCGTCTCCCTCACACCCTCACCCTCATCTCTCTCTCTCTCTCTCTCTCTCTCTCTCTCCTCTCTCTCTCTCTCTCTCTCGCCTCCTCTCCTCTCTCTCCCTCTCTGTCTCTCTGTCTCTGTCTCTCTCTCTCTCTCTCTCTCTCTCTCTCTCTCTCTCTCTCTCTCTGTCCGTCGTCCGTCTCCCTCACCTCCCTCACCTCTCTCTCTCTCTTCTTTCTCTCTCTGTCCGTCCGTCCGTTCCTCTCTCTCACTCTCTCCCTCACCCTCTCCTTCTCTCTTTCTGTCTGTCTGTCTGTCTGTCTGTCCTCTCTCACTCTCTCTCTCTGTCTCTCTTCTCTGTCTCTGTTGCTCTCTCTCTGTCTCTCTCTCTGTCTCTGTCTCTCTCTCTTCTCTCTCTCTCATCTCTCTCTCTCTCTCTGTCCGTCCGTCCGTCTCCCTCACACCTCACCTCTTCTCTCTCTCTCTCTCTCTCTCTCTCTCTCTCTCTCTCTCTCTCTCTTCCCTCTCTCTCTCTCTCATCTCTCTGTGTCTCTGTCTCGTCTACATCTCTCTCTCTCCTCTCTCTGTCCGTACCGTCCTCTCTCATCCTCACCCTCTCTCTCCCTCATCTCTCTCTCCTCTCTCATCTGCCGCCGTCCGTCGTCGTCTCTCTCACTCTCTCCTCACCCTCTCCTTCTCTCTTTCTGTCTGTCTGTCTGTCTGTCTGTCTGTCTGTCCCTCTCTCACTCTCTCTCTCTGTCTCTCTGTCTCTCTGTCTCTGTTGCTCTCTCTCTGTCTCTCTCTCTCTGTGTCTCTCTCTCTCTCTCTCTCTCTCTCTCTCTCTCTCTCTCTCAAAGTGTTGTGAGATAAGGATACTAAGGAAACAAACAATGGAGGCACTCTGTATATGACATACTAATACGTCACTAAGGTTCTTTGAAACGGATTTTCATTCACCCTGACCATGACTCCACAGTAGACCTACGACTTTTTGAGTTATCATCAACGTCATCATCATCACCATTATCATCATCATCTTCATCACAGCAGCAGCAGCAGCAGCAATATATATCATCATCATCATCATCATCATCGTCATCGTCATCGTCATCGTCGTCGACGTCATTGTCGTTATCATCATCATCATCATCATCATCATCATCATCATCATCATCTCATCATCATCATCGGCATCACCGCCATCATCGTCGTCATCATCATCATCACTATCAACAACAACACAACAACCGTCATCGTGACCGAGTATTATAGTCGTCGTCATAGTCATCATCATCATCATCATTAATTTCACTAACGTCGTCCATCATTTCATCTCCAGTGTTCATCATTATCACAATTCTTTGTTTAAAGTTCTATCATTGATTCATATTTTTTGCTGTCAGTTCCACTAACACCACCATTATTGGCTGCCGCTAATACTGTCCGACAATCGTAACCAACAGCATTCAGAGCAAGGAACCAATCAACAAACGACTCACTGAAGGCAATATCAGTAAAAACAGAACAATGGGACAGACACATCAGCTGAAAAGAATTCCGTTGATGTATTGTTTCAGATTCCGGTGAGGCGTACGCATGGGGTGATGGACGTTATGGACAGTGAGTATTGTTTGCGTGGTACTCTCTCTGTCTCTGTCTCTTCCTCTCTCTCTCTCTCTCTCTCTCTCTCTCTCTCTCTCTCTCGGGCGACAGGGCGCCATTTATTTCAGCTGCGGCAAAAGTTCTGTATTTTCCTGTGACAATGCCAGTTACTGGACTTCCAGCGACTGCAGAGACGGCCCTGAAAGCCCTGCTGACTGAGAACACCGTGTCAAGCTGGAAACTTTCAGGTGAAGGCAGCAACACGGTGGTCGATCTACGACTGAAACCAGTCAGCTCAGTATCAATAACAAAGGCGGATCCTGTGCTGAACCGGGGAACGCGAGTTCAGTACTACAGGAAGAAACCCCCCAGCCAGGTGTGTCGAGATCATGAGAGAGCCAAACAGCAGAACAGACGTCGTGAACAGGTTGGTGCTAGTCTCAGATGCATCAGTAATGAAAATGAACTGGCCGTACTTAACATCGAGTCGAACGAACACACTACACAGCACAGTACACAGCACAGTACACAGGGCAGTACAGAAGATTACATTATGCCTACATGCGGTGATGATGACACGCCGCATATTCAGGACGCTCTTCTGTCTTTGTGTAACAGTGATCCAGAAATCCAGCACTCGGACGTCGACGTAAGTGTTGAACAATCAATAGACAAAATTGTCGCCGGTTTTGACACTGGAGTGGTAAAGCATTATGTTGCTACTCTGACTGACCGACAAGTGCAGAGACGGTTGCGTGACCCGCACAGAAAGTTCCGGAAGGTTGTGCTCCATCGAACGGATAGCAAGGGTGTGCTGCTGTGTGAGTCTGATGATATTGTTTTGGAATATTCCTGCGATCCGCACTCGGAGGACGATTGCTTGTTCTGGTTTGTGAAGCAGGAAGAAAGAAACATGTCATCAGAGGAATGTGTCAAACTGGCCAACCTTCGGAACGGAAGACGCACCCGCAACACAGAACATGAAGAAACCAAAGCACGTGCTCTACGGCGGCTGTACGCTCTCCACGGACTGATCCAGTTCTACTTGGGTTGACCGTCATCTACAGAACTGACAGTGAACGCATACCAGTGACATTTTCTCGTACACGTTTTTTTTTTTGGCCATGTAAAGTGAAAGAAAAAGACATTGCTGTGGTTTCCATGTCAGTGAAATCGAGTCGCGTTTTGACCTTGTACATCGCGTCGATTTGCTAAATGAGCTTAACACCTTATTGTCACTAACATTCGTTCGTTCGTTCGTTCGTTCGTTCGTCTCTCTCTCTCTCTCTCTCTCTCTCTCTCTCTCTCTCTCTCTCTCTTACGAACGCACGCACGCACGCACGCACGCACGCACGCACGCACGCACACACACACACACACACACACACACACACACACACGCACACAGCACACACACACACACACACACACACACACACACACACACACTGACACGCACGCGCTTTCGCGTTCACGCACACACACACACACACACACACACACACACACACACACAACACAACACACCACACTGACACGCACGCGCTTTCGCGTTCACGCACACACACACACACACACACACACACACACACACACACACACACACACACACACACACACACAACGTGTGTGTGTGTGTGTGTGTGTGTGTGTGTGTGTGTGTGTGTATGGAGAGAGAGAGAGAGAGAGAGAGAGAGAGAGAGAGAGAGAGAGAGAGAGAGAGGCCTCGTTCTTCGTTCAAAGAACAGTTCTCTGGAAGCGAAGTTTACGCAAAAAAAGTAAATGCTTCTATTGTGAACAGGATTGCATTCAATAACATTTCATTCCATTGTCAAAAGGCACACATCATTTTTAAAGCATTTACATCAAAGCATTTTGTAGAAGAAATATTTCAAGATACATCGTGGAATCGTACGATTGTAGTGGAAATTGCTAAGCTTTGATACATAGTCCTGTTAGTCCATTCCTTGAGGATGATTTTACTGTACGTTCGTGTTGAAAAACATACTATCATTTTGAATAATGTTCCCTCTTTTTCCATGCTCAGAATGGCATAATCAATATCAACACGACTACTGCCACTACCAACAAAAACAACGAAACGCACACACACACACACACACACACACACACACACACACACACACACACACACACACACACACACACACGCACGCACGCACGCACGCACGCACACTCACACACTCACACAGGCACACACGCAATGTAAACGGAAAATGGTCTGGATCTTCTGCATCAAGGATCAAGGACAAGGGGAAAAAAATAAACTGAGATGTAAAATAGTGAAATATACGCGCTCCCAAACAAGTGCTTGATTTATGCCAGCAATTTCAAATTAAAAACAAACAATGCTATAATGAAAATTTTCGTTCTAGGAGTTTTTGGAGGAGTGGGTGCAGAAGGATGGCTGGGGGATGAAGGAAGGAGGTCATAGGAGAAAGGATGGGGGGAAGGGGGGGGGGGGGGGTGGGCAAGGGACGGAGGTTTTCGGCAAGCTGGTCATTTGCAGCCGCAGCTCTGTAAATATCACACCACCACCCTTCATAATCACCCCACCAGCTCTCATGCCAAGACTGCGAAATGAGATTTTCGCATTAAGATTTT
>CM065722.1:44348812-44351312 GCA_033310375.1 Conus canariensis | reverse complement strand
ACCCCCCCCCTCCCCGGCCCCCTTCCCCCCTCCCCCTCCTTATGTCCTCTTCCTCGCCTCACATCCCCCCCCCCCCTCTCCTCCACCCATTCGGTTTTGCTCTCTAAAATATAATGAGATTCAGACTGCAGCAAAGCCACTTTCACTCCATGATTGAGGACAACGCCGATAACGAGACCTCTAACAAGTGATCGTCGGGTGATGTGACATTTGAACGACTATAGTGCAATAAATGAAAACTGGTCCTTTTCAGGCGTCCCTATCAGGTTTGTGCTTCGGTGGTAGAAGACGATGGTGCAGTCTAGCCCTTTCTCAAACATCGAACATGTGCCTCGTACCTGGTTACTTCATAAAGCATTTTCCAGATTGTGCCTCGTAGCTGGTTAGTTCATAAAGCATTATCTAGACTGCGCCTCGTAGTTGGTTAGTTCATGAAGCATTATGCAGACTGCGCCTCGTAGTTGGTTACTTCATAAAGCATTATCCATACTGTGCCTCGTAGTTGATTAGTTTATAAAGCATTATCCAGACTGCGCCTCGTAGTTGATTAGTTCATGAAGCATTATTCAAACTGCATAAACACTGCTACACATAGAAGACTCTACTCCATTTTTTAAACATCTAACATGTGTCTTGTAGTCCGCTCTTTCATAAAGCATTATCCAGATTGCATACACACCGTCTTACATTGAAGACCATCACTACACCTCCCAAGCATCGGCCAGTGCTGCAGACATTGACATGAACTCACCATAACTATGGCAGTGCAGAGGAAACCGAAACTGAAAACAGAATGAGATGCTGATGCCATGACGTTGAAATAAATTGTACGTATATTCTTTTTTTCAAAAAGATCGAGTAGGTAACGGTTGAAATTTGTTGCATGTTTGAGATGCCATGACAGAAAAAAAAACTGTACCCTTTGCATCCTTTATCATTTGCCTCTTTGTGTGTGTCTGCGACAACCAGGCCCGAGAGTTACAAAACATCAATAGCGTTGTTCAGGGAAATAGTACAAGCTGTTTGAACAACAACTACAGTGGCATCAAGGAACAAAGCATTGAAAAAAGGGGAAGTGGGGAGGGGGGAGGGGGGGGGGAGGCAAGCCAGTGGCAAAGCACTTTCTAATGAGGATTGAATCCGCTACCTTCGGTTTTCTATATCAATCACGATGCCACGTCAGAAATACTAAACGCTTTTTTTTAAATGTAATTTCAGGAGGGACGACATTCATAATATGTGGAACCTTGGGAGGACTAGGCTATTTCTTTATTTCTTATCTTAAACAAACAACACGGATACATCCTCCCGTAATTTCTTTCTAATGTACTAACTTACTTAGTGTCTCTAAGTCTTTGAGACATATTAGAACATCTGGGCGCTCCTTTGTCTTCTGTTCGATCATTACATCATTTCAACGGTGGTTGAGGAATCGCAAACCACGAAAGACCGTACAGTAAGCTATATAAAACCTATCCATAACATTTAGGGAGGCCAGTGATTCATTTCATGTAGAGAGAACGATAGCTTGTCCCTGGACTCATCAACTTTCATGCATTGGTCAAGAACCATCAGCAAACTCGACAATGAATGCTATCGTCCATACCCCTTTGTGTTTTTAACAGAAACGCACTACTTGTATTAAGGTTGTGGTGTTCCCATCACCAATGGATATAGACGCAAGGTAATAACTTCTTAAAGTTGCCAGTAAAGGACGGTTCATAAAATAAAAGTAACACTTGAAGAGAGAGAGAGAGAGAGAGAGAGAGAGAGAGAGAGAGGAGAGTGAGAGAGAGAGGGGGGGGGGACTGCGAAACCGAAGAGTGAACACAACAGTTTAAAGCAACTGTTTGACTCTTTCTTGCGTTTGGCCGAGGATGCCAACAAGATGCAAGGGAGATAAACAAAAGACATTGTGCAGTATGAGTTGTCAACTCTACTGTGGTCATGGAAGCATCGTCAGATCGAAACGAAAAAAACATGTGACGCAGACAGGGAGCCGTAAAAACGCTTGCTAGGATGATCAAAGAAGCCATCTCCTCCCTCCTCCTACTTTACGTCGTTTCCATAGAAACAATAATCGTGTTGGGAGTTTAAATGTTGACTAGGAGATCTTTTTTAATGCTATCACCTCACCCCCCACCCCCCCCCACCCCCACCCCACCCCACTCCCCATCTGCTCACCACAACACGCCTCTCTCTCCACTCGGCCTTTCCATTTCATTCATTTTTATGTTGTTTTCATGCGAACGACAATCCTACTGTGAGCTTTAAGAACGTTCAGCATGTTTAATTAAGAGATCACCCGCTCCCCTCCCCCTTCTCCTCGTTCAGCAAGCAACTCTCCTCTCTCTTCTCTCTCTCTCTCTCTCTCTCTCTCTCTCTCCTCTCTCTCTCTCTCAGTCTCTTTTGTCTCGCTGTCTCTCTGTCTGTCATTGTCGCTGTCTCTATCTGCTTGTCTGTCTGTCTGTTTGTCTCTCTGCCTGACTGTCTTTCTGTT
>CM065722.1:44333812-44338812 GCA_033310375.1 Conus canariensis | reverse complement strand
TGGTAATTTCTTTTGTTTCTTTCGTTCGGTGGCAAAGTAATTATTCTGTTCAGTTTATTTCTATATCCGCCTGCAGTCACATCACTTTGAAACCATCCCGGTCTATTTGATATTAACTGAGAGTAAGTGTATTTGTGTTAGGAAATGTCAGCCATTTTTTAAACAAACAATAAATTGGGTTAGCACATTCAAGAGGACGGTTCTGACAAAAGCAACAGACTTTGTGAGATTCATTTTCAGACGTTGTCATTGTTCCCCAGATCCACTACGACTGACCTTTCTATCATGTCTTTGATTTAGTTCAGGTTTCTAGCAGCAGTGAGCAGTGGTAAGGATGGTACAGAGATGAAGAAGGGGGCGAATGATTGTGAGCTGTTATGCACATCACCAGTTTATAATGTTACAGAAACGTGTGTGTGTGTGTGTGTGTGTGTGTGTGTGTGTGTGTGTGTGTGTGTGTGTGTGTGTGTGTGTGTGTGCGGTGTGTGTGTTGTTGTTTTGTTTTGGTTTGGTAATAACGGAGGAAGGTGGTGGAGAGAGGGGGTTAAAAAGAAGGGATAGAGGAGAAGTAAGTTTGTGTATCTCTCCAGTGTGGTTATACGCCGAATAAGAGTTAATTAATGTTGACAACTAGGGGTGTGGTGGTGAAGGGTGGTATAAAGATAATGTCAGTGGTGGAGTAGGAGTGGGTGGGTGGTATTCCAGACTGTTACATAGCATCATTAAAGATGTGAGCATGTGTGGACCCGACAGCGGGTAAAGACAAAGTTCTCTATAAAGAAAAGTTCATGCATTCGATTGTGTGTAAAGACAAGGCGGTCCATAAAGAATGTTGAGCTACACAATAGACTTTAAAGACAAGGTGATCTATAAAGTTGAGGCACCCGATAGTGGGTAAAGACAAGGTGATCTATAAAGTTGAGGCACCGATAGTGTGTAAAGACAAGGTGATCTATAAAGTTGAGGCACCCGATAGTGGGTAAAGACCAGGTGATCTGTAAAGTTGAGGCACCCGATAGTGGGTAAAGACCAGGTGATCTGTAAAGTTGAGGCACCCGATAGTGGGTAAAGACAAGGTGATCTGTAAAGTTGAGGCACCGATAGTGTGTAAAGACCAGGTGATCTATAAAGTTGAGGCACCCGATAGTGGGTAAAGACCAGGTGATCTGTAAAGTTGAGGCACCCGATAGTGGGTAAAGACCAGGTGATCTGTAAAGTTGAGGCACCCGATAGTGTGTAAAGACCAGGTGATCTATAAAGTTGAGGCACCCGATAGTGCAAAGACAGGTGATCTATAAAGTTGAGGCACCCGATAGTGTGTAAAGACCAGGTGATCTGTAAAGTTGAGGCACCCGATATTGGGTAAAGACCAGGTGATCTATAAAGTTGAGGCATTCGATAGAGAGTGAAGACAATGTGATCTATAAAGCTGAGGCACTCGATAGAGAGTAAAGACAAGGTGGTCTATAAGGTTTAGGCACACGATAGAGAGTAAAGACAAGGTGATCTATAAAGAATGTTGAGGTACACAATAGACTTTAAAGACAAGGTGATATATGAAGAAAGTTCAGGCACGCTATAGAGAATAAAGACAAGGTGATCTGTGAAGAACTTTCGAGGCACACGAAAGGCAGTAAAAATTAGGTATCTATAAAGAAAGTTGAGGCACACGATATAGAATAAAGACAAGGCAATCTATAAAGAAAGTTGAGCACACGATAGACAGTAAAGCAAGGTGATCTATAGAGAAAGTTAGATACACGATAGAGAATAAAGACAAGGTAATCTGTAAAGAAAGTTGAGGCACACGATAGAGAATAAACAAAACATTTGAGGCACACGAAAGACAGTCAAGATTGGTTGATCTATAAAGAAAGTTGAGGCATACGATAGATAATAAAGACAAGGTAGTCTATAAAGAAATTTTGAGGCACACGATCTGTAAAGAAAGTTGAGGCACACGATAGAGAATAAAGACGAGGTGATCTGTATAGAAAGGTGACGCACACGATAGAGAATAAAGACGAGGTGATCTATATAGAAAGGTGAGGCACACTATAGAGAATAAAGAAGAGGTGATCTATATAGAAAGGTGAGGCACACTATAGAGATTAAAGACGAGGTGATATATATAGAAAGGTGAGGCACACAATAGGCTATAAAGGCAAGGTAATCTATAAAGAAAGCTCAGGCTTATGATAGACAGTACAGTAAAGACAAGGTGACCTATAAAAAAAAAGATAAAGTTGAGGCACACGATAGAGAGTACAGACAACGTGATCTATGAAGAAAGCTGAGCACCTAATAGCGAGCAAAAACCAAATGATCTGTAAAAACAAAAGGTCCAGGCTATCAATCAGCATGACAAAGGAGCGGGCAATCACGTTATCTAGACAATCCTACTATCACTGTGTTTGAACTCCCTCATTTCAAACTTCATTTCATTATATTTTCTTTCCCACTGCAATCAGGTTATGAAGAAATAATCATCTTCGTCATAGATCTGTCATGTATGTTGACTAACACCGCCTAGTTCCTAGGTCAAATAAGTGTTCCATCAAAATGAATAAGGTAGGCTGTAAGTTCTTATCATTTCAGTCTCTTTTCTAAACGTCTTCACGCCATTTTCGTTGTTTATCACAATAAATCTTCTTCTTTTTTTAAATCTAAAGGCCTATGAATAGTCCTCACGCATTGAGCTCTCCTACAGAGGCATCTGGAGCCACAACTGCTGTCACCGCTGTTCTTTTTTTTACAGGAAATGATTGCCCATGCCGCTGATAATTTTTGCAAAGTGCCAGACCTGATGATTAAAGCCTTCGTGGTAAGACAAACATGTTCAGAGTGGCTGGGTTTTTCAGTTCTTCAAAGCGGCTTTTCTCAAACTGTGTCATAAACCTGGCTTGCCGAAGTTCAGGAAACATCGAATTTCGAAAGACTGATAGGTTTCGTCATCCCCTGAGCCTTTCACCCTCTCGTTAATCTGCTTGTGTTCCTGCTCGATTAGCATGTCAGGGAATCAGCTGGTAGTCTTTAAACTACCTAGTGGTCCTGCTGAACTTGTTTTTGTGTTTGTTGTTGTTGTTGTTGTTGTTGTTGTTGTCGTCGTACCCTGGCTGAAAGGCTCCAGGGATCATCCGAACAGCCGGAGCACTTGAACACTATGGTACGGTACAAATGCATCAGCTTGGGATGAGAACATTACGTGTGTGACCGTTTTTGATTACCCTGCCACATGAGCAGTCACACTCCGACTTCGAGGGATTTTGGAGACTGATGGTGTTATGCCAGGAGCTTGTCAATGCTGAGCTAACGCTTCAAGAATGAATGGAGGTAGGTTCTACAGGTCATCAATGTGAACAGCGAACCACCGAGAGTGATTAAGGTAATCAAGGGCAAAGAACCATGGTGCCAGGGCTTACAGTGACTCAACATACAGGTCAAAATGTGCCTGACTGATGGACTGGGATAAAGGTGACACGCGTCAGCTCATATCTCTCAGCAGATTCTTTTTTATATCTACTTTCCGGAGAGAAATCTGTCTTTTTGTCTTCTTTCTATCGTGCGACGAGCGTAACTGCGTTCTGGCTACCACCACTGGTTGTCAGAATGGCACCAGCCCGTGAATCTGGGACCAAAAAGAGAATGTTAGCATATAAATACTCTGAAAACTATAAGGTGCTTTTATCCATATAGTCCGCGTTTCTATTTGTCATGAAGCGACCCTATTGAACAAAAACATTCTGCGTGAAACTGGCGTTGAGGATCTCAAAACAAGCGGTTTTCAATGCTAGGGGGTGGGGGTGTCTTTAGAAGAGGGTGCTTAGTGTTTCACTATAATTTGGAACGTATTTCTATCAGAGAAAAAGAGTATAAACATCCTGCCCTCTGTATAGGTGAATGCCATTATTAGGTTTCGATGTAGCAAAACGAAATGCGGGCATTCCTAGAGAGAACACACGACAACAGACTATGTGATATAAACTTCTTAGGATACGATTTTCATTTCATCTAGAATGTCCAAAATATTTTGCTTCACGTAAGAAAATTCTACTTATTGTTCACATGAAAACATTAGTTGTATCTAGTTTTTGTATCTTCTACTGTCTAGAATATAGCTTATACTCTTGACTAGTTTTTTTAAAGAAAAATTAGTTTCTAGCATTTACTTATTTTTAATACTAGAAAGGGATAAACTAAGTAATGTTTTTTCTTGTAAATCAACAAACAAACGAACTAACAAGCAGGTCCATAATCTGTGCTTTCTTGGCAGTCCTCAACAAATAAAATTTAGCTTTTTATTGGTGAAAACGTGTGTTCCATATACATAGTCTCTGCATGCGCATATTGTGTTTTTCTTGATATTTATGTTCTTTCCATATGAACGGGTAGCGTCATCGTTTATATAGAATGACTAGTTGTAAAATGACTAGTTGTAAAATAAGTCAGAAAATCATCTTTACTGCATGAACAAGTATGACAGAGCTTGGTTGTCCGGTAGGTTGCTTCGTTGGTTAAATGATTGACTGATTTACACAGCTGTATCTTTCGCACATACTTATCTTCATTATTTATTATTTGTAATTCATTTATTTACTCACTTTTTTTTTTCGTGTATGTATCTCTCTGTTCCTTTCTTTATCATGAATTCAGCATCATCTCCTCTGAAAGCGAAAACTGTAGTCAAGCGGTTCCAGCCTTCTACAGAGCTGAGACTAGGGTCGTGAAGAAGTAGCTATTTGTTCCCTGACACTGACCGGAGGCAGTCCACAGTATCTGCGAATGTCCAGCACCATGTCGTTGGGACTGTAAAGGCCTTGGAGGTCGGCAGTGGGGAAGGGGGAGAGAGAGAGAGTAGGAGGGGGAAGTTGGAGGGGGGTGGGGGTGGGTGGGAACAATCATGGGAGCCTCTATCGCCAGATCTGTTCCGCTAATCGCTTCGCCATTCTTCTGTCTCAGACTCCGTATCCAGAGAGCACGCGCCATCGGACACAACTCTT
>CM065722.1:44318812-44326312 GCA_033310375.1 Conus canariensis | reverse complement strand
CACACACGCACACACGCACCACACACACACACACACGCACGCGAATCTGTACGCATCTGTACAAACATTTGGGAGTGTTGTGCTCATAACATTTCTTTAAAAGAACAAAGATAATACATGTCAGGATACAACATCGCCATGAAACCATATCATGGCAGACATTATTAGTAGAAAGAAACTCGTGGAGAGCGTGGCAGCAGAGAGTCCTCAGAAGAGAAGCCCCCTTCAAGCAAGTGTTTCGGCCCTTATCTCCTGACACTCTAGGGGGGTTGGGCCACACCCGGTTCATGACTCCGGATGTCCCTCTGCTGCCCCTTTTTTTCCCATCTTGGGACGAGCCATGGCTGGGATTCGAACCCATGACCCTCTGGACATGCTCATTTTCCATTTAATGACTCGCGCTTTAACCACTGAGCCACAGGGACACCTGATATTTGTAGGGAAATTAAGCCTTATGAAGTTCACTTTTGTTCCTCCTTGACCAGATCCAGCTTGAACACCTCTCTGCCGCTTCTGCCATTGCTTTCAGGGCTCTGTTTTTTTCCTTCCCTGCAACTGAGAGCTGTTTCATGAGGCTGTATGCAGACGTTCCTACAAACCCCCTAGCTCCAATTTCTGCAGTGAGGACTTTGACCTGATAGCCTTCTCTCCTCAGGCTGTTTGCCAGATCAGCATACTTTCCAGTCTTGTAGATTTGAGCTGCCTCCATTCTGTTCTCATATGGCACCGTGAGCTCGATCATGATCAGCTGCTTGGTTGACTTAGAGTGGACTACTATGTCTGGTCTCATGCCACTCTTGCTGATGATCTCTGGGTGACTCTTCCATTCTGGGAGGTCTGCAGTGCACTCCCAGTCATCTGCCCCGTCCAGCAGACTCTGCCTGCATGTTTCGAGTGGCACTGTTGTTCTTGGCCATGATTTGCTGCCTCCTGCCGTGAAGAATGTTGCGGGTGCTTTTGGAGTCCTGATTTTCCCTTTTGTGGTGTTGGTACTAGCCCAGACTACTTGTACAATTTCTTTGAGCACTTGGTTGTGCCTCCATGTGTACCTTCCTTGAGCCAGGGCTACTTTACATGAGCTTAGGACATGCTCCACTGTTTGTTTTTCATGGCAGAGGGGGCATGCAGGATCGTCTGTTTTCCCCCACTTCACCAGGTTTGCATTTGAGGGCAGAAGGTCATATGCAGATCTGAGAATGAAGCTGATCCTGAGAGGGGCCATGTGCCAAATGTCATTCCAAGTGAGACTTCTTTGGAGTGCATTCTCCCACGTTGTCCATTGCCCTTGCTGGCTCTGCTGGACTGCTTTTTGGAGTCTTTTTTGGTCTTCTTCTTTTCTCATCTCCTGAATCATCATGTCTCTTTTGGCTTTTCCTTTGGCCTTTGACCACCATTCAGTTTTGGTCACCCCCAGTCCCTGTCTGTTGGTCTGTGTGTGTCCTGTTATTTCTCTGATCTTGAGACTTTCTTTTGCAGAATCCATCGCCTCTTGAACTTTCCATTTTCTGCCTGTCTTCAGCTGGGGCTTAATTGCTTCTACCACCTTGTCTCCTGAGTCCTCCAGCATGCTTTGAAGTCTGATCTTCCCTGCTTTGTATTCCTCCAGGATGGAGTTCAGGGGTAGTTTCAGCTTTGCTTGGCGACAGTACAGCGCTATGTCAGTCAGACAGGGTGGGACACCAAGCCATTTCCTTGTGAACTTGTTGATTTTGGCTTCCATTGCCTCCACTATGCTGGTGCAGATGTCGTATATCATCAGAGGCCATAGGAGCTTTGGTATCAGCATGAACTGCAGACACCAGACCTTGTATTTGCCAGGGAGCCCACACTGGTCAATGGTCTCCAAGCCTTCTTCCGCCATCTGCTTGGTTTCTTTTGCTCTTTGTGTGTCTTTCAGCGTATCATCATACCATCTTCCAAGGCTCTTGACTGGTTCTTCTGTGACTGTTGGAATGGCCTGGTTGGCAACACTGAAGACCACAGATCCGGCCACTTTTCCTTTCCTCAGTGAGAGACTCCGTGATTTCTTTGGCTTGAACTTCATTCTGGATGAGGCAACTATGTCGTCCAGCTTCTCCAGCACATGACGTGTCTCGTCTTCTCTGGATGAAATCACTGTAGTGTCATCCATGAAGGCCTTGAGAGGAGGCATCTTGTATCCATCGCCAAGGTCTGTTTGTCTCGCGTTGTTTGTTGCTGCTTTCAAGATGAGTTCCATTGCCAGCACGAACAGTATTGGGGAAATTGCACAGCCCATTGCAATACCCACTTCCAAGTTGATCCAGTCTGTTGTGTACTCCTTGGTAGAGAACCGCATTGAGAAGCCATTGAAGTACTTCTTGAGCATGTCGCGGATGTTCTTTGGCACATGGTACATCTCAAGAGCCAACTGTATCATCTCATGGGGCACAGATCCATATGCGTTTGCCAGATCAAGCCACACTACGTCCAGGTCTCTCTTTTCTGTTTTTGCTTTTTGGATTGCGTCCCAGATCATTGTGGCGTGTTCTACACAGCCCGCCACGCCTGGGATGCCACCTTTCTGGACTGACACATCCAAGTACTTGTTTTCCATCAGGTACTTGGTCAGCCTTGCTGCCATGACAGAGAAGAAGATTTTCCCTTCGACGTTCAGTAGTGATATTGGCCTGAACTGGCTGATGTCACTTGAGTTTTGCTCTTTGGGGATGTACACACCATCTGCCGTCATCCACTGGCCGCTGATCTTCTGGTTTCTCCAAGCCGATCGCAGCAGCCTGTGGAGCCACTCCAGCACCTTGGGACATTTCTTGTAAAGCTGGTAAGGTATTCCGTTTGGCCCTGGTGATGATTTGGCTCTGGCTTTGTCGACCACCTTCTTGATTTCCGCCAACGTTGGAGGCTTGCCATTGAACTGTTCCTCAGGGTTGGTTGGCCACACCAGACCTTGAATGTCGAGTGGTGCTTTGCTCTGTGGGTCAGAGTATGTTTCCTCAGATGCTGCTCAAGAACTCCTTTGTCCACACTTAGGGTCCCAGATTTTGGCTGCTCAAACAGTGTTCTGGCAAACTGGAAGGGGTCTCTGAAGAAGCGCTCTTGTGTCTTCTTCTTTTTGCTCTTCCTCTTCCTCGCAGATTCCGCTTTGCTGAGGGCACTGTGTTTTTCTTTCAGGTCTTTCCACAGTTTTTCCAAGCCTTGTTTTTCAGCTGGCAGTGCGGTCTTCATTTGCATCTTGAGGTTTTTTCTTTTGGACCCTGATCTTGTCCATCTTTTCTTGGCGTCTGGATTTCTTTGGAGGTGTTTTCTCTTTGGGTAGTTTTGCTCCATAGGCGTCTCTACATGTGGCATACACAATGTCCCCATATGTGGCTAGTTTGTGTTCCAGGGTGCTTTTCCCTATCAGTGCATCGAGTCTTTGGACGATTTTTGCATCCAGTTTCTCCCAATCTTCAGTTTCGTTTGCTCGTGGCAGGTTGAGTTTCAGGCGCCTGGCATCGAGGGCCTGTGCAAATTCCTCATCCGAACCAACAGCGTGGATGTCCTTGGCACTGTGGTTTAAATCCTGGCCTTGGTCTTCCGACGTCTTATCTGCTGATGCAGTGCGCTGCTGCTCATTCAGATGAGTCTTCACACATCCCATCTTTGTTCTGTGGATCTTCATGCCACGGGTGGTAGCGAAACGCTTTCCACAGACACATGGATATTCCATTTGGTCCATGTTCATAGTCCGTTTGGGATTTGCAGTCATGATTGGTTGAGCACCGATGGATTCATCATTCTCTCCCCCTTTCGGTGAATCCTGGGAGCATCTTTTCCTTTTATTTTTAGTAGCCACATGTTTAAGGCAAAGTGGGGAGCCAGCCCACAGAGCCCTTGGTTCTGGTCTTTCCCAGTGTCCTCCGGTCTTTCCCGGACGTCCTCCGGCCTATTCCCGGAAGTCAATGGTTTACCCATGCATCAGTAGAAAGAAACTCGTGGAGAGCGTGGCAGCAGAGAGTCCTCAGAAGAGAAGCCCCCTTCAAGCAAGTGTTTCGGCCCTTATCTCCTGACACTCTAGGGGGGTTGGGCCACACCCGGTTCATGACTCCGGATGTCCCTCTGCTGCCCCTTTTTTTCCCATCTTGGGACGAGCCATGGCTGGGATTCGAACCCATGACCCTCTGGACATGCTCATTTTCCACTTAATGACTCGCGCTTTAACCACTGAGCCACAGGGACACCTGATATTTGTAGGGAAATTAAGCCTTATGAAGACTGCGAACGCGACTGTCAAAGTATCACCACCACATCTATCCACATCGTCAAGATTTCCGTCGTTGACAGCTTCAATGTTGCTAGAAGCCATTCTCACGTCTTCTCTGGTAGCATGTTATTGAAAGCTGTTCGTATTTCTGGTCATTTCCTGCAGATAGGCCATTATGTCGCTGATGGTAACGTTGTCAGAAGGAGCACTCTGTGGTTGACTGACCTATAAGATATTTTCAGGATCATCACTGCACTCTGACACATGATCGTCCTGAATTGCCAAGATTTCCTGTGTTCTTTTTTTTGTTTGTTTGTTTGTTTGTTTTTTTGGTGCAGTAGAAACTGATGGCCCATCATGTTCACAGACAATGTCACAAAATAGTTCACCACAGTTTTCATCCCCACTTGGCTTGACTGACACAATATCCGACATGCAGGCTTCATCGTGTACGATTGTCGCAGACTGTCTATCACACGGTCCCATGTCGATTTCTTGTTGATTGTCACTGTGCCGTATGTCTCGTGCATGCTGTGGTGCGGAGGCAGAGGAATTGCTGTCACACTGAAAAATGTCAGCACAAGCAGTATACCTGTGACCGGTTCTGTCAGCACTGTACGCTAGGCTTGGTGGAGTCGGTAAAAATAATTTGGATGGAGAAAAACCTTCACTTGCCTTTTCCTGCTCATTCTTTTTGTATACCTCAGCTCTGCGTCTATCCCTGGTTATCTGTCATGGGCATTTCCGTCGATAAACAGCGCTCTGGCCTTGGGTTTGCGCTGCAGGGGGCTGGTCAGTATTCGTGGTCAAACGAAGAATCACGACTATTTGTTTTCCTCTGCCCTCAATTTCAAATGAGGACAGAGTCATTTCCTTTAGCGCAGCATTTAGTGTCGCTTCCAAATTACATGGGAGACCTTCCACTGGCATACTAGGCAATCTGCAGACAATACAGGTAGACATTTAGCAGAGCAGCTTGAAACAACGTCTTGCTGGGAGCCAGACAAGGGAAGCCACTCGGGGGGAGGGGGAGGGAGAAAGAGAGAGAAGGGGAAGGTAGGAGAGGGAGTGAGGGAAGGAGAGAGAGAGGGAAGAGAGAGAGAGAGACAGACAGACAGACAGACGGACAGACAGACAGGAGGTGGTGAGACAGGGTAGTAAGGGAGTGAGTTGAGGTGAGACGGACAGCCGGAGGAAGTGATAGGGAAAGACGATCGCCACACACACACACACACACACACACACACACACACACACACACACACACACACACACACACAAAGATTCAAAGATTTTAATCCTGTGACCCCTTTTGGAGCATGGAGGACTTGAAACAAATCAAACAAATGTCAATGAAACAAATCAAACATAAAAAATCCCTATAATTAACACACTGAATATAATATTACACAACTTTGCTAAGTTTTAGAAATTTCGCTAAGTTTAGCAACACTTTTTTTTACTACCACAGAGCAAACGACAATAGTTAAATACGGACTTTATACATGTTAATTTTCTTGGTATAAACTAATTTTTAATGTCACTATATTTGTTACATTTCATTACAAAATGAAATTCATTACCAAGCTCATTCTGGTCGCAGTCCCGACAGAATCGTTCATCGTGAGGTTTTCCAAATCGTCTGCCAATTTCTATCTTCAGTTTATGATTACCACAGCGAAACCGAATATGTGGGTATATGTAAACATCAGGCAACATTATATGTTTTTCACGGCAAAACTCTGTTTTAAAATTTCTAAAATAAACACTTTTTACTAGATTCTAAAGCATCATTTCATGTACGTATGTAAATAGCTTCAAACGAATTACGAACATTTCTACAAAGACTGTGAACAGACGAATATTTTGTGTCTCCCAAACACAGTCGAATCTTGTTTCTATGAGAACGTCCCGTATACACATTAACGACCTAGATGTAAAATTCTGATTTCAGTATAAATCATATAATACTTTTTACAACCTAGATGAATATATTTTGCTTGTGGAGAAAGTAATGATGACCAGAATTTTATCATTCGTGCATAAACTTGAACTGAAACAGGATACATTCCTAGTTCTCCATAGATATCAATTCAGTTTTGGTAGAACGATTTAAATAAAAAAGATGCAAGATGCTTCAAAAATTCAAGCTGAAAGAGTTCCATTAGTTTTAAATCACTGTATACCCCAATTTCACACCCATATAAAAGTGCAGGCAGTACTGTTGACTGGTATAAGTCCAATACAATGTTTATAGGCAAATTTGGAAATCTTGCCATCTTCAATAAAGAAAACATTGCACATTGCGCTTGGTCATACAAATACTTCTTACATTTATACAAATTTCCTGTTCTGCTAAAAATCATGCCTAAACATTTAAAAGTGTGTACTATTTGTACAGACTGGTTTCTGAACTTTAGTTGTTGTTTTCTTCTTTTTTTTCTAGGATTATTACGTCCATTAAGGACTACAACCTTTGTTTTCGTTAAATTAACATTGAACTTCCATTTATCACAATACTCGCTTAATACATCAAGAGCATGCTGTAAACCACAAAAACAGTCTGCAATAATAAAAATATCATCAGCTTATAAAAGTAAAAGTAAGCTAATGTAACTTAATAAATCTGAATCAGGAATTTTTACATCGATATTTAAGAAGCACAGATACGATCTCTGATATATTGTTCAAGATCATTCAAATACAAAGAAAGTAACACAGGTGAAGGTTTTCACCTTGACGAACACCTTTAAAACTGCCAAAATATTCAGACTGACTCCCATTTACAAATATACAAAATTTTATTGGTTGATACATAATCGTGATTACTTGCAAAATCTTTCCGTTTACACCTTCTTTCATAAGCTTTTGCAATAATCCCTGTCTCCAAACTGCATCAAACGCTTTTGAAAAATCAACAAAAACACAAAACAATTGCTTTTTACGACTATTGAAAATATCAGTTAAACTTTTTGAAACAAATATATGATCTGTTGTAGAATGACCTCGTCCAAAACCAGCTTGATTTTCCAAAAGCGTGTTGTAATTCTCAATAACATTTGTCAAGCGGTTATTCAAAATTGTTTTGAACACTTTCCAACACAACTTAAAAGTGTTATACCTCTATAATTGCACACACACACACACACACACACACACACACACACACACACACACACACACACACACACACACACACACAAACCGTGTATGCGTTTTGTTTCAATGCACCTTCAGCTTGATGTGTCATAGGCATAGCATCTAAAAACATTCAGGAA
>CM065722.1:44303812-44306312 GCA_033310375.1 Conus canariensis | reverse complement strand
CTCTCTCTCTCTCTCTCTCTCTCTCTCTCTCTCTCTCTCTGTCTCTCAGTCTCTCTTCTGTCTGTCTGTCAGTTTGTCTGTCTGTCTGTCTGTCTGTCTGTCTGTCTGTCTGTCTGTCTCTCTCTCTCTCTCTCTCTCTCTCTCTCTCTCTCTCTGTCCATCAGTTTCTCTGTCTGTCTGCCTCTCTCTCAGTCTGTCTATCTGCTTCTCTGTCTCTGCCTCTGTCTCTCTCTGTCTCTCTGTCTCTTTGTCTGTCTGTCTGTCTGTCTGTCTGTCTGTCTCTCTCTCTCTCTCTCTCTCTCTCTCTCTCCCCTTCTCTCTTAAAAGACTCATGTTTTGTCACCATTCAAGATGTCCCTGATGCGATTTGAACGTGCTTCATCAAATTTCCCTAGCATGTGGATACATTCTACTTACCCCTTTTCATTTAAGTTATGAGGGATACAGAAAGCATCTCGTTTTGCTGACGACAATCTAACATGCAATACTTTACTCAATCTTCCCAGTAAAATGCCTTGGCCTTGCTATATCTCCTGACATGTTGTTGTGGGATTGCCTTTGATCAATGACTTCGCCAAGGTTACTTTGTCTTCAGTAATGGGTATAATGCTGCTAGGTCCAAGGCCCAGTTGGGCTCAGGTCTGATAAGACCCAGTGTGGGAGTCAATGGTACTGGGACCTATTTGAATCGTCTTGATGGAACCAGTATGCTATGGAATCAACTTCAGTGACAGCTATTCCATTAGATCCCTGTGCCATTTGCTCCCTGTTCTCACAGGGGCCCATGCCAGGAAGGTCCAGTCCCATTATATCCTTTGTTCAATCGGGCCAAGTACCAGGAAGCCCCTGTACTTATTACGACTCAATACATTCTCATATTGGTTAGGTCCGTCTACTCATCTGACGAGTAGGAGAGGTAAAAAGAGAGAGAGAGAGAAGGGAGAGAGAGAGAGAGAGAGAGAGAGAGAGACAGACAGACAGACAGACAGACAGACAGACAGACAGACAGACAGACAGACAGACAGACAAACAATTAGAGACAAGATCGGGTAGTTGGGGATATGGGTGTGAGAGATCGAAGAGCAAGAAAGAACACTCTCTCTCTCTCTCTCTCTCTCTCTCTCTCTCTCTCTCTCTCTCTCTCTCTCTCTCTCTCTTCATTTGATTCGGGTAGAGCAGTTTTCTCTGTTTTACCCGTCGCATATGTGTTGTAGATATGAGTACTTTTAGAGCAAGACACAGCAATGCGTAATTTTTATCTCCTTATTTCAATGCAACGGCAGATTTGTGAGTTGATTTTTACAGTATGGATCAAATATTTCATTTTATCCCCCGTCTCTCTCTCCGCTCTCTTCTCTCTCTCTCTCTCTCTCTCACACACACACACACACACACACACACACACACACACACACACACACACACACACACACACACACACACACACACACACACCGCACGTGCGTGCTCATTTCTCTCTCTCTCTCTCTCTCTCTCTCTCTCTCTCTCTCTCTCTCTCTCTCTCTCTCTCTCTCTCTCTCCCTCTCATTCGGGTTCTGTTTCTCTCGCTGATAAGTTGTCTCAGCCTGTCGTTCGCTCTGTCTCGCACTGTTTATTTTCTTTCGTCTGTGCTGTCAATCTGTCTGTCGGTCTCTGAGAAATCAGAGTCGGAACAAAAATTTCTGATCCTCACGTATTATCCATCTGCCCAAATGAAACATGGTTGCATTGATATCTGACCATACGGAATTGGGGTTTGATGGATATAGGGCTTAAGGATACTTGGCCCTGTTGCGCCCGGGCCCTATTGGACTTGGACTTGGACCCTGGTGGACCTGGGCCCTACAGGGCCTAGACCCTAATTGAACTTGGGCTCTGATGGTATGGACCCTAATGTTACTGGGCCTAAATGGTACTGGGCCCTATCGGTGCTGGAACTCAATGGAAGTGAGCACCAATGTCACTGGGTCCTAATGGTACTGGGCCCTTGTGGTAGTGGACGCGAATGGAACTGAACGCCGATGGTATTGGGCCCTAATGGCATTGGGCCCTTGTGGTACCGGGACTTAATGGAACTGATCCCCAATGGTACTGGGCCCTAATGGCATTGGGCCCTTGTGGCACCGGGACTTAATGGAACTGATCCCCAATGGTACTGGGTCCTAATGGCATTGGGCCCTTGTGGTACCGGGACTTAATGGAACTGATCCCCAATGGTACTGGGTCCTAATAGTATTGGGCCCTAATGGTACTGGGACCTAATGTAACTGAGCATCAATGGTTTGGGGCCCTAATGGCGCTCGGCCCCTCCGGTACTGAGGCATAGTGGAACTGAGTCCCAGTGGTACTAGGCCTCTATGGTATAGGCCCTGTCGGGCTCACCCCGTCACTGGACGACCGTTGTGGTTTTCATCTTCATGTACAAATCTTCCGAGGTGAATTTTTTTATACCATCAGAAAATTGTTGTCCTTGAAGAAGCTTATTTCCCAAAACATATGG
>CM065722.1:44273812-44283812 GCA_033310375.1 Conus canariensis | reverse complement strand
TCATCACTTTCTTCTCATACTACTACTACTACTCTACTACTATACTACTACTACTACTACTACTACTACTACTACTACTACTACTACTACTACCACCACCACCACCACCACCACCGTTACTGCTGCTGCTGCTGCCGCTACTACTACTACTACTACTACTGCTACTGCTACCACTACCAGTACCACCACTACTACTACTACTACTACTACTACTACTACTACTACTACTTAATTTCCTCTCCGTCATCTTTATTATCATCTTGTCATCTTGTCCACTCCTATTTCATCTTCTTTTTTCATTGTCCTGCTCGTCCTCATATTCATTACCATCTCATGCTTTGATGCTTGCTATATAGATACTACCAAGACGTCATCGACTTGAGGAAGATGACGATGGCGACTAGTTTTACTGTTGATGTTATGTCAGCTACTTCGTCGTCATCATCTTCTTCTTTTGACCCAAAGGTGGCACCATAGAAACCGCCATCCCCTCTGATTACAGCGGGTGGTCATCGGGGCAGGACAATGGTCAGTTTGCCCCGTACCTGGCCGGACTGAAAGCTAAGAGGCTTGCTGTTTTGCATCCTGGGAGGATGAGGACTTGCCGTTTTTCACAACTGACCGCTGGAAATGAGATTTTCTTTGGCCCCCACACCACCACAGAGAGTTAGAAAGGAAGGGGAGGAATAAGGGGATGAGGAGCAAGGGAAGAGGGGGTGGGGGAGGTGGGTGGTGGTGGGGGAGGTGGGTGGTGGTGGGGGAGGCGGAAGGGGGGAAGGGGTATGGGGTTCGGAGTAAGGTGGTGTAGCAGGAGACGAGTTAGGGGAGATGGGGTGGGGATGATGGACAAGTGTTTTCGGTTTGATGTTTCTGAGATTAAGTAGTTATCATGCTGTGTCTCTGTCCATCCTCTTCCCCCCCCCCCCCCTCCCTACCCGGCCCACCCTCTCTCTCTCTCTCTCTCTCTCTCTCTCTTGTGAGTGAGTGAGCGTGTGAGAGCGTGTGTGTGTGTGTGTATGTGTGTGTGCGTGTGTACGTGTGTGCGTGCACGCGCGCGCGAGTGCATGTGTATGTGTGTGTGTGTGAGTTAGAGAGAGAGAGAGAGAGAGAGAGAGAGAGAGAGAGAGAGAGAGAGAGAGAGAGAGAGAAGAGAGAGAAATGTCTTTTTCTCTCACTCTGTATTTTTTCTGAACGGTTATAGGCTAACTTTCAATCTGATTATGAAGACAAAAGATATTGTTTCCCTTTTTGTGGCTGCAGGAAATGTTTTATGTGGTTTTGTTTTTCACATCTTTATTTATTTAGTCAATTATATATTTACTTTGGAAACAGTGTGATGGAACCTATTAAACGTTTCGAAACCCGCAAACCGTCTCAACTTTTGAGGTCTGTTACTCGCAATAAGGGACAACAATAATCAACAGTCGATTAGACAATGTCATCAGTTACCTATCGAAACTCCTGGGCGAAGAGGAAAGGAGGGGGAGGCGGGCGGGTGTGTGTGCACCAGACTGAAATGTAAGTGCGCAAAAAATGTTATACCTTTTGTTGTTGTTTTATTATCTTCATGCATTGACTGTCAGTTCAAAGGCGCGAAATATGTTATAGTTTAGTTGATGTTTTGTTGTGTTTTTTTTTATGCATGGACTGTTAGTGGAAATGTCTTCCTTACAAAAACGACACCGAAATCACGACAAAACAGGTCATCTTTACGTTCAGGGGGCTATGCACAGTCATTCATCGTCATTGACCTGTAACGAAAAGAGGAAGAAAGTACAACTCTGCTTCTAGCTCTGATTCAACACTAAAAATGGATGTGGTTTGACTTTGTATTGCAAGGTACCGTATAGCACTGTACGTGTTGTGCTCCATCATACAACACTGGGTTATCATCCATAAGGCCGTGTTGGCTTTGCCCCCGTGTGTCAGCTTTTCCGTTGTCCTTGGTTCCATGAGTGACCCATTCTGTTGTCCTTTGGTTCCATGAGTGACCATTCTGGTGTCCTCGGTTCCATGAGTGATCCATTCTGTTGTCCTCGCTCCATGAGTGATCCATTCCGTTGTCCTCAGTTCCATGAGTGACTCATTCTGTTGTCCTTGGCTCACCCATTCTGTTGTCCTCAGTTCCATGAGTGATCTATTCTGTTGTCCTCGGCTCCTTGAGTGACCCTTTCTGTTGCCTTTGGCTCCATGGGTGACCCATTCTGTTGTCCTCGGTTCCATGAGTGACCCATTCTGTCGTCCTCGGTTCCATGAATGACCATTCTGTTGTCCTCGGTTCCATGAGTGACCATTCTGTTGTCCTCGGTTCAATGAGTGACCCATTCTGTTGTCCTCGGTTCCATGAGTGACCCATTCTGTTGTTCTCGGTTCCATGAGTGATCCATTCTGTTGTCCTCGGCTCCATGAGTGATCCATTTGTTGTCCTCAGTTCCATGAGTGACCATTCTGTTGTCCTTGGCTCACCCATTCTGTTGTCCTCAGTTCCATGAGTGATCATTCTGTTGTCCTCGGCTCCTTGAGTGACCTTTCTGTTGCCTTTGGCTCCATGGGTGACCCATTTTTGTCCTCGGTTCCATGAGTGACCATTCTGTTGTCCGGGTTCCATGAGTGATCCATTCTGTTGTCCTGGCTCCATGAGTGATCCATTCTGTTGTCCTCAGTTCCATGAGTGACTCATTCTGTTGTCCTTGGCTCACCCATTCTTTTGTCCTCGTTCCATGAGTGATCTATTTGTTGTCTCGGTCCTTGAGTGACCCTTTTGTTGCCTTTGGCTCCATGGTGAACCATTCTGTTGTCCTCGGTTCCATGAGTGACCATTCTGTCGTCCTCGGTTCCATGAGTGAGCCATTCTTTGTCATCGTACCATGAGTGACCCATTCTGTTGTCCTCGGTTCCATGAGTGACCCATTCTGTTGCCTCGGTTCCATGTGACCCATTCTGTTGTCCTCGTCCATGAGTGATCCATTCTGTTGTTCTCGGTTCCATGAGTGACCCATTATGTTGTCCTCGGTTCCATGAGTGACACATTCTGATGTCCTTGGCTCGGTGTGTCACCCATTCTGTTGTCCCTGGCCCGATATATCAGCCATTCTGTTGTCCTTGGCCCCATGTGTCAGCCATTATGTTGTCCTTGGCCCCATGTGTCAGCCATTATGTTGTCCTTGGTCCGATGTGCAGCCATTCTGTTGTCCGTGGCCCATGTGTCAGCTATTCTGTTGTCCGTGGCCCCATGTGTCAGCCATTCTGTTGTCCCTGGCCCCATGTGTCAGCCATTCTGTTGTCCTTGGCCCAGCGTGTCACCCATTCTGCCCTTTATCATTATTATGTTATTATCATTATTGTTGTTGTTAATAATTATTTCCAAAATTATTGTTATTGTTTTTATTATCATGAACATTTACACACACACGCGCGCGCGCGCGCACATACACACACACACTCATGTGCACGCACGCACGTACGTACGCACGCACCCTCTCTCTTCCGCCTCCTCCCTCCCTCCTCCCTACACACACGCACACATAGATAGAGAGAGAGAGAGAGAGAGAGAGAGAGACAGAGACAGAGACGAGACAGAGAGACAGAGAGAACAGTAGACAGCGAGATAGTAGCTAGCTAGCTAGATTGCTAGCTAGCTAGCTAGCTAGCTAGCTAGATAGATAGATAATTCGAAAAAAATCTGTAAGAAAAGAATCTCATTACATTCTTTTTACAGTTATCTTGTTCTGTTAAAAACAAAGAAAGTTCAGATTCAATGAGGGGGGGGGGGGGGGGGGGGGGGGGGGGGGGGGGGGGGGGGGGAAGACAGAAGAAAGAAAAGGCAATCACAGAAAAGAAAAAACTTTTGAGAAGAGGAGCAAAGTAAATGAATCAGAGAGAGAGAGAGAGAGAGAGGGGGGGGGGGGGGGTTAGGCCAGCATACAAATGTAGGTTTTTAATGAACTCTGAGCTGTTCAATCTGTCAACCCAGATCCTATAACGAGAAAGACGTTACTTAGAAACTAGACCCCCCTCCTTCATAGAGTCATCCAAATCGTATCAGCCAAAGCCAACAAATCCTTCACCCCACCCCCATCCCCCACCGTCGCCCCGGGAAAAAGTCCAATGAACCCTGACCTCAGAGGAGTGTGTGTTTTGTGGTCAGCTGTCCCCCTCTGACCCTTGAGGTCAAGCCTCAGGGCCCTCTACCATCTGTTGGCAAAAAGTGCGAAAAGAGTTGTCGGTGGTTGTTTCTGTGGTTGTATTGATCTGTTTCTACCCCGGTGAGAAATGTGACCCTGGTACTTTTTGTTGTTTTGTTGTGGTGCTTTGTGGTGTGGTATGATTTAGTGTGGCACACTTTAGTTTATTGTGATTTGTGTGACTTGTTATGTGCTGTTACGCTGTGTTAAAATTGATGTGTGTGTGTGTGTGTGTGTGTGTGTGTGTGTGTGTGTGTGTGTGTGTGTGTGTTGTGTGTCTCTCTCTCTCTCTCTCTCTCTCTCTCTCTCTCTCTCTCTCTCTCTCTCTCTCTCGTTGTTTCTTCATCTGTTTTCTGCGGCTCTCTGGGAATCGCCAAAGTCTAACAGTCTAAGATCAATCAATACGAAAAGATACCAAAAGAAGAGCAGAGAGAGAGAGAGAGGAGAGAGAAGAGAGAGAGAGAGAGAGAGAGAGAGAGGACAGAGAGAAGAGAGAGAGAGAGAGGAGAGAGAGAGAGATGTACACGGAATTTCACGTATACGGACGTTCATTTTTTTTTTCATTTCTTCCATTTCATCAGATTAGTTGAAACGACAGAATTCGACTTGATTTGATTCAGTATGACTGGCCTTCGCCGGATGACCATTTTGCTTCATTTAATATGATCTGGTTCGACCTACATTGATTTGGCTTGAAGCTGTGCTATCGGGTTTGATAATTATCAATCAATCTGATGTGATCTGATCTGGCTCCTCTGTACATGATTATGCTCGATTTGATTTCATCGAGTCTCATCTGGGCGAATTGCGTGCAACCTGATCAGGAGACTCAACTCGATTTTATTTTGCTTGAATTGAGGTTGTGTGTGTGTGTGTGTGTGTGTGTGTGTGTGTATGCGCGCGCGCGCATTGCGTGGGTTGGTGGTGTGTGTGTGTGTGTGTGTGTGTGTGTGTGTGTGTGTCTGTTGTCTGTGTGTGTGTGTTGTGTGTGTGTCTGTGTGTGTGTGTCTGTATGTCTGTGTGTGTCTGTGTGTGTATGTGTGTGCGCGCGCTCGTGCATGCGTGTGTGTGTTCTTTTTCCATTGAAATTAATTGGTTGATTTGGCTCGGTTTTCAATTCATGTCATTTCACCTGATAAGCATTACAAAATGATGAGTAAAAAAGAAAGAAAGAAAGAAAGAAAGAAAGAAAGAAAGAAAGGAAAGGAAAAAACAAACAAAATTGCCATGGGGAGGTCAATCACGATGGGGACCAAATTTACACATGGCACACCGCTGCCTTCAGTGCCCAGTTTCATGCAGTCTGTCACTCCCACCCCGACCGACCGTCACCGTCACCTTCAATTTTTTTTTCCTAAAAGCTTACCCGTCTAACATTCCCCATGGACTCCACCTCCCCCTTCCCCGTCCCATTCTGGTCTTCCCTTCTTCCCCCCCCCCTTCCCCCCCCCCCCCTCCCACCCCTCCTTCTTCCATCTCGATCGCCGCACTCGATCTTTACAACTCTTTTAGTGGCAATCTGACCTTTTTCCAACCACCAAAGAGGGAGGGGTCAAGGTATTGCCAACCTCTCCCCCCCCCCACCCCCGCATCCTCCCTCCCCCCCCCCCCCCCCATCCAGTTTCGCCCTCCAAACCTCACGCCCTTTGCCTCTTCCCTCCACCATTTCATAGCTTCATAAAATCTTCCACTGTTCTCCTCCTTTATCAGGTTCTGTCCTTGAAGTCTTTGCTACCCGGTCCTTTTGGGCTTGATATTTTTCTCTTTGCCATCTTTTAAGGTTGGAGGGTTTTTTTTTGTTTTGTTTTGTTTTGTTTTTTTCATAGAATGGGGATTTTTTACTTAAAGGATTGTTGCCATCTGTCGGATTTGACGGTTCTGCTCCCTGATTCTATGCGTATGTGTTTGTCTATGTATGTCTGTCTTCTCATCTGTCAATGTTTTCGCCTGCTTTTTCCTTTCAATATTCCAGTGTGAATTCTAAAGTTTGATGGACAGTACTCTCTCTCTCTCTCTCTCTCTCTCTCTCTCTCTCTCTCTCTCTCTCTCTCTCTCGCTTTCTTGCTTGGCCTGCTCTCTCTCTCTCTCTCTCTCTCTCTCTCTCTCTCCCTCTCTCTCTCTCCCTCCTCTCCTCTCTCTCTCTCTCTCTCTCTCTCTCTCTCTCTCTCTGTCGCAGCTGCTGATGTGAACATTATTCTAACGTATTTAAGTTCACCGCATCTGGCGACGAAGTGCTGTATATGCACACACATAAACCTGCCCCTATCCACCTTTCCCTTTCTACTCGATTTTTGTTGCATCGACTTGATGTCGAATATGAAGATAACATGCGTGTCTATGGGAGAGGGGAAGGATGATGGAGGCTGGGGGAGGGGTAGGACGTGTGTGTGTGTGTGTGTGTGTGTGTGTGTGTGTGTGTGTGTGTGTGTGTGTGTGTGTGTTTGTGTGTGGGGGGAGGGGGGTACTTTACAGTTGGCGTACAATCACGTGTGTGTGTGTGTGTGTGTGTGTGTGTTGTGTTGTGTGTGTCGTGTGTGCGTGCGTGCGTGCGTGCGTGCGTGCGTGCGTGCGGGTGCGTGCGTGCGCGTGCGTGGGGGTGTGTGTGTGTGGTGTGTGTGTGTGTGTGTGTGTGTGTGTGTGTGTGTGTGTGTGTGTGTGTGTGTGGCGTGCGGAAGAGGGTCGGTGAGGGGAGGGTCCCTCTCACGCACTGAGTGTTTCTGGTATTTGAACTCCGACCTCCGCAGGTCTTCCCACCACTTGACCCTTGATGGAAAGGTCTGGCCCCCATATCTTACCCCTCCTTCATACTCCTTCACCACCACCACCACCACCACCACCAACAACAACAACAACAACAACACTACCACCACCACCACCACCGCTCTCCATCCCTCTTTTCTACCTCCCCACCACCTCCGCCTCTTTCCATTCTTCCTGGTCCTTTTTCACGTGACATCTCCTGCGCCTTGACCCTCCCTTTTACCAACCCTCCAACGCCTCCTCCATTGTACCCCGACGTTGTGGACGCCAAGAGCTAATGATCTCAGGTCAGAAGCTCTGCAGGAGGTAACACAAAATGTGACGAAGAATTCACGATGGTGTTTCCACATAACGCACGAAGGAATGTTATCAATAATATCCTTCTCTTTAATCACAGGGAGACAAAAGTTACGTGGAGATTGGGGTGGGGGTAGGGGTGGGGAGGGGGTGGGGGGTGTTGAGAGTAATTCGATTACCTTAAACCAGGAATCCAATCCATATCTTTTACAACTGTCTCTGTCAGTCTAAGGAATGTATGTTCGGTCAAGATCCCAACGTGCCGCAACCTCCAAAGTGGCCGACAGATTGGGGGAAAAAAAAAAAGAAAAAAAAAAAAAGAAAGTAGGGGACCAAACTAGTACAGAAGCAGTGTGTCACCTGTGAAGAGGCCAAGGCATGGCGGAGAAAAAAAACGGAGGCAGGGGCAGATGAAGTACAAATAAAATGGAGGCGGGAGGGATTCCAAGCCGAGGTCAGGGTGGAGCAACCTAGCAGCTAATGTTGTAAAAGCAGAAGAAGGATGGTGGGGGAAGAGGTGCAGATTTTGAAAAAAGCAAAGTGAGGAACCGGTTGGTACTAACAAAAAGGCGTTGAGGAGAGGTGGGGTGGGGAAGGTGCAGATTTTGTAAAAGCGGGGTAGAGAGGGTGCATGCATCGGAGGCCTCTCTGCTGGCAGATAACAATCCAACCTCAAGCCCCTTCTTTTTGTACTCCCAGTTCTTATAGAACAGGGAGTACTTTAGAATGGGAACGAAGAAATGTTCTGTTTGTGTGTGTGTGTGTGTGTGTGTGTGTGTGTGTGTGTGTGTGTGTGTGTGTGTGTGTGTGTGTGTCCGTCCGTCCGTCCGTAGTCAAAATGTGTTCCACTCGCTCCAGACAAAACTACGGGGCCGATCTTTCTGAAAATTTGTGGGTATGTTTATTATGGGTCACGGATGATGCCCGATGTTTTAGTTTACCGTTACAGCTGTTACCAACGGCTGTAACGGCCTGTAACGGTTTTTCTTCTTTATGGAATATCTCAGAAAGTACTTGGCCGATCTTTGTGAAAAGTAGCAGGTGTGTTCATTATGGGTCAAGAATGATATCGGATGTTTTAGTTTACCGTTATAGCCGTTACTAACGGCTGTAACGGCCCCTAACGCTTTTTCTTCTTTTATGGAAAATCTCAGAAAGTACTTGGCTGATCTTTCTGAAAATTTGTAGGTATGTTCAGTGTAGGTCACGGATGATACCCAGTGTTTAGTTTACCGTTATAGCCGTTACTAACGGTTACACCAGCCCAAGACGCTTTTTCCTCTCTATGGAATATCTGACGCGTATTCAGGATAAACTGGGAGTACGTTTATATGCTTTGCATCTTGTTATATTTCTTTTTACTTTTAGAGAGGAGCTGGGGGCAGAATTCCAAGAACTACACACACACACACACACACACACACACACACACACACACACACACACACACACACACACACACTAAATCTGCTATCGGGAGGACACGTTGCCTTCAGTGACACACCAGCCACCATAGCAAGGATGGCGGCTATCGTGAGAAGAAAAGCATCATCAGGTCACTCCTGACCCCCCCCCCCCCCCCCCAACCACACACACACACACACACACACACACACACACACACACACACACACACACACACACACACACACAAACACAAAGGACAACTATGACCATCTACCTTGAGAGCTGCAGGTGATCCTGGTGATGCTCCGAACCAGCCCCAACCCACTGAACGTTCACATTAACAAGTTCATGTTGGCGCCCTCGCCAACCTACCCCTGCAGACAGCAAGACCAGACACCTGACCGCGTTCTTCAGAGGTGCCTTCTCTATCAAGAACGACAAGCAGTATGGACAGATGTAGCAACTCCATTGAGGAGCTTCGTTTGTCACTAGGCCATCGCGAGGCTGTAAACGGGACACACTACACTGGTACCCCACATGGTCACCAAGTTCCTTCCTCATCGGTGACTTCCAACAGAGACTTTCACCACTTCCCCAACTAGGGTGAAATGTCTCCTTCGGCAATGGCCTATCCAGAAGAGCCCACAAGCAGAAACTCAATCTGCAGACACACAGTTGTGGGACTCTTCGAGTTTGAGCAGGACCTCTGGAAATCTTCAGCATTTAACTAGGCCAAGGGCATTCTGTCTGAACGATTGACAAAGCATGTTCCGAAGAGGACGCTGAAGACTGGATAATAGATGCAATTGCATGTGAGTTTTTGTTGTAATTCATATTCATGAGGGAAGAAACATGATGTGCTGCGGAAATGCTACTTTATATTGTAAAATAAAAGCAAACAAGCAAATCTCTGGGTTGTGTGTGTGTGTGTGTGTGTGTGTGTGTGTGTGTGTGTGTGTGTGTGTGTGTGTGTGTGTGTGTGTGTGTGTAAAATTTCTTTTTAAGGTATCTTCTTATCGTTTAAGAAGAAAAGGATTGCATCGTGGTTATGTTAAATGTAATAAACAAGGAAAATGTCTCTATGTTATCACGAATGTTATTTATGTTTTCTTTTTCACAACAGTTTCTTTGTTTGATGCCTGTTACTTAAATTTACTGGCCTGGACAGGCTGAAACATGTCCATCATGTTGTATCATCTACACCCTAAACAGACCTCAAAATTGTCTACATGTTCTTTTTATTCGTGAAGATAAGGCGTCAACACAGCATTAAATCATCTGGCCGGCAAAGCCAACGTACGCACAACACCACCCACTACTCCCTCACTGACAAGAATTGCTTAGCTGCAGAA
>CM065722.1:44251312-44268812 GCA_033310375.1 Conus canariensis | reverse complement strand
ACCAAACGGTATCAGTTTATGATAAAGAATATAAATCTGAGAGAAAGCGAGGCAGGCAGAGAAACACAGGAAGAGGAATGCTGTGGGGGTGGGGGGCAGGAGGAGCAGGGGCCAAGAGAAAGGGGGCGAGAAGTGTGTGTGTGTGTGTGGGGGGAGAGAGAGAGAAGAGAGAGAGAGAGAGAGAGAGAGAGAGAGAGAGAGAGAGAGAGAGAGAGAGAAGAGTCAAGATGGTGGACGGGAAACTCATAGTGAACTTTGTAAGACAGATGTGTCACCCCTAACCCTCTCCCCACACTTTCCCCCTTCTCCCCCATCTTCACCCAGCCTCCTCCTTCCCTCCCCCCCCTCCCCCTTCCCTTCCCCACCTTCTTTTCTATTCTTCTGCAGCGGTGCACAGGACGGTATAACCTCAGAGTGTGAGCCAACGAACCCCACCCATCCTCAGTCCGCCCACCCACCCTCCCGTCCTTCAATTTCTCCCATCCCTCCCTCCCTCCCTCCCTCCCTCCGTCTCGTCTGTCTGTGTGTCTGTCTGTCTGTGTGCCTGTCTGTCTGTCTTCTCTGTCTGTCTTTCTCTCTCTCTCTCTCTCTCTCTCTCTCTCTCTCTCTCTCTCCTCTCTCTCTCTTCCTCTCTCTCAATAACTCTCTCTCTCTCTCTCTCTCTCAATAACTCTCTCTCTCTCTCTCTCTCTCTCTCTCTCTCTCTCTCTCTCCTTCCCTCCCTCTCTCTTAAACTTTTTCTCAGTGATGCTCTCTCTCTCTCTCTCTCTCTCTCTCTCTCTCTCTCTCTCTCTCTCTCTCTCTCTCTGTACGTCAACGTCCAGGGCAAAAAGGAGGCAGACTGACCATCCAGGTGGTGACCACTCGTGGCGACCCCGAGGCCTCTGACCCTGTCCGGACCACAACAGTGGCCACTGGTCAAAGGGGTCACCGCCTCTCTCCCAGGCCAGGACCTCATTAGCTGACCTACGACCCGTAAGGTCTGAGGTCATGATTACCGCTTTGAACACACCTCCCATCCCCCTCGCCGTCTTCCCGTAGATCAGGGGAGAGAAACAAGGGTCCCTAATTGCGTCCCCTGTCACTCCAGCCTCCTGCCAGCTTTGTCCCGGGGGGTGGGGGGGGGGGGGGGGGGGGGGGTTGAAGATGTGCAGGCTTCACCGTTGGAGGAGAATCTCCTGAAGGCTCTGGATGGTGGACAAGATTGAATTTCCCCGGGGAGAGGGGCTGTCATTAAACTTGAAGCCTGAAAGTGGGGTTGGCGTAGAGGCAGGTGACGGGTCCAGATCTGTCTTTGATGGCCGAGATGTCACCAACATTGAAAAAGAAAGGTCAAGAACTTAAACGAAGCGTATTCTGTTGCACAGGGCGGGGAACATAAAAGCCCGGACACTTGGAACGATGCCCCTTTGTGTGAAGAATAGAGGTCAGGACCTGACAGTAACGTCCCTTGCGTGAAAATGAAAGGGCAAGACACAGTGGTAATACTCTTCCCATGAATCTTATTTCCGCTTCCCCTGGCTTTGTGCCATACCGGATGTGGGGATCAGTGGAGGTCCAAGGTCAAGCAAAGACTGCGGGATAATCCATGTTTTGTTAACACCACGGTTGAGGTGAGATTAAACGGAGGCGTGAGTCAAATAAGTGGAACTGCAGCGTGTTTGGTGGACGGACTGTAAGAATTATCGTTTATTTATCGTGTTTTTTTTTCCTAGTTGTCGTATTACACGGATCTTAAAAAAAAAAGAAAAAAGAGGGGAACAAAGAGAAGAAAAAAAAAAACGAAGAATAAGTATAAACAGGCAAAAACTAAACCAAGTGCATCTAAAATCACAGGTGCTGGAGAGATGGGAATGAGAAATAAGAGAGATTATATAATGGATTTAGTAAGATCATAGCAGACAATATCTCCGCCAACACACAAATCATACACGTTAAAACACTATTTTGTCGCAAACATTAATTTCGAAGTAAAATTAGCTTAAACGTTACGAAGGTTTTCTTTTTTCAAACTCCGGTTCAGATTCTGGTAATACACCCTTTCCAGGTTTTGTGAAACTATTCGAAATACGTAGCATATTCTTCACGTCTTTTCGCACGAAGTGGTTTTAGACGGCGCATAAAGGAAGAAAAGACAAAATGATTTTGTAAAGAAGATTAGCTAAGGATTCACATTCAACTTATTTTGTAGGTTTTACTACAATATAAACAAAATATTATATTATGAAGAGCATGGGTGTTTCTTTAACTCTGTATACTTATAGTGTTGTTCCTTCCTCAGAAAAAAAATACCAAAAACAAAAAAAGAAAAAGAAAAATAACCATAATGCTCACTTTGTACCTGTAAACCGAATGGATGTATAAGAAGTAAATCAATTATTGGTGTGTGTGCATCAATCCTATTCGACATTTAACTCATTTTAAAAGACAGGTGATTTAAAAAGAAGAAGAAGAAGAAGAAGAAGAAAGAAGAAAACGAAGAAGGAATTAATATGAAAATTAAAACGTTATCAAAATGTGCAAGGAGAAGTGTTCAGCTAAGCTCGCAAAATTGATGGTACTGAAAACCTGGAACATCATCATACAACAGCGCAGCTTGATCTTTGTATTCGCCTGTGTCTTCTGTCCAACAGTATCTCCCATAATAGCTCCAACTTGTATTATTTTAACCTTGTAACCGTTTTCATTGGAGGACGACCAATTTCCTTGTGGCTTGCACTACATGAGCGCGCGCACGCAGAGAGAGAGAGAGAGAGAGAGAGAGAGAGGGGGGGGGTAGGGGCTGATAACGAGAGAGGAAGGTAAGATAGCACAGTATTGCTTTACTCGCTTTATTAGCTACAAGTTCTACGCGTCTTGTTTTGTTTCAGATCTGCAAAGCGCCCTCTGCCTCTCGCTTCAGTCTACCTCCATATCCCACCTCCCACACACCCACTTCTCTCTTCCCTCTCTCTCTCTCTCTCTCTCACACACACACACACACACACACACACACACACACAGACACACACACACACACACACACACACACACACACACACACACACACACACTCTCTCTCTCTCTCTCTCTCTCTCTCTCTCTCTCTCTCAAGCTCGCTATTTCTCAGTTATGCTCTCTCTCTCTCTCTCTCATTCTCAGTTATACTCTCTCTCTCTCTGTCTGTCTCTCTCTGTCTCTCTCTCTCTCTCTCTCTCTCTCTCTCTCTCTCTCTCTCTCTCTCTCTCAAGCTGGCTATTTCTCAGTTATGTTCTCTCTCTCTCTTTCTCTCTCTCTCTCTAATTCTCAGTTATACTCTCTCTCTAATTCTCAGTTATACTCTCTCTCTTCTCTCTCTCTCAAATTTTCAGTTATACTCTCTCCCTCTCTAATTCTCAGTTATACATACTCTCTCTTTCTCTCTCTCTCTCTCTCTCTCTCTCTCTCTCTCTCTCTCTCTCTCTCTCTCTCTCGAACCTTGCACTCTGAACCATTTCGCATGTCTCTCTTCTCATTCTCACATAAATCATTGGTGTGATGAAAGACCCTCCGATCATCCTATCGCGCCTTGCACATCAAAGCGACAGAAAGGGGAGAACCAAAAAACAAAACAAAAAAAAAAGGAAGCGACTTAGTGACGGTGATGATGCCACAGCCCTCCATCCACGCCAGTCCTCTGACAGTTCCACGGGCAAACGACATCCACAAGAGCAAAAGGTCTCTGTACTGTTTCAGGGTGGAGAAGGGTTACGAGGGTTGCAGAGGGGATGTGGAAGGGAGGATCTAAGTAACACCTCACTTCGCCCGCACCGCAGCTGGACCCTCAGCAATTGGACCGCCCCTCTAAAAAGCGTGGCCAGGGCCCTCTGGCTTTGATGCAGAGAGTTGTTAGCTTCAGTGGCACACAATGGGAGGGAGGGATAATGATCCAGTAATGTAACGGGTCAGAGAACGATGAAAGGCCTGCGGAAAATGTCACCCCCGGCCGGCCTCATTCGTCATTCGGCGGGCGGCGGCGACGGCGAAACTCTGGGCCGGGGCTCGGTTACATACTCTCGCGGCGGTCCCCTATGTTCTGTGACATTGTCGTTCATCATCCTTCGCGTGGGGCACCACTGAAGACACCGGCGGGAGGTGGGAGGTGAGGGGCTACCCCCCCCCCCCTAAAGTCTGTCAGTCGGCGCTGGGTTGGGGTTTGACCCTCGGAGGGGTGGGGGGGGGCAGGGGGGAGGGAGGGGGGGTGCGGTTGTTGTAGGTGTGTTTGTGTGTGTGTGGTCGGTACTCTGTCTGAAGTGCAATAACCCGTGAAAATAGGTTACTGTGAGTGTTGAGTTAAGGAGGTACTGACTGACAGCGGGGAGGGGTGAGGGAGGGGAGGGGGAGGGGAGACCAGAGAGAGAGGGAGAGAGAGAGAGAGAGAGAGAGAAGAGAGAGAGAGAGAGAGAGAGAGAGAGAGAGAGATGGGAAAAGGATACAAATACCAATGTTTTAGTGAGGGCAAATCCATTTCAGGGAGGGTAAATCCGTTTTTACATGCTCTCACACGTTTTTCTTTTTTTTCTTTTTTTTCTTTTTTTTTTTTTTTGTTGTTGCCTTTTTTTTTTTTTTTTTTTTTGCTTTTTTTATATAAAAGAGAGAAAAGGAATACAAAGAATGAACGAAGAGAGCGAGAGGGAGGATAGAGAAGAGAAAATAAAAGAGACAATGAAGAGGGACGAAAGAGACAGTGCACACACACACACACACACACACACACACACACACACACACACACACACACACACACACACACAGAGTGAGTGAGTGAGAGAGAGAGAGAGAGACAGACAGACAGACAGACAGACAGACAGACAGACAGACAGACAGACAGGCAGACAGACAGACAAGATAAGACAAGACACAGAGAGAGAGAGAGGGGGTGGCAGGGAGATGAAAACAGCAGTGGGCGGGGGGGGGGGGGGGGAGGGGGGATCAGACCGAAACGGAGGATGAAGAGAACTAGAAAAGACAGACTGAAAGTAGACAAAGATATAGACGCACAAAGATAACGGGGGCACAGAGAGAGAGAGAGAGAGAGAGAGAGAGAGAGAGAGAGAGAGAGAGAGAGAGAGAGAGAGAGAGAGAGAGAGAGAGAGAGAGCAGGTGAAGCTATGACGCAAAACGTGATTATGTCATAAAACAATTATGCATTGGGATGACATTTCTGAACCATGATGAGAGATGAGCGACATTAACCTTCGCCCGTGAGGTGAATCTTCTTTGCCAGACTTTCGTGCACATTTCGCACTATTTTCCACGCTTTTGCTCTAATCTTGACCACTGTTCCCTGTTTGTCAATGCCTTTTATACTTCTTTTCACAAATTTGCCATCCTCTTTACTACTTTCTTCTACTTATTCATGCTCTTATTTTCCCCTGCTTTGTCAGGCCTTTGTTGCTTTCTACCACTTTTGGTCATATTCTTTTCTTTGTCTCTTCCCTAGTTTGTCATGCCCTTTACTATTTTTCACTGCTTTGTCATAGTCTTTATTTTTTTCCCCAAACTTTGTCGTGCTCTTTACAGCTTCCTTCTACGTTGTCATCTTCTTTATTACTTTCCGTTTTAGTTTGTCGCGTTCTTTACTTTTTACCCCCTACTTTGTCATACGTTTTATTTCTTTTCCCTATATTTTCATGCTCTTTATTTCTTTTGCCTATATTTTCATGCTCTTTATTTCTTTTCCCTATATTTTCACGCTCTTCATTTCCTTTCCCTATATTGTCATGCTCTTTACTTCTTTTCCTTATATTGTCATGCTCTTTACTTCTTTTCCCTATATTTTCATGCTCTTAACTTCTTTTCCCTATATTTTCATGCTCTTAACTTCTTTTCCCTATATTTTCATGCTCTTAACTTCTTTTCCCTATATTTTCATGCTCTTTACTTCTTTTCCCTATATTTTCATGCTCTTCACTTCTTCTCCCTATATTGTCATGCTCTTTACTTCTTTTCCCTATATTTTCATGCTCTTTACTTCTTTTCCCTATATTTTCATGCTCTTTACTTCTTCTCCCTATATTTTCATGCTCTTCACTTCTTCTCCCTATATTGTCATGCTCTTTACTTCTTTTCCCTATATTTTCATGCTCTTTACTTCTTTTCCCTATATTTTCATGCTCTTTACTTCTTCTCCCTATATTTTCATGCTCTTAACTTCTTTTCCCTATATTTTCATGCTCTTTACTTCTTCTCCCTATATTTTCATGCTCTTCATTTCTTCTCCCTATATTGTCATGCTCTTTACTTCTTTTCCCTATATTTTCATGCTCTTCACTTCTTCTCCCTATATTGTCATGCTCTTTACTTCTTTTCCCTATAATTTCATGCTCTTAACTTCTTTTCCCTATATTTTCATGCTCTTCACTTCTTCTCCCTATATTGTCATGCTCTTTACTTCTTTTCCCTATATTTTCATGCTCTTAACTTCTTTTCCCTATATTTTCATGCTCTTTACTTCTTCTCCCTATATTTTCATGCTCTTTACTTCTTTTCCCTATATTTTCATGCTCTTTACCTCTTCTCCCTATATTTTCATGCTCTTTACTTCTTCTCCCTATATTTTCATGCTCTTCACTTCTTTTCTCTATATTTTCATGCACTTTACTTCTCTTCCCTATATTTTCATGCACTTCACTTGCTTTCCCTAAATTTGCATGCTCTTTACTTCTTTTCCCTATATTTTCATGCTCTTTACTTCTTTTCCCTATATTTTCATGCTCTTTACTTCTTTTCCCTATATTTTCATGCTCTTCAGTTCTTTTCCCTATATTTTCATGCTCTTCAGTTCTTTTCCCTATATTTTCATGCTCTTCAGTTCTTTTCCCTATATTTTCATGCTCGTTACTTCTTTTCCCTATATTTTCATGCTCTTTACTTCTTTTCCCTATATTTTCATGCTCTTCATTTCTTTTCCCTATATTTTCATGCTCTTCATTTCTTTTCCCTATATGTTCATGCCCTTTACTTCTTTTCCCTATATTTGCATGCTCTTTACTTCTTTTGCCTATATTTTCATGCTCTTTACTTCTTTTCCCTATATTTTCATGCTCTTTACTTCTTTTCCCTATATTTTCATGCTCTTCAGTTCTTTTCCCTATATTTTCATGCTCTTCAGTTCTTTTCCCTATATTTTCATGCTCTTCAGTTCTTTTCCCTATATTTTCATGCTCGTTACTTCTTTTCCCTATATTTTCATGCTCTTTACTTCTTTTCCCTATATTTTCATGCTCTTCATTTCTTTTCCCTATATTTTCATGCTCTTCATTTCTTTTCCCTATATGTTCATGCCCTTTACTTCTTTTCCCTATATTTGCATGCTCTTTACTTCTTTTGCCTATATTTTCATGCTCTTTACTTCTTTTCCCTATATTGTCATGCTCTTTACTTCTTTTCCCTATATTTTCTTGCTCTTTACTTCTTCTCCCTATATTTTCTTGCTCTTTACTTCTTTTGCCTATATTTTCATGCTCTTTACTTCTTCTCCCTATATTTTCTTGCTCTTTACTTCTTTTGCCTATATTTTCATGCTCTTTACTTCTTCTCCCTATATTTTCATGCTCTTCACTTCTTCTCCCTATATGTTCATGCTCTTCACTTCTTTTCTCTATATTCTCATGCACTTTACTTCTCTTCCCTATATTTTCATGCACTTCACTTCTTCTCCCTATATTTTCATGCTCTTTACTTCTTTTCCCTATATTTTCATGCTCTTTACTTCTTTTCCCTATATTTTCATGCTCTTCAGTTCTTTTCCCTATATTTTCATGCTCTTCATATTTTCATGCTCTTCAGTTCTTTTCCCTATATTTTCATGCTCTTCATATTTTCATGCTCTTCAGTTCTTTTCCCTATATTTTCATGCTCTTTATATTTTCATGCTCTTCAGTTCTTTTCCCTATATTTTCATGCTCTTCAGTTCTTTTCCCTATATTTTCATGCTCTTTACTTCTTTTGCCTATATTTTCATGCTCTTTACTTCTTTTGCCTATATTTTCATGCTCTTTACTTCTTTTGCCTATATTTTCATGCTCTTCAGTTCTTTTCCCTATATTTTCATGCTCTTCAGTTCTTTTCCCTATATTTTCATGCTCTTTACTTCTTTTCCCTATATTTTCCTTTTCCCTATATTTTCCTTTTCCCTATATTTTCATGCTCTTCACTTCTTTCCCCTATATTTTCCTTTTCCCTATATTTTCCTTTCCCTATATTTTCCTTTTCCCTATATTTTCATGCTCTTCACTTCTTTCCCCTATATTTTCCTTTTCCTTATATTTTCCTTTCCCCTATATTTTCCTTTTCCCTATATTTTCATGCTCTTTACTTCTTTTCCCTATATTTTCCTTTCCCCTATATTTTCATGCTCTTCACTTCTTTCCCCTATATTTTCATGCTCTTCACTTCTTTTCCCTATATTTTCCTTTCCCCTATATTTTCATGCTCTTTACCTCTTTTGCCCACTCTGCCTTTTTTTTTACGCCTGTATCCTGACTTTGTTGTACGCCTTAGCACGTTTGCTTACTTTGTAACGATCTTTCCTGTTTTCCCTTTCTTTGTGATATTCCTTGCAAGTTTTTGCTACTTGGTCATGCTCTTTACTTCTTTCCCCTAGTTTGTCACACTCTTTACTACTTTTTTTCCAATTTATCCGGCTCTTTACCCTTTTTGCCATACTTTGTAATAATCTTTACTACTTTTCCACACTTTAAAAAAAAAATCATTTTGACCATTTTTTTCCTGTTGTGTCATGCTCTTTACCACTTTTTCCCTACTTTGTAATACTCTTTACTACTTTCTCATACTTTGCTGCAACATTCTTTATTACTTTCCCATACTTTCTCGTTTTCTTTTACTATTTTCTCCCACTTACTAATAGTCTTGACTCCTTACTCCTAATTTGTTATGCTCTTCAATGCCTTCCTTTACTTTGTCGTGCTGTGTGCTACTTTTCCTCACCCTGTAGCATTCTTAACTACTTTCCCCCAGTTTATCATTATCCGTACTTCTTGTTCAGGCTTTCTCATGCTCTGTGATACTTATAATATTCTTACTTTTCTCCCCTGCTTCGTCAGATTCTTTAACACTTTCTGCTGCTTTGTACTATTATTTACTTGTTTTCCCTACTTTGCCATGCTGTAGATCTCCTTTTTTTTTTTTTTTCAATTTTGTCATGCTCTTTACTGCTTTTCCCTTCACTCACGTGCTCTTTATTACCTTTTCCCTGACGTTTCTTGCATTTAATTCTTTTTCCCAAAATGTTCAGATTTATATGACTACTTTTCCGTGTGTGTGTGTGTGTTTTTTTTTTTTTCATGCTCTTTGCTAATTTTCAGTTTCTTGTCGTGTGCTTTATTATTTCCCCTTCTTTGTCATGCTTCTACTTCATTTCCTTTTTTTTTTTTAAATAAGCATTCTATGCTCTTTTCCCTTCTTTTTCATTCTCTCTACTACTTGTCCACGCTTTGTCATATTCTTTACTACTTTGTCATGCTCTTTACTTCTGTTCCCCAATTCTGTCATATTCTTCATTACTTTTCCGTATTTAGATATGCTCGTTGCTTCCCTTCATGACCTTCTCAGATTTCTTACTACTTTTTTTTGTAAGTTTTGTCATACTCTTTATTTCTTCACACTGTTTTCATATTTTTTTTACTACTTTTCCCTGCTTTGTAATATTATTCTTGACTATTTTCTTTACTTTGTCATGCATTTTACTACTTTGTCCTATTCTTTATTGACTTTCCCCCTTTTTTTTGTCACACTCTTCATTACTTTAACCTTCTTTTTTTTTTTTTCGTGCTCTTTATTACCTTTTCATGTCTTGTTATGCTTGTTACTTCTTTCTTTACTTTGTCATATTCTTTATTTCTTGTCCTTGCCTTTTAATTCTCTTTACTTCTTTTAACAAATATGACATGCTCTTTACTATTACTTCGTACTTTGTTGTGTTCTGTACTATTTTGCCATACTTTGTCATACTCTATCTTTCTTTACTTTTGTATTTTATTTGTGTGTATGTGTGTGTGTGTGTGTGTGTGTGTGTGTGTGTGTGTGTGTGTGTGTGTGTGTTTTGGTATTTCGCATTGCACTTCCCTACATTTTCGCAGAATTGCCGTAGGCTTTACTAGTTTTACTCTGTCCACATTTTGCTTTACTCTTTACTGTCTTCCTTATCTTTGTTATAAATGTTACTAGCTTTCCTTAAAACGCCGTACTCTTTACTACTTTATACCCTGCCATACTCTTTACAACTTCATATTTTTTGTTGTACACGCGCACACACGCACACACACGCACACACACACACCACACACACACCACCACACACACACACACACACACACACACGCACGCACGCACGCACGCACGCACGCACGCACACACACACACACACACACACACACACACACCACACACACAGACACTGTCAAGGGCGTGAAACCTCTCGCAAAAGACCTTAAGCGCTTAGAGATGAGGAATGTTGTACGTAGTATACAAATAGGTAATAGATCCAATAACCAGTATGCCTTACCCACCGCACACGGTCGAACTGTGTCAAGGAGGACGAAGTGGTCAGGTGACAGATGGCACCTAAGGTAGTCAGGACCCTCCCGGATTCGAACCCTCCCGATAGCGAAAGGGGGGAGGGATGTAACCACTAGGACCTCGGTGCATCAAGTGGACGCTACATACTTAGTCAGCTGAGGTCGCTTTTGTAAACAGTCGTTGAAGAGCAGGAGTCTTTGGCTCGTTCAGATGGTATTGCCGTGGGGCACTGTGTTGGTTCTATTGTCAGGCTGGTTGAATGCGCGTGGACGTTGTTGTCGTAGCTTTTCTCCAGGATAATTACTGTGTTAAGTGATCCCCGAAGTCGGCGGGAAAATTCGATGTCCATCTGGTGCCAAGTGTTTGTTTGCTAATCAGTTAGGTAGGGATGTGGGTAAATGCTGATGTGTGGAAGAATGTAGCGAATGGAGAATTCAGGGTACTTGTGAACAATGGATTTGAGAAGCAGCATGGACAAAGGCATGGCCCGAAGGGAAATCCTTTGTGTCCATCCCTATATAAACTGAGGGAGAACAACGTGTGGGGGGAGAAGAGAAGACCACCACGATAGAGAGAGAGAAGGACAGAGGAGAGAGAGGAGAGAAGGGTGGGCAGGACAGATTAGGGTCGAGAGAAACGTGGTCTGGGAGACAGAAGAGACAGCAAAGTCTTAGGGTTAAAGACAAGCTGGAAGAGAAGAAAACTAAGTTTGAAGCCCAGAGGATGGTGAAGACAGATAAACTGAATTTGAACCCAGAGGTGGGTGAAAGAGACGAAGAAGAAGAGTTCCACATCGAGATCCCAGAGACGACCACGAAGACCCAGTCCTGAAGCCTGGAGCCAGTCAACCAAGGGCGTCACCATCAAGCAGTGCTGAAGAAGACTTGAAGAGACTTTTTTCAAGAACTGTGGTGTGGTGTGAAAGCGTGGTTGTGTGTGTGAAAACCTGGCCAGGTAAGAAGCCATTTTATTATAACCCGGGATTAGGAAGTACTGATCTTTTATGTTTTGATCATTTCATTTTGTGTAATTGGATTCTTCATGTTTGATTATAAGTAGCATAGAAATTGTATTTCTTGTGCTCAGTCGTGTTAGGAGAGAAACGAATGCGTGACATCCCATTCCCAGAGAGAGGTGAATGTTTGGTGGGCGCATGAGTGTGCATATGCGTGTATGAGTGCAAAGATAACCTTGGTGTGTTGAGCCTGACTAATAATACATCAACTTAGTGCACTTAAGCAATACCATCACGATTTCCCCCGTCCTGGACACACACACACACACACACACACACACACACACACACCACACACACACGCTCGCAATGCACGCACGCACGCACGCGCACACGCACACGCACGCACGCACTCACACACACACACACACACACACACACACACACACACACACACACACACACACACACACACGTGCGCGCGCGCGCGCGCGCAGTATAAGAATATCTTACTGTGTAGTTAAATGTGGAACATAGATCGTATGTAAAACGTCATGAATATCTTCGAATTGCTTGCAAACATTAAATGAATGCGATGATGTTACCAGACAGACACACAAATCATTATGCTGACAAGCTTTAAAAAAAAAAGGAAGAAAATTAAGATAGGAAAAAGGGTCAAAGAAGGCAAAAGAAGGCTGATGTAAGCAAAGTCAGAGCAATGATGCAAAAAAAACAAGAGTAGGACAGATTTAAAAAAAAAAAAAAAAAAGCAAAGAGGAAAAAGATAGGTAAGCCCAGCAAAAAGCGAGGTAATGCTAAAAACAAAAAAACAAAAAAACAAAAAAAAAGGTAAGATCGGAAACAGGAATCAAAGAAGTAAAAGAAGGGCTAGGTAATCAAAAATAAAGGCAAGGTAAATAAAAAAAAAAAGGGGGGGGGAGGTAAAGAAGAAGTGTAAGATTTGCAAAAAGAAAAGCTAGACAGAAAAAGTAAGGGCTGGGTACGAAAAAGGGTGCCGGGGGGGGGGGGGGGGGGATACAGAAGGAAAAGAAGGGTGAGATAAGCACAACAAAAAAGACGAGCAAGTGAAAAGTTAGGCAAGATCAAAAGAAAAAAGAAGAGCGACATAGGAAAAAAGAAGAGCAGGTTAAGGAAAAGAGGGACAAGGCAGACGAAAGTAGTGTTAGTGGAATACATCGTCTGACCGTGTTACGTCGTGACTTCCGTGAAGGAATGCGGGGAACGGGGAGGGGGGGAGGGGGGGTGATGGAAAGGGGATGGGGAGGGAAACAGAGGGTGGGGAGTGGGGTGGGTGGAAGGCGGCTTGCTTTAGTCAGTTAACCTCCCCGATAATCCCGCGTGAGTGGCCCACAGACCGAGATTCACAGCCCAAGACCCATATCGAATGGAACTGTAACGTTGGGCGTGGACATGAGAGAGAGAGAGAGAGAGAGAGAGAGAGAGAGAGAGAGAGAGAGAGAGAGAGAGAGAGAGAGAGAATCTTTTTTTTTAAAGTGCATAGGTTTAAATTGTCTGCTTCCGAAACCCACTGTATCCATTTCCTTACTTTCGAGATTCCCTTCCAAGTATTGATACTAATAATTCCGAAATTCATCAAACGCCCGTTCCACAGACTTTCTTACGACGCTTCTTCTTCTCCGTTGACTCCGTAGCATGTCACTGTGACACGATACTGAAGAACAGTTCACCAGTAGGGTGTCTGTACATGGTTTCACTGTCCATTCTGCATTGTTGTCTTCGCTGTTTTTTTTTTTTCCCTTTTCCCCTGTCTTTCCTTCTGTCCCCCCCCCCCTCCCCCGCCCCCTTCCCTCAACAGGTTCCTGCATCTTGTTTCGTTGTTATACCAACGTAATTTTATTTTCCTAACTAATGTCAGTTGATCTTTGTATGGTCCTATGAACTGCTAGATGGTTTGACGCACTTGTCCATTGCAGATCAGTATTACTTGCTTACTTAGGCCCATTGCTCTTGCCAGAGCATAGGCCATCAACAACTGCCCGCCAACGACCACGGTCCTGGGCAATCGTTTCCAATTTGACATGGTTCTGATGTTCCATGAACCGATGGTGATGGTTTTCCTAGTCGTCAGAAGGTGGGTCGGCGCTGAGGCTTCCTTTCGGCTTTCCCCCACAACGCGTCGTGAGTCCTGCTGATGCAGGCCCTTCTTCTTCCAGAAGTGGCGTTTCTTTGGCAATTGTTGATGTTTCTGCAGCAGGCGTTTGTTTTACAGGGTGAGGTTGCTAGCCTCACGCCCAACCCTCCTCCTTTATCCGGGCTTGGGACCGGCTGCTAGGTCTAAAGAGACTACCAGGTGGAGTTGCAGATCAGTATACCCGATACTTAGTATCTTGCTGTGACACCTCATGTCCCTGACATGGATTCTTCTTTCAAGATACGCTGTAAGGGTCCATGTCTCACATGCATACAGGAGATGGAACATATCAGTGCATGTAACAGACTCATTTTGTGCGTCATGGAGATGCCATTGTCCTTCCATACAGATTTTAATCTGATGGTGGTGATGTTGTCTTTGCTGCCCTTAAGAAGGTATCTGGTTTGGATTCCTCATTGCTACTGATGGATCCCAGGTAAGTGAATTGTTGTACAGTTTCTAGCTTCCGTCCATGGACAGTTCAATAAGTATTGATGGCCGTGTCGTGGGTGGCCATCAGCTTGGTTTTCTCGGCGTTGATTTCCATGCAATGAAACATCAGAATAATGACTTACTTGTTATACATCTTTTACTCACATCTACATCATGTGTGCAATGGGCTTAAACATGATGTACAAACAGTCCTAGCTCTCCTGATACATATTCAATCAAGACATAATCATGCAAGGATTATGTATGCTACCTGTCGTAAAAGAGATGTCTGAACAGAATAACCCCACATTCGAAGCATACCTGAATATGCGTTTCTTTTTATCAGCTCCAGTTCAGCGCTGAACATTCCACAAGCTTGAAAGAATCACATGTTGAGACAGGACGTGCAAAAGTAGAAATGATAATAATACCTAGGCCTAGATACCTTTCGACCACTGTATGTATTGTTTCCCATCCTCTACTTCCCGGCTGTTCAGCCCGTGGTGCTCTTCTTTTCGGATGTTGAGGTACTCTTTATTGTATCCATCACGACTGTGGACCCCAGGCTTGTCTTGGTCAATATTTGCTAATCCTACACCAACCCAATACTACCCGCATACCCCACCTTCCCCCCGAAGTTGTGTGCACGGGGTCGGGTAGCTTTACCCCGGCAGGAGTGATCTCCCGTGGTTGTCTGAAGCCTGTAGGAACGAAAGATAAATAAAGCTATGAATCTGCTTCGTCCCAATATACCGCTCCCCCCCCCCCCCCCCCCCCCCCCCCCCCCGTCCTTTTCGTTCCTTCTCTCCTAGTTCCCTGGTCACACAACGTGCTCCCCGCTGCCATCACCCTTTCCCATTTCCTCCACACCCATTTCACTTATACCCGCTCCACTACCTCACCCCCCCCCCTCCCCTCCGTTATGCGTCCCTGTCTTTCTCTCTCTTTTTTTTCTCTCTCACTCCCCTCTCTCTCTTCTCTCTCTCTCTCTCTCTCTCTGCCTCTGATTCTGTCTGTCTGTCTCTGTCTGTCTGTCTGTTTCTCTCTCTCTCTCTCTCTCTCTCTCTCTCTCTCTCTCTCTCTCTCTCTCTCTCTCTCTCTCTCTCTCTCTCTCTGACAGTTTTTTGGTGTGGTGCGGTTGACGGATGGGTTGCACAGTGACACGGTAAATCTGTTACTCTTCGTCTTCCAAGCCGTTTTTGTTGCGCGCGTGCGCGCGCGCGCGCGCGCGCACACACACACACACACACACACACACACACACACACACACACACACACACACAGGCGCTGCACGCGCGAGCGAATGTGTGTGTGTGTGTGTGTGTGTGTGTGTGTGTGTGTGTGTGTGTGTGTGTGTGTAGTGTGTGTGTGTGTGTGTGTGTGTGCGTGCGTGCGTGCGCGCGCGTGCGTGTGCATGCGTGTGCACGCGTGCGTGCTGCGTGTGTGTGCATGCGTGTGTGTGTGTGTGTGTGTGTGCGTGGTGTGCGTGTGTGTGCGCGCGCGCGTGCTTGCGCGTGCGTACGCACTTGTGCGCCTTCTGGCAATAATAAATAAACACTCATAAATAATGCCTGCATTCACTGTGCGGTGATGGCTACTGAATACAGAGCAATATGCCCTTATTGCTGTGGTCCCTGGAACGCTTGGACGAGAGTATGAATGCACTATGACTTCCACTCACAATTTATGACGCATGGAAGAAAACAAAATAGCGGTACAAATTAGCTATCAGGGAATATACATCCTGACGACACTTCCAACTAATTACAGGACGTTGCTATTTTTAGTGAAGGGATGGACAAATAGTGGCATAACATAACTATAGAAGATTTCGGTTTTGACCCTCCAAGTCTTGAAGACAACTTTTATCTGTGTGTATTGGAGATTCAGTGGAAGAAGAAAATAGCTGTCAGAACTTCATACTGTCTGTTTTGCGTTGTGTAGGAAAGGCGCGTTATTTGACACGTTGTTTTTATTTAGGTGAAATGGACTGAAAACGAAAAGACGATTTATAAGAAACTATTTTATTTAAACTGTGCCTTTGTTCTCGTCTCTTTCCCTTTCAAGCATAAAATGTTAGTATACATGTCGGGCTACATGATTCGCTGGATTCTGTAAACTTCAGTGCGATTGGTAGGGAGAGCCGTCACAATAGACGACGATCGGAAATTTACAGGGGAAGTAATCTGCGTTAGAACTTGAGTTCAGCGAGAGTGAACCCGGCTTTGTTGTGGGACAGATGCCGCGGGTAGGCATGCCCAAAGGAATTTAGCCTCGTCAGTAAGCTCAACAGTTCAGTGAGAGAGAGAGAGAGAGAGAGAGAGCAAAGGAATTTAGCCTCGTCAGTAAGCTCAACAGTTCAGTGAGAGAGAGAGAGAGAGAGAGAGAGAGAGAGAGAGAGCAAAGGAATTTAGCCTCGTCAGTAAGCTCAACAGTTCAGTGTGAGAGAGAGAGAGAGAGAGAGAGAGAGAGAGAGAGAGAGAATGCTGAAATGTGGATGTGGAACGGTGCGCCTGTAATGCAAACAAGTCAATATCCCCATCATTTTGTTTTGTTTTGTTCTTGTTTAGTGTGCGCTTCAAATCAAATAGGTGAGCCTGTACATCTGTTTGTTTGAACCATGAAAAGGTAACTGTATTTGAAATGGAAATATACATATCTTCCCCCCGATTCTTCAGTTTGCAAAACACGTCTATGTACGAATTAATGTAGTCCTCAAACACATCCTTTTTCTTGTTTATATGGAAAATGAAGTGAATTGTACATGGAGAGAAGCTGAAGCAGAGATTTGGCTGTTTAAAAAAACCCTTCTCTTTTTCTTTTCACGATATATGTATATGGGTCGGGTCACTGGATTCGCCAGTTTCTCTAATATCCTTTGCGATCGGTGTTGACCTTTTCAAACACCAGTGTAGCAAAATAAAGCTACAGCAAGATTTGGAATTCGATGTCCGATTTCAGCTCCAAGTCAAGCCATACTTTCCACCGTTAGGCAAATGCATAGGTCAGACATCCGCTAAGTCGTAGCCACGAGACCTTCTTCTTCAATTGTCTCATCTTAGTAGTTAATTCATTTATCCATCAGCTTCAAATCATGCGTAGTGTGGTCTCAAAACTTAGCGGATGTGGTGTAGCGTATATGGACTAGCCCGCACGCAGTGACGCCTCCTTGATGAAACTGAAACTGTCCACCAGATGTTTATCGAACTTGAACAAAAAGAGACAGGTCCGTTGGAGATTTCAATCAGGACCATTAAATTGTCCCTTTTTGGCCTCTCTGCCAGTGACGTTATGTCTTTATCCGCTGTCTGTTTGCCTGTCTGCAAGATCATGCCAGAAATAGTGAGCCATTTTAGCCTGACTGAATGGGAAAAT
>CM065722.1:44228812-44233812 GCA_033310375.1 Conus canariensis | reverse complement strand
TTCACTGTCCCCCCCCCCCCCCCCCCCCCCCGTTGTTTTTCTTTTGGTCCTCTACACACCTGAACAGAGAAAATGTGTGAAGAAACACACACACACACACACACACACACACACACACACACACACACACACACACACCACACACGCATGCACACACACACGCACACACACACACACACACACACACACACACACACACACACACACCACCACACACGCATGCACGCACACACGCACACACACGCATGCACATACACACACGCGCGCGCGCGCACGCGCGCCGCACACACACACACACGCACACACACACACACGCACACACACACGCGCACACACACACACACACACACACACACACACACACACACCACACGCACGCACAGCACGCACACACACACACACACACACACACACACACACACACACACACACACAGACAGACAGACAGGCAGACAGAGAGAGAGAGAGAGAGAGAGAGAGAGAGAGAGAGAGAGAGAGAGAGAGAGAGAGAGAGAGATTTCGTTTATTTAATAAACAAAGACCCGGAAGACCGATGTAAGCCGTTACCTTCTCATGGCAATCAATCAATGAATAAAAAAGAAGAATGAAGCCTCGTCCGAAAACGAAACGCAGCACGCACACAAATACTTCAAACGTTTCATCCATAACATTGTAGTTTCACTGTTGACCTGTTTATGATGCATAAAATCAGAGCGTGCTGAGTATGCTGAGGTCACTCATTCTGAGAAATCTTTCGACTGGACTTTAATAGTCTACTAATTAAACCAACAAAACAATCGGGAGAGCAACTGGACTTTAACAGACTACAAATCAAACCAGCAAACAGTCAGCAGAGCACAGAGCAACTGGACTTTAAATAGACTACAAATTAAACCACCAAAACAATCAGCAGAGCGCGGAGCAACTGGACTTTAATAGACTACAAATGAAACCACCAAACAATCAGCAGAGCGCAGGCCTATGTCAAATCTGAACGGATCCACGATCTGTGCTTTCATCCGGATCCGTGCGACTGATTTGCATTAGAATTTAGTGCCTTCATCCTTGGGCCATGTTTCGTCCGATTCCAAGTTTGGTTTTGCGTGATGTTACTGAGAGACGGAACGGCAGACAAATAAACAGAGGGGATAATGAGACATACCTGGGGCGAAAGAAATATGGAAAGGGCAACGCCAGCACAAAGAACAGTCAGTGTCCGTTCAATTGTTGGAAATATCACTTTTCATCAATCGCCAGAGTACAATAACGAACTAACGCGTTATAAAATTCAGTGTCACTAGGATGGAAAAAGGAACAAACAAAAAATCTGTGCATGAAGCTATGAAGACAGAAAATAAAGAAGACAATACTAAACGAACTTTTAAAAAAGGACAGTCAGATTTGATAGAGAAGAGGAAGTTTCTTCCACAATGTGTGCAAAAGATGAAGTCGCAGGATAGTGGGACAATCTGTAACGAAAGACCCTTTGTATCCAGAACACACACAAAAAAAAAAACAAAAAAAAAGAAAAAAAGGTGGAGAAGGGGGAGGGGGGCGTCTTGGGGACAGGGAAAAAGAAGAACAAGAACAATAAATCAAGAAAAAGAACGAGAAGGAGAAGGAAGTGGAGGAGAAGATCAAGATGAAGGCGATCGAAAAGAAAAAAAGAATCGAGAAGAAAAAGATCAATAGAGAGAGAAAGAAGAGGAAGAATAATAAACAAACAAACGGAGAAAGATGAAGGAGCAAGTGCTGAGAAGAGAAAAAGGAAGTACGAGGAAAGAGAAGGAGGAACACAAAGGAAAGAAGAAGATGGAGCAAAAGAAAAGACATCAACGACAGGAAGAAGAAGAAGAAGAAGAAGAAAAGAAGAGATGATGATGATGATGATGATGATGTGATGATGATGATGATGATGATGATGATGATGATGATAAACACAAGAAGGAAGGGGGAAAAAGAAAAAAAGAAAACAAAAGAAGAGGTGGAGGCAGAACAGGAGGCAGGAAAAGGCCCAGCGTGTAAAATAAAGCACGGTAATGATTTTCACACTGCACCCGCTGAACCGTGGGCAAATACGATCCAACCGCGATTGAGGTTGATTTTTCTTCTTTCTTTCTTTTTTTTCTCTTCCGTTTTTTTTTCTTTCTTTCTCCCTACCCCTCTGCGGTCATCAAACTATACTAACCGTTCTCGCCCCCTGTAAGAGCCACGCTGTCCTCCTCCTTGCCTTTCTGTCTCTACCGCCCCATATTTCACGGAGGGGGGCCCCAAATTCAATTTGCTTTAATCGCTCACGCCGTGGGTAACATCAAGACTGTAGGGGTGGCCATTTTGCCCAACCAGGGGGGCCTTGGCGGGACCCCGCTGATTGGATGGCCCAGGTCTAACGGTTTGAACCCCGGGGTCGTAACGGTAGGCCGAGAGGGGGGGGGGGGGGGGGGGGGGGGGGGGGAGGAGCCGGGGCCGAGCGGGAAAGCTCTCCCGGCGTCGGCGGGAGCGGAGGAGGGGGGAGGAGGGGGTGGGAGAGGAGAGAGAGGTCACACTCAGGGGCGGATGGGCAGGGAGGGTAGGGGGGGAGGGGGGGGCTGGTTTAGCTCATCGTTCTCTCTGCGGTTTCATGACGGCGTTCGCTTTCTCAAATAGGTTTCAGGGGAGATGATGGCGGGCTGGTCTCGGAGCGAAATGTCGCTAATCAAGTAATGCCTTTTGATTGATTGGGTCCCGCGGATTAAAACTAATTTTATTACAGGCTGGTGGGACGGGTGGCGGGTTTTTTGTTAATTTTTTTTTTTTTCCTTACTAGGGGACCCACTCTTCTCTTCTACTGTCTCTTTCCCTTTAAGGCCAAGGATCCCCCCTGGGGGGGGGGGGAGGGGGGAGCGGTGGGGGGGAGGGGGAGGCAGAAGCGGGAGAGGTGCTGTGGGGAGAGAAGGGGGAAGGTCATGATTCACTTGGGTCCGTTTCCCGCCACCAAGAACAGTAATTAGATCAGGGAGGTGTAAGGGGAGGCCATTCGACCCGCGTCGTTTGCGGTAGCGGAGCTTGCTTCGGTTTCTGCCTGAGTAAACTAGACACGACCTCGAAAGTCACCCCCTCGTCATAAATCTGGTCCTGGTGATTTTTTGTTTTTTCATGTGGGGCTTTTAAGAGTGGATATATTATTCTTTCGGTGGTGCACTTCCAGGGACAGGATAACAAATATCCCTTATTAGGATCATCAAAAATGATTCTAGGGGCAGTTCATGCGCGCCTGCACGAAATGACTTTTTCTTTCATAACTCCTCTCTCTCTCTCTCTCTCTCTCTCTCTCTCTGTCTCTCTCTCTCTCTCTCTCTCTCTCTCTCTCTCTCTCCTCTCTCTCTCTCTTCTCTCCTGTTTCTCTCTCTCTCTCTCTCTCTCTCTCTCTCTCTCTCTCTCTCTCTCTCTCTCTCTCTCTCTCTCTTTGAATTCCGCGGTTCACCATATGTAAGATTTCTGGGAATGTATCCGTGCTTTTAAATTCATTTCAACACAATACAACAAATATAATCCCACGCAGTACACATTACAATGCAGTCCAGTATTATGCTATGCAACATGATACCACGACACGACACGACACGACAGAATATAATTCTGCATGACAGAATTACAGTAGAACACAAAACAACACAATCGAAACAAATTCATATCTGAATTTTTTTTTTTTTTTTTTAAAGCATCACAAAATGTTGATGTCATGATCACATAATATTCAAAGTAACTTCGACATAAACACACGCAAACAAATTTCAAAAAGAAATTAAGAAATAAACCCGCCAAACAACAGAGACGAAACAAATTACAAGACAAACGTGTTATTTGGCGGATACACTTTAACTTCTTTTAAAACAATGTGTTTCAGTTTCCGCGTGCTGTGATCTCACTCTGAAATTGAAGTACAATCCGCCACGTAACAGGGCCAGACAAATTACAAGACCAAGTATGTGTTATCTGGCAGACTTCTCCATTTAATTTCCTTTGAAAAATCCGTTCCAATTTCCACCTGCAGTCACCTTACTTTGTTACTTTGAAAATAACACATGCAGACAATTTTCACTACAATAAACCATCAGGGGGGAGGGGGGGGGGGAGGGGAGGGCGAAGGAGGGAGGGGGGGCAATCTTTGGAGCGGGGAGGGGGCGTAAAAGGTTCACCCCCTGACGACAGCTGGAGGGACAGTTCGGTTCCAGACTGGCCGGAAACAAGCATGGAACTTCCCCGCCCCCACCCCAATCCCACCCCACCCCACCCCACCCCACAACCTCTCCCACCCCCCCCCCCCCCTGCAGCCTGACTTAAACACGAGTTGTGGTCAGTGGGAGTGATGACCCGCTGGCCCGACAGTTGACAGGCAGAGGGAGCCACGCGCCGCGGCCCCTGGACAAAACACTAGGCGCTCGTTTAAGCTGATGAGTGCGTTTTGTCTTTGATGGGCCTGGGGGATTTTTTTTTCTTTTGCCTAAGCTGTGTGTGTGTATGTGGGGGGGGGGGGGGGGTGGAGGGGGGGGTCCCGGAGGGGCTGGATCAGTTCCTCCCCATCTGGTCCTTTTTTTTTTTCTTTTTTTTTTTTGTAATCGGGGTGGGGGAGGGGGAGGGGGGGGGTAGCGGGTGCGTTAAAGGATGAGCTTAGGAAGAAAAGGTTAAAGGATAATAAAGAGGAGGGGCCGGGAGAGCAGCGAGTGAGTGAGTGAGTGGGTGGGTGGGTGAGTGGGGAGGAGGGATGGGGATAGGGATGGGGGAGAGGTTAGGGAACAAGAAGGGAGGTTAGGGTGGAGGTGGAGAGGGGGAGTGGGGTGGTTGACGGAAGTTGATGAAGTTACTTTGGTGTGATCATTGTTTTAGAACTGTAGTGTAGTGTAGTGTAGCGTAGGGTAGCGTAGTGTAGTGTAGTGTGTAGTGTAGTGTAGTGTAGGGTAGTGTAGTGTAGGTAGGTAGTGTAGGTAGCGTAGCGTAGGTAGGTAGTGTCGTAGGTGCGT
>CM065722.1:44211312-44223812 GCA_033310375.1 Conus canariensis | reverse complement strand
GACAAGGCTTCCTCCCAGCCCTTAAACACAATCTTTAGCTTCTTTGTTTTGACGTTGAACTGAACCCTCATCAGCAAGAAGCTGAATGGGATTCCCACATTGTGTACGCTTCCTCTTTGACTTTCATCTTTGACTCTGCTGCCTCCATCGCTCGAAGTAATTTGTGTTAAGGCCGTCAATATGGGCAAGTGAGTTCATGGACCTCTTCCTCATCGATCAGCATAAAACACGGTCTTAAACTCTGTGACCCTTCATGCCCTGCTCTCTTCATGACCTGTCTCGAGCTCTTCTCCACGTCTTTTCCTTTTGGTGGGTTCGAGTAGGGATTGTCGGTATGGGCAAGGTCAAAGGGAATATCGTGGGCGTACGTGGTGGCGCCCCCTTCCCCCCCCCATCCCCCCCCTCCCCCCCCCCCCCCCCCCCCCCCCCCCCCCCCCCGAGGAAGATTCCCATTCACGCTCGCTCCTGCGACTTAGCGATTATTGTCGTCAGTAGGCCGCTTAGTAGCTGCTGTCCTGTGCAGATCAGAACAGGCGCCACTGAACACCACTCTTGAGTGATTCGGCAGCAGTGCAGTGTGTCCTCTGGTACATCGTGGGGGGAGGGGGGGGGGAAGGGGGCCTTATGACGACTTGACATTGCCTGCTCCCTGTGGATTGTTGTTGCCGGGACTGCGGCAAAACAAACCAGGATGCTGCCGTGGAAGGGGAATCGGAATGAGCGGTGTGGAGGTATGCCACAGAAGTGACTCAGAAGATAAGACAGGGGTAGAAAAGGATGGTGACGGTCGTCAGACGGACATACTGCTATCCTACAGAGGGGAACGCTCACTCACGCTGTCTCCGCAGCTTAGCAATTATGGTCGTCAGTAGGGGGCAAAGCAGGTGGAGTCCTGTACGTGCGAGAAGTGACTTGGCAGCAGTGTTGTGCCATCCTATAACAACCTGATGTTAACTTGCTCCTGTGGATGGCGGTGCTGGGGCTGAGACCCCGGGTGTTGTTGTGTACGTGGTAGCCAGGATTGGCGGCGTGGCAATAACACCTAAAGGGGGGCACGAAAGAAGAGACATTAAACGGAATCACAGAGCCCTTATTTTGGGTGCACATTGTGTGATAACATCCTGCAGATTCTTACAATCTTTTAGGTCAGAGTGCGCATTGAAGATACAGTACATATCTGCGCGTAGGCGGTTTAAACATTAATATTGATAACAACGAAACCCATGCTGTAAGTGTTTATTTTACTGTCTAACTCCAACTTTAATCACAACAGATGTGCTTGATACACACACACACACGCACACACACACACACACACACACACACACACACACACACACACACACACACACACACACACACAAACATCAGTGACTTAAAGGTGAAGTCCAGACACAAACAAAACGTCAATGACTTAAAGGTCAAGTCTAGAGACAAATCAAGTCCAACTTTAGAGGGCCTTCCCAACATTTTATATGTGAATGACCCTGTCATAAAGAAAGTCAACACAAACAGACTAGGGAAGTCCTACGGATTTAAGGTGCATCAGAGTAATGCAAGAACAATAAAGGACATCAAACCAGCGGTGGCCAAAGCAAGTGCATCTGTCAAGACACCTCCTGATGCTTTACTCTTACATGTTGGATCGAAGGACCTAGAAACAGAATCAGCAGCAACATGTTCCGGAAGAATGGCAAAGTGCGTGAGGAGTATCAAAGAAGAAAATCCTGATCTGGCCATCATAATCAGTAAGATGGCTCCTACATCAGACCCCGAACTCAATATCAAAGGGGACTTGTACAACGCACTTTGGGTGTCAGAGCTGAATGATGACAAAAACATCACCTTCATCACTCACTCCAACCTACAAGCCGCCCGCTTCAACCTCCGTGATGGGCTACATCCCACTGCTAGAGGAGCCAGCATCCTAGCGGGCAATATTGGCCGGCATCTGAGGAACCTCTTTTGGGAACGGCCCCGGAAGACAGCGCGACGTCCCCGGTACCTGTGCCCCACACCCTTCCGTGAGGATTCCTTCTACCGCTCTGCCTGGTCCAACAGGTTCAATGTCTTATACAACTGGTGACATTTTTTGTTGTTTTTGTTCGGAACGAATGTAGCATACCAGCTTACGTCTGTGTGTAGCTAAGCTCCAATTGTGTTAAAGCGACATATTTTTTATTTGTCTAGTTACCTATTTTTTCAAACATGAAATTTAACAACAATATAAGAATACTGCAGTGGAACTGCCGCTCTCTCTATTCTAATATTGACTGCTTACGTCAATTTTTGGTGTCATCTGACTGCCACGTTCTCTTATTCCAGTCTGTTAATATCAGCAAGAACAAACTACCAAGATTGGAACAATACTACTATCCACCAGTAGTAGATACAGATAAAAATGGTGATAGAGTAAATTGTGCTATCTATGTTCACACAGGACTACAGTATTGTGACAAACAATCACCTGTGCCAAGTGGATTACATGGGATTTTTTCATGTGCTGTAACTGTCAAGTTTTCGGACTCCTTAAAAGTAAACTGTGCTTCTGTATATTTACCTAAGGGTCCAGATGAAGCTAATACTGAATGGATGAAAAATATCAAGAATGATAATGGTAAATGGTTAGTAGGAGGGGATTTTAATGCTCATTCTCCTTTCTGGGAAAAAGAGTGCACACAGGTCAGTAGTAATAGGTTTGTCGAAAATGTTATAGACTCAACATTATGTTTACTCAATGATGGTTCTTATACCAGAGTTCCTGATGTATCTGCACATAGACCTACTGCTATTGATCTAACTTTGGTTTCACCTAAAATGGCTTTGTCATGTGCTTGGGAAACTTATAGTGAAACTCTTGGGAGTGATCACATACCAATCATCATTACAATTAATCAGTCCCCTTATTTTGAAGACACAAAACCAGATGATACAATCCCAAGATTTGATTATAAAAATGCCAAATGGTCTCAATTTTACAATACACTTAAAGATATAGACATAAGCTTGTCCCCAGATGATGATATTGATACAATGTATGACACGTTTTGTACTTCTGTTCTAAAAGTGTCTGGTTTATGTATTCCTAAATTGAAGAATCAGGGTTCTAAAGGGGGTAAACATCTCGGTAATGTTTGGTGGACTGAAGATTGCGATAAGGCAGTCAATGAGAAAAAACGGTTATTCAAGGAATACGTGCACACTAAGAAAAGTCAAGATAAAACGGTAGATGAAAAATTTAAGGAAATGAAACATTCAAATATACATAGTAATAGAGTTATGGAACAAGCCAAAAAGGATTATTGGGATAATTTTTGCAAAAGAAACACACTTGATCATAAAGATAGTAGAATGGTATGGAAAGAGATAAAAACGATAAAAAATTGAATCAAACTCCCAGAATATCCTATCATTCTTGACAATAACAAGTTACCATCATCCACAGACAAAGCAGAAGCGTTTGTCGACCAGTTTGCTAAAGTGAGCAGGTTAGATGGGTTGTCTGAAAACCAAAGAAAATTCAGAGAGGATAAAGAATGTACCCATGTCTTTAATGATGTGTCTGATAATGACACAAGCGACATCAACGCCCCAATTATATTACAAGAGGTGAAAGATGCCATAGATTCTCTCCCAAACAAAAAAACAGCTGTTGGGATTGACGCCATTTCTAATGAAATGATTAAACACTTTCCAGACAAATGGATAAGCATTTTACTTAGAATATTTGAAAAATGCTGGAGCTCAGGTCATTTGCCACAAATATGGAAAGAATCAGTAGTAGTACCGATTCACAAGGAAGGTAAACTGAAAGAAAGTATAGATAGTTACAGACCTATTTCATTAACTTCTCATGTCTGTAAACTTTATGAAACAATTGTTTTAAATAGACTGAACTACTTTTGTGAAAAGAACAACGTTATCCCAACAAACCAAGCAGGTTTTCGAAAGGGTAGAAGTGCTATTGAACATTTGGTCAAACTTACTACTCAAATTAAACATCAGTTTTCCAGGAGAAAATGTTTACTAGCAACCTTTTTTGATATCACTAAAGCTTATGATCAAGTATGGCACTCTCGTTTGCTTTATAAACTTAAAGAGATCGGATTATCAGGAAACATTTATGATTTTCTTAAAGACTTCTTAGAAAATAGATATATTAGAACAAAGGTAGGGAACTCTTACTCTACAAGAAGAAAATTACACATGGGCATTCCTCAGGGGTCTGTTATTGCCCCTGTACTTTTTAATATTCTGATGTACGATTTACCCACAAAAATTACTAAGAACATAGAACTAGTCCAATATGCAGATGACATATGCATATGGATGAAAGTGACATTAAAAAAATGTACACCTGTCAGATCACAAAACTATATCAAAAAGTTATATCAAAAAGAATTAAATACCCTTTCTGCTTACATGACTGAAAATGGTTTGCAAATATCAATTGAAAAAACACACATGATGTTATTTAATACTGGATCTGATCCAGTTAATATGCCTTTATTTCAAGTCAACGGCATACCATATTAAATATACAAAAATGGTGAAATTCCTTGGAGTAAATTTAACATCAAAGTTGTCATGGAATTTTCATATAGAGCATATTCTAACAAAAGCACGAAAAACTTTAAATCTATTAAAGATTATTAGCAAGCATGTTTGGGCTCAGGACACAATTACTCTTTTGCACCTTTCTACCGCACTGGTTAGATCAAAATTAACGTATGCACAAGAGGTGTTCTTCAGTGCACCCAAATACTTACTGAAAAAACTTCAAAGTATTGATTCCAAAGCATATAAGTTAGCCATGGGACTACCAGCCCATGCCTCTTGTACAAAAGCATACAGTGCTGCTGGGATATTACCACTGGAAGAATATAGGAATCTTGCATGCACCAAATTTGTTATAAGAAGTTCTTCTATAGACAATAATTTAGGCCCTGAAATAAATATTAAATCGGACACTGATTTTCCCAAAAGAGCTAAAAACATATCATCTCAAACGACTCTTAGAACATATACTTCCTCGATTTTAGAATCCTCAGATATCAAACTAACATCTATTGCAAACAGATCTATTGTGTCTCCTGTCCCTCCCTGGAAACTAATACGAGCACATTTTGATATTGAGCATACAGATTTAACAAAGGCTGAAAATACTAATTTATTGTCATCCAATATCAAAATGCATTTACATGATCACTATTCCAACCATTTGAAGATATACACTGATGGATCATTAATCAATGAACATGCAGGTGCAGCATACATTATCCCAGGCCTTAACAAAGAAAAATCTTATTATCTCGGAAAAAACAAATCTATATTCACGGCTGAGTTATTTGCTATAATTATGGCTTTAAAGTTTGTTGTTGATTACCCTCAAAATTTATTTAAAGTTGTTTTATGTGTAGATTCGAAGTCAGTTCTTACTGCAATGAAGAATTTTAAATTAAAAGTTCGACCTGAGATGATCACTGAAATAAATAATTTAGTACATTTCCTCTCAGTCAGAGACACTGAAATAACATTTCTTTGGGTGCCCTCCCACTGTGGATTATATTATAATGAAAAGGTTGATGTTCTAGCAAAGAAAGGAGCAAAACGATCATCAGATTCGCATTTTTTTAACTTCTCTATGTCAGTGCAAGAGTGCTATACTTTGGCAGAAAAAGTGCAATTTTCTCATTTTCATTTGATAGAAAGAGAAAGTGGGTGTTTTGGTTTACGCGATGAAATGAAAAATATGCATGAAAAGTTAAGTAAGTACGATCAAAACATTTATCGTAGACGTCAGATAAGTTCCTTGATCTGTAGATGGAAATTGGATTGTTTAAAAACAAAGTATGTAAAAAATATACATTGTGTATGTGGTCATAGCATTTCAATTGATCACATTCTTGTGTGTAACTTAATGAAAAAATTCATTCCAAATACGTCTGTACAGCCTATTCAAAATGTTTTCCTTTTAGCAAGTGAAACATATCTTTTCTTTTTGCACTTAGCTAAAAGTCCAATTGGCAAATACTTATAATCGATAACAGTCAGTGGTGAGACGAGACAGAAGAGTTATACGTTTGATTTTTCTTTTTGTTTGTTTGTTTGTTTTTATCTTTGATTAAGTGGATATTCTATTTTTGTGTTATAGTTGTAGATAAGTTAATTCTTTTGACTCGTTTGTGTTAGCCTTTTTTCCCATCCTCGATTATGTTGGGGTTTTTTTTTTTTTTTTTTCGTCTAATATCACGTAACGTGGAAAGACGTAAAACAAAACAACAACAACAACAACAACACACACACACACAGAAAGAGAGAGAGAGAGAGACAGACAGACAGACAGACAGACAGAGACAGAGACAGAGACAGTTCAAAATAGCGTAAAAAACACAGTATCTGCAGTGTTCTGTGTTTACCCACATGCATGGGAACGTGCAGGATAGGCCTGTTTGTCTCAGAGACTGCATGCTGTAGATTGAGGTCTGCTCTGTTGTCTTCTCATCATGGACAGAATGAAAGACAAACGAAACTTTAAACAACTTCTGAAAGACGACCTTGCAATGACATCATAGATTATTACGACAGGCAAACGTGTGTCTCTCCCTGTGTCTGTCTGTCTGTCTGTCTGTCTGTCTGTCTCTCTCATGTTTATATGTGGTGGTGGTGTATGTGTGTGTGTGTGTGTGTGTCTGTCTGTTTGTCTGTCTGTCTATCTATCTGTCTCCCTCCCCCCCCCCCTCTCTCTCTCTATCTCATGTGTATGTGTGTGTGTGTGTGTGTGTGTGTTGTGTGTGGTGTGTGTGTGTGTGTGTGTGTGTGTGTATGGTGTTGTGTGAATGTCTGGCTGCCTGTCCGTCTTCTGTCTGTCTGTCCGTCTGTCGCTGCCTCCTTTTGTCTGTCTGTCTGTCTGTCTGTCTGTCTGTCTCTCTCTCTCTCTCTCTCTCTCTCTCTCTCTCTCTCTCTAGCTCTGTCGATGTACAGAGAGAGAGAGAGAGAGAGAGAGAGAGAGAGAGAGGAGAGAGTGACAGAGAGACAGAGCAAGAGAAACGCTGAGGCTTTTGCGACTGCATTCACACAAAAAAAGACACACAAAAAAAGGAAATTTCCAGTTCTGTCCTCAGGTTGTTATTGTAATATGCTTCTGGTGTTTTTCTCCCTGGGTATGATTTATCATTGTATACGCTTCGTGTGCGTCCTTCATGAGGGCCGTTAACAAAAAAAGGAAAGGAAAGGAAGAAAAAGAAAAGAAATGAAAGGGCAGAGTGGTGATGAAGGCACAGAGGAAAACAAGAGAGCGACATGAGGACGTCCAAAGGTCTCTTAATCTCTTAATCAACAGACAACGAAGTCTTTCTTTCCTTTTCAGGGAGACTTATGACCATGCTACTGCGTTGAAAGTTTTAGGTGAAAGCACTTTCCATGTCTCCTGTTTACAGTTTAGTAGTTGTGCAAGTTGCATGTAAATTAAGCGAGCGCACGACTAGCTCGCGTGCACCCTGTTTGCACTCATAAACACACACACACACACACACGCGCGCCGCGCACGCACCACCCACCCACCCACACCACACCACACACACACACACACACACACACACACACACACACACACACACACACACACCACACACACCACAAATGTCAGACTGGGTGGTTTCCGCTAAAAAAAAAAAAAAAAAAAAAAAGGAGAAAAAGAAAAGAAAACAAATAGATTTTTCAGAAGGAAGATTGTTACTCTTTAACAGTGTGCTTATTAAAGGTGAGAAATAGCAGAACCAGGACAAGGAGAACGAAAGGAATCGGAGGTGAGGAGGAGGATGGAGGAGGAGGAGAAAAAGGAAAGAAAGAGGAGAAGGATTAGGAGGAGGAGGAGGAGGAGGAGAAGAAGGAAAGAAAGAGGAGGAAGAGTAGGAGGAGGAAGACAAAACAGAAGATGATCACCACCGCGACGACGACGACGACAACGATGATGGTGATAATGATGATGAGGAGGAGGAGGAGGAAGATGATGATAATGATGACGATGATGATGATGATGATTGTGAGGAGGAGGAGGAGGAGGAATAGGAGCAGGATGATGATGATGATGATGATGATGATGATGATGATGATGTTGATGATGAGGATGAGGATGAGGATAAGGATGATAATGATGGCGACGACGGTATGGCAATGAGAAAAATGAGGCGGAGGAAGGAGAGAAAAAGAAGAAGGAGAAATAAGACAAAGATGATATGGCGATAATGCTCATGAGGAGGAGGAGGAGGAGGAGAAGGAAAAGAAAGAGGAGGAGGAGGAGGAATAGAAGAAAGACAAGGAGGAAAATGAAACCAAAGAAACAGGACACCGGAGGTAAGGAGAGCAGGGAAACGGAGAAGGTAATTCCAATCGTGTGTATATAATCTCTAAACTGCTGATAGCGTGTTCCCAAACAGGATGTTCCCGAACAGGATATTCCCGAACAGGATGTTCCCAAACAGGATGTTCCCAAGCAGGATGTTCCGGAGACGGAAGCTTCGAAATCGCCAACTTCAGACGATATTCCAAGGCCAAGGTCAACCGCAATCGTCTACGACCTTGACCGGCTTGATCACGTGCTCCTGCAGAAATTACAGATGGGGACAGTAAGGCGAAGAGTCACCTCTGGGTTTGGGTCTGGCTGCCCTTTTTTAGAGGGACAAAATTGCAGTTTAGGGGCTTCCCAGTTTTGACGCTGCTTTTCACTTTTTTTTTGCCACGTTTCACTTCGTTCCTCAGCGTGTGGAGACAAATGCTTGATTTGTTTTCTTTTTCTTTCTTTTTTTCGAATAATATGAAAAGCTGTTTTCCACATATTTTTCCCTTCCTATCAGTGTCGCTTTTCTGTGTCGCGCGATCATGGAACAGTCTCGATCTAGTTCTTTTAACTTCCGAGTTTTCCCGAGCGATGCTCTTTTCGTCTAACCTCGGAAAACTACGTCACTAACAGATCAAGATGGCGGTTGTTTTAAATCAGTTTTGCGACACGCACAGCAAGATAAATCAAGAATAGGTGAGTCAGTTCAGTGAAAATGAATTCTTGAATATTATGTTCAATGAACGGAGTGAACTACTGCTACTACCCTAAAGTTCAAAGTGGCTGAACTGTGGATTATCGGCGTGAAAAATGGGGAGCCCCTAGAACACAGATTTGTTCCCTTTTTCTTCTGTATTCTCCTTGGTTGCTCAACTCTTCTGTAGCAGCTGTACGCGTAACAGTAGCAGTCTGGACTAACATGGACTTGTGTTGAACGGAGTAAAAATGCCGACGGTTCGTCCTACCAATCAGAAGGCGTTGTTATTTTTGGTGCTGGGTACTAAACAAATGACTGGATATTAAACGAAAAGATTCCTTTTTTGGTTTATAGACCTTTATGAGAACAGTTGTCTTGTTAACATGAAGTGGCTTTTAAACGGAAAGAAGGTGATTTATAGATCAGATATTTTAAACTTTGTCTTTGTTTTTCATTTCTATCTTGCATGTGTGTGTGCATGCATGTGTGCATGCGTGCGTGCGTGGGGGCGTGTGTGTGTGTGTGTGTGTGTGCGCGCGCGCGCGCGTGCGTGCATGCATGTGTGTGTGCGTGCGTGCATGCGTGTGTGTGTGTGTGTGTGTGTGTGTGTGTGTGTGTGTGTGTGTGTGTGTGTGTCCGGCCTCGTGATTCGTCGAATTCGTCGTAATCTTCCTCGTGATTTTTCGGAACGGAAGAGCATATGGAACTGAGCTGTCGTGAGAGTTAAAGCAACAGCTGTGGGCAGGACTCGAAGCAAGAGAGTGAAAGCTGCAGGGAAAATAGCCAACCAAACGTTCGAAAGGAACAAACCAATGGCAAAACAAAAGCAATGCCATTCGACAACATAGGCTGTACAACACGCAAGACAAAGAAACAATGACATGAAAGAAAGAAAACAGAGAGAAGAGAGAGTGGTGACTTGTGTGTTCTAAGAGCGTCTTTTTTTTTAACTTTGTCATGATTTTATCATATGTCATTGTCGAAATAAATACGGGTTATGGTTACTTTTTTTTTCATCGGCCTCATCTTCCATCCCGTAGGAGCCAGTAGACAAATGGCTAAAGAGTTTGCCCAAAGAGCTGACCGTCATGCGTTCGACCCGCTCGTGTGGTCAGATTATTACGGCTTAAAAAACCCTCTCTGTCCACACAGCAGTAAATGAGTTCCTGATTCAGGTGAGGGGAAGTAATGGCGGCGGAAGGGGAGGGATAGGCTCCGCTTTCCGTGATGCCGTGCCCTAGAAACGGTAAACATCTAACACAATCCCTACGGCCATCAGGTTGTGGGACTTTGACATTGTTGTGAAGAGAAGAGAGAGAGAGAGAGAGAGAGAGAGAGAGAGAGAGAGGAGGGAGGGGGGGGGGGAGAACTCAGAACTCAGAATATTTTACTTGACAGGCCACAGGCCCATATCAAAGTGAGTGAACAAGGTCAAAATAAATCGGTACAAGCCACTCTTAACGAAACCTCAGCTGAATGGTGTTCAAAGTTAACAAAGAAGACATTCATGAAGCAATTGCAGCATTAATTATTCCGTTCCTAACAGCCATTGCTCTATAAATGAAATTACCAACACTCGTAATAGTAGTCTCAATAGAACAGGCTAGCAACATGGACATTTTGAATAGAGAAGGCTGTTTGTAATATTTAGCTGGAATCAACTCAAGGCGCAACTTTTCTTACAAAGGACAAACCAGTAGAAAATGAAGCTGTTTCCAGTGCTTCCTTACAGTGTGGACAGAAAATGTCATGGTTTCTAGTATATCGTAAAAAGTGGCATCGTAATGGCGACATTCCTAACCGAAACCTTGAAGTAACCTGCGGATGTTAACATGTTAAATTACACAGAGGTAGGGACTTTGAACAAGAGACTGCTTATATGACCGATAAACAACGTACAACTCATGCGATTCAATAGCTGAATGCCAGTCTTAATAATAATAATAATAATAATGAATACTTATATAGCGCCTATTCTCGGCTAGACACCAAGCTCTAAGCGCTTTACAATCAACACTCGTTTACACAACGGGCTGCCTACCTGGGTAGTGCCGACTGAAGAGCTGCCAGCCGGCGCTTCATTCAGTCGTTTCCCGTGTCATCCAGTCAGTATCGTTCAATATCGATCACTCAATTTCCTTACTTCCTTCATTCTTTCCATTTCTCACGCAGGGTGCATGCCATGTGTAACGTGTCATCCATACCAACGGCCAAACTGGCCTTCTCTTCCGAAAGTCTTGGATGTAACAATCACTTAAACGTTTCTTAAATTCTGCAATAAAAGCTTTCACATTACCAACACTCTGCATTTCCCAAACAATTCCAAACCCGAATCTATAAAGAACATAGCAAACATTAGTCGTCCAGGTAATATAATTTTGATTCTGCAGATGTAGCAACATATCATAGGCTTTCTTCGGGAGTCTGTTATTATCCATACAAGCAACACAAAGCCAAAATCTGATACATTGTGCATAAGTATTAACATAAAGAGGGTATCTTCCAGATTTGCCGTACACTAAGTGCCTGGGAGCTTTTGGACTTACACCAAGAAATCTTTTAATAGCAGCTAAGTGCACCCTTTCAATTTGTTCCTGGTTAGATGACAGTCCCCAAATTTCTGCTCCATAAGTTAAGAGAGAGAGAGAGAGAGAGAGAGAGAGAGAGAGAGAGAGAGAGAGAGAGAGAGAGAGAGAGACATGATTGAGAAATGGCTTAGTACTCGCTGCCCACTCGGAACAAAAATACGGAAGAGAAAAATTTTCAAATGTTCTCTTGCCTCGCCTTCTACGTCTCAGAACCCCAGGTAAGAGTTGCTGAGACCCCACTGAAGACTTTCTTGACAATATCTGTCCATCTGTGACGATTCTCTGCCCGTATCTATGAGGTGGCGGAGGACAGACTTGTCCACTCTCTGATGTTGTCCTCTTCCTATCTCCTCTGTCTGCCTCTTCTTCACCCTCCTAATACTGTGCCCTGCAGGCTGCACACCAAATATTTGTGCGCCATTGCCTTCCTTAAAGGAGTCGAGTATTTATACACTGGCGCAATTAGATACTTACCGTGACATCTCACTCCTCTGGCCAGTGGTCAGCATGGCGGCACGTGGTCCCAATGTTTCCCCAGAGTCTGATATGGGCTCTCATTTTGAAATAGTATCTTTTGTAACGGGGTGTTCCAAGATTTTGTGGTAACGTTCTATTGCCACTCTCTCTCTCTCTCTCTCTCTCTCTCTCTCCTCTCTCTCTCTCTCTCTCCTCTCTCTCTCTCTTTGACATTCACGACGTACAATTACTAGCCAGTTTTGCTAGATCTGTACTCTCTCTCTCTCTCTCTCTCTCTCTCTCTCTCTCTCTTAGTTGAAAAAAAAATTCTTTACAGCGTCTGTGACTCATGCACAATACTATTCTTGTCTCAGTTTGCCCTTCTCTATCAACCTGACTGACACAGCAGGAAGCTAAAGTG
>CM065722.1:44201312-44203812 GCA_033310375.1 Conus canariensis | reverse complement strand
ACCGCGATATTATTGCTACGTGCCTATTACTGGCTACAAAGCGATGTATTTTGATGGAATACTGAAACATTCTGATTATATATTCATTTTTTCCAAATTTGGTGGGGGCAGGGGAGGGGGGGGGGTGCATTTTTTTTATAACACGGGAAATAACTCCTTCAGCAATTACTTCCCCTGGAGGTAAGACGATTTTGCTTTTCACTTATGAGCGGACTTATTGGGCTGATCTAAAATTCGTTCGACCTTGCTGGAGGTCAGCGCTCTAGCTAGTACCTTTCTAGTTGAACACTGATTTGCTTTCTCTCACTTGATTATCATTCTGTCAGTATAAGTACATATGTATGATGTCCATACATTTTATTGATCAACATTTCCTTTGACTCTTAGTGTGTAACTCGTGCCGGCAAATCTCCGACATGCTGCCATAGAATATGCTGTTAACTAAATGAATTATAAACTCTGTTGCAGGCAGACAAGATGCGGACAAAGGTGAGGAACACGTCCACCATCTTCGGGGCCTGTCAGGACAGATGTCTAAGAGGCCCACCAAATTCTTCAAGAGACCCATCCCCATAGGACACCTCTCCAAGACCACGACGCAACTCTCTCAGCCCCCCTACCCGGCCTCCTCCCTGGCACAGTTCTTTCATGCAGGATCTCTGTACGATCTCAACGCAGGTGGAGACGGAGGAGAATGGAAGAGGGCGGAACTGGCTTCCAGGTCCAGTGTCCGGAGTCTTGGCGCTGTGGGGGTGCCCAAAATTGGCGGGACATTGCCGGAAGACTCTCCCAGTGGTTCCACAACAATCCGGCTCTTCGAAGCATCTTTACCGGAGGCATCTCAAATCCTAACATCGTCCAGGAAGATCTCACTCATCAGCACACCCAGCAGCGGAACGTCCTGGCGAGACAGACTGCCCTTGTTGGGTGACGAGGAGAAGAAGACCCAGTCCGCGCCTAGTAGGAGGAAGCGAGTGTCCTTCGCCGACGAATGCAGAAGCACCAGCGTGATAGGTCATGCCCGCAAACCAGCCACCCTGGCAGCAGCGTTGTCTGCCGTGTCGCAACAGCCTGAGGACACACCCAACTTCCTGACAGGCAACTCCAGAGTCGCCCCTCGTCCTGAAAAACACAGGCCGGGGAAGTCCGTCATCACTAATCTTAAGGACGGTCAGGACCCCAAGTCTGGCTTCATCCCCGCTCTCCTTGAGAATCACAGCTTCTTCAACACTAGACCTGGTCAAACTCAGCGCCCAGCTCCGACGCTGGCCTACCGGAGAGCCAACCACGGGCAGCAGGTCCACAAAGCCTCCGCGGGGGGCCCACGTTCTGGAACATTGAGGACATTGCTGAGCACTGCCGTACCTCGCTCGGTCTTGAAGTCGGGTGAAAGTCGTCCCCGGTCAGAGCTGATCGTGGCAGGATCGCAAGAGCGACAGACCAAACGGGCTCATTTTGAGTAGTGGACAGCTGACAGTGACCATCTTGTCGTGCCCCTCTCCCTGCCCAGACCCTCCTCCCCCTCCACGCCCCCTACTTCATACTGTCCTCGGTGAACAACACTTCACGCAATTATATTTTAACCAAAGACGTTTCGTCAGTCACAAATAATCCAATCCGTCTAAATTTCCTACATAGTTCTCCTGATTATGTTTCGTCCCCAAATCAGATACAGTCATGTTTAACAGAGTTTTTAGTTGTATAACACACAAACACCACACACACACACACACACACACACACACACACACACACACACACACACACACACACATGTAAGCCCCCCTCCCTTCCTCCCTCCCCCTCCAACTTGGATTTATCTATGTTTGAGATGCATTCTTTAAGAACGTTCTACTTTGTGGACAAAATGCCAAGCTTCTACATACCATTTTGACATTAAAATCCTTCATTTTAAGGGAAACTAAAATGTTCTACGACGACTTTTTGGACTTTCTTTTCAAATATTCAAAAACTCAGTTCTTCGGAAATCTACCTCTGAACTGTTTGTCTTTATTTTCTAGATCAATCATTAAAAACACGTGTTTTTTTAACAATATTTCTGACTAAAAAAATATGTCACATCCACGCGAAATTAAAGTTAGTTATCGTGGGAAGAATTTATTTCACGTACAGAACAAAGTGCAGGGTTTCTGACCAGCTGTTAACCCACTTAATAGGACACGCACACACACACACACACACACACACACACACACACACACACACACACACACACACACACACACACACACACACACATAGATACATAATACATACATACATACATACATACATACATACATACATACATACATACATACATACATACATACATACATGCATGCATGCATGCATGCATGCATACATACATATATACATACATACATACATACATACATACATGCATACATACATACATACATACATACATACATACATACATACATACATACATACATACATACATACATACATACATATACATAGAAGAGGCAGGGAC
>CM065722.1:44186312-44196312 GCA_033310375.1 Conus canariensis | reverse complement strand
GAATTACGCGCAGCATGATTTCCCTACCAATCGGAGAACGTGTCTGAGCGTAGTGATATTGGGCGAAAAGTAAGGCGGAGCTTCATTAGTAAATAGGCTCTTTCTAATCTCGAACCCTTAATGACCACACTTATCTTGTGGATGATAAAGGGCAAAAAGCTGAATCAGGGGCGAGGTTGTTTAATCTTTATGGTTTGTTGTTTGTTTGTTTTTTTTACTGTATCTCTTTTGCATCTCTGTCAGAGGTAAGGTGTGTGGGCTCCCGTAGTTTCGTTCGTTTGTTGAGCTGTTTGTGAACAAAAACACAAACACTACTGAGCACAGTTTAACGAAATTTGGTAGATAGGTGGAATATGGCCTGAAAACGTCATCTGTGAAATTCTGTTCTGATTCGTTACGTTGATCCGTGTCAAATAGTGGGATCTGAACAGCGCTTCATATAGACTATGCCCCAAGTATTTTCGCTTGCTAGGCCAGTGTCGGTGTTCATGTCACACCAAAGCGGTGAGCGGTGTTAGAAATTAATAAGCACGAGTTCGGTAGACTATCTTGGGGCTCTCTCGCATCCGGAAAACAAGGGCCAACCATTGTAATGTCCCGTGACTGGTGTATCAAAGGTAGTCACGTTCTGTGATAAATGAAGAAACCAATCAAAAGATTGACCCTTCATCAATACGAAGAGTTTGAATACGTTGTCGTGTTAAGTAAAATCTAAACACACACACACACGAATATTCTAACACATGCATCTCTCTCTCCTCTCTCTCTCTCTCTCTCTCTCTCTCTCACCACACACACACACACAAATGCGCGCGCACCATCTCTAACACACGGTCTGGCACACACACACACACACACACACACACACTTTATTGAATAAGTATGTACACAAAGACACACATGGGCACTCAGGCACGTATCTTCACACACACACACACACACACACACACGAACACACACACGAACACACACACATACGAACACACACACACACACACGCACACACCATGTACTTGTTATCTCCGTCAGGAAAATCATGATTTCACCTCCGTCTGTTTGTTCGTTTGCTTGTCTGTCAGCACTGTTAAGGAAAAATCAACGCGAGGATTTGAATTAAAGCTGGTGGAAAAATAGGGTGTGTTCCACTGACGACTCCATGGAACTTTGGTGCAGATGTGTGGTTCGGATTGGAAACATAAGGCAGATGTTGGATCCGATTTGCAAGATGATTACAAATTTTTCACTGAAAATGAACAACGTCACGTTTCTGTTTAAGATTGTTGAATATCTGTAAAATGATATACTATCATGGAGTATTCAAATTTTCACATGAAATGAACGCTTGTATTTTATTCTACGTTCTTTTACACAAACAAAGTGCATGGGAAGTAACTCTTTCAGTCCCTACCTACTTTTACTTCCCTTGGTGGGAAAATGATTTGATGCTGTTGATGTTTCTGCTCTCCCATGAGCTCTTCTACTTTATTAGTTTGTCTATCAATAATATAATGCCAAACCTACATAACCTATTTAAACCAATGCTGGCGTAAAGATGGAATAAGGCCAATTGAATATTTGGTGCCAACCAATTTTTCGGATCCAGATAAAACGGCGAACAAGAATTTGTTTGGCAAGAATATTTTGCCACAGAACATTAAGATGGAGGTGACACTGATTACGAATGAATATTGGATGACAATCTATGAATTACCGTCACACAGTATTAGAACTGTATGGTGATATCAACGTTGACATTTCGGTTTTTATTTTCCATACCCATGAAAAAGGAATAACTTCAGTCCGTACGTAATACGACTTTCCATTGTGAAAAAAAAAAAAGTTTTCACTTATAATCTGACTTGATCACAGAGTTAAGAAAAAAGCAGTACATGAATAACTGTTTTTGTCCTTTTTTTACGGATCAGTATGAAAGGGCGCATTCAGGATCCGTTCGACCTTTGCGGATTTTTTTTTTTTTTTTTTTTTTTTTTTTGAGAATGCCCTGCTAGTTAACATATTCAGTTCTCGTGCCCACAGAAGAAAACGACCACCTCTAAAACAGTCCAGAAGAAGAAGGAAGAGACATCTCCGCTTGACAGGCGTGTGGTTGACGAGAGAACAGTGATTAGTATTCATAGTTCTTTGTGGCATTGATTTGTTCCCCCCGGGCGTATGCGCTAATGTCGCTTGTCGCTTGCCGCGTCACCTAGGCACGCGCCGCCAAATGATTACTCCCCTTTGATTGAGAGAGGGGTGGTTTGCGGTTTGCCGCAGCGCTCCCTCGAGGAGGCCATTTTCTCGACTTGTGCTTCGTCTCTCTTTTCCTCAGTAGCCTCTCTGTCCATTTTCTTCTTGGTCTGTCGTCGCTCAGTCTTTTCTGAACTGAACTTAGCGTACAGGCAGTTCTAGCTTGCCCATTTCCTCCCTGATCTGTCGTCACTTGGTCTTTTATAAACTGAACTTAGTGTAATGTTTGTGCCACAATCACCTTAACTGCTTTTGTCCTGAAACATTTGGTGTTAAAATCCAGAGAAGGGTAGATTCATGAGTTTTTCTTTTTCAGTAATTTTTTTTTTTTTTTTTTTTTTTTTTTTTTGCTTTTTCATCTGATTTTTCTTTTTATTTGTAGCCTCTGGTTTCAAAGATACAGTGTAGCAAACATTTCCATTAGATTAAGTGAGTAGTCGCAGTTGTAGCAGTAGTAGTGTGTAATGTTGTTGATGCTTTTGTGACAACTATGCTTGATACTCTCCTTGTTTATGTTTTTTCTAAAGAAATGAAAAGCAAGGAAAGAAAAGCACAAACAAGAAAATAAAATGGGACAAGAGAAAATTCTGATATCTTCACAACAACCTTGTTTTTTTTTTTTTGGTCATTTTAACCCTAATCTGCCTTCATATTTTTGATGAATTCTTTGATTGAAGAAATTCTAAACTTTTAGATAAAAAAAAATTGAATAACAACAAAAAAGTGGCAATCTATTGAAGCAGCCCATAAAAAGTGTAGATATGTCTGAATATGGCAGACATTTTCAGTCCATCGAAAATATTATGTATGAAAGGAAAGATAGGAGGAAGTAAAAAAAAAAAAAAAAAAAAAGCGGCATATTCGTCCAATCATACGTCTTGCACGTGCAATGCGTGCACTGTCTTTCCGGCCCTGTAAAAAAGAGCGAGGGAAAGTGACAAGCTTTCGTGAGGTGGGAGAGTTTGGCGGGAAAAACTAGTCACGCGAGCCCGTCAAAGCTCTCCGCCTCGGCGTATTTGGTGTCACTCAGGCCTGGGACATGAAGGGTTAATGACATCGGGTTTCGTGGCTCTCCAGACATGATAGGTTAATGACATTTTGCTCTGGAGGCTGCCTTCGTTGTCTTCTTCTTCCTTTCATTGTTTGCGCCGAGGCCATCTCCCTGGGCGGTTTTTGTTTCCCCTTGTGTAGCTTTCTCTCTTTTATTTATTTATTTTTTTCATGTTGTCTTCCTGTTTTTTTATTCTCGTTTTGTTCAGCCTTTTGTTTTAGTTTCATCTCTGTCTGGTCTTTCCCTCTCTCTCTCTCTCTCTCTCTCTCTCTCTCTCTCTCTCTTCGTTCGAAAACCTGCAGTATGCTTTTTTATGTCAACACGTTTTTTGTTTGGGTCATTTGTTCGTGTACGGATTTTTTTTTTCATTCTATCATCGATCCTATCTTCAGCTTTTGGTGTAGACTTTTTGTTTATTCACCAGTTTGATCAACGGAGGGTTCTAGACCTTGGCTTTTTTTTTTTTAATATTTCATGTCTCAAAAGGATGATGATTTCATAATTGAGGATGGAACAGGAGAAAATGTAAAGATGTGTGGGCTTGAGGGACTGAATAGATAAATACAATGTAGTCAATGCAGAAACAAAAAGCATTAAAATCTGAATGTTAGGATTAGAAAGCCTGGACAACAAACCAAGCAAAACAGGGGATAGGGATTAAACAAGATTAATGAACACCAAACAAACAGGATAAAGATGAACGTAGAAAACAAAACCAAAGAGAAGAAAGAAAGAAAGAACAAAATGTAGCTACACTGACATGCGAACACAGTGGTACGTAGACACAGAAGTATATAGACACAATGGTACGTCAACACAGTGGTACGTAGACACAGAGGTATATAGACACAACGGTACGTCAACACAGTGGTGCGTAGACACAGAGGTATATAGACACAACGGTACGTCAACACAGTGGTACGTAGACACAGAGGTATATAGACACAACCGTACGTCAACACAGTGGTACGTAGACACAGAGGTATATAGACACAACCGTACGTCAACACAGTGGTACGTAGACACAGAGGTATATAGACACAACGCTACGTCAACACAGTGGTACGTAGACACAGAGGTATATAGACACAACCGTACGTCAACACAGTGGTACGTAGACACAGAGGTATATAGACACAACCGTACGTCAACACAGTGGTACGTAGACACAGAGGTATATAGACACAACGGTACGTCAACACAGTGGTGCGTAGACACAGAGGTATATAGACACAACGGTACGTCAACACAGTGGTACGTAGACACAGAGGTATATAGACACAACGGTACGTCAACACAGTGGTACGTAGACACAGAGGTATATAGACACAGCCGTACGTCAACACAGTGGTACGTAGACACAGAGGTATATAGACACAACGCTACGTCAACACAGTGGTACGTAGACACAGAGGTATATAGACACAACGCTACGTCAACACAGTGGTACGTAGACACAGAGGTATATAGACACAACCGTACGTCAACACAGTGGTACGTAGACACAGAGGTATATAGACACAACCGTACGTCAACACAGTGGTACGTAGACACAGAGGTATATAGACACAACGCTACGTCAACACAGTGGTACGTAGACACAGAGGTATATAGACACAACGCTACGTCAACACAGTGGTACGTAGACACAGAGGTATATAGCACAACGCTACGTCAACACAGTGGTACGTAGACACAGAGGTATATAGACACAACGCTACGTCAACACAGTGGTACGGAGACGCTGTGGTGCATGGACAACGTTGTGCGTATATTCAGTGCACAGAAACATGACCGTAGACATTGAACACGTTGCACACAGTCAACACAGTGGACACTAGAAATGGTACCAAACATAGAACATCTGTCAACAACAAAAATCAGCAGTTAGTTTCAAAGCTCGCCTGCAGGCGGAATTTAAAACAAACTTTAAAGTAAAGTTACTGTTTCGCCGAACGAAAGAGAGAAACGAATTACAAGGTAAAATTCGACGGTTTTTTTTTGTTTGTTTGTTTTATCCTCTTTGGTCTTCTTCAGGCAAGATAAACAAACATTCAGGACCATGAAAACGAAGAACGAGCAATCACAATCTCCTCAAACTGGGCACAGAATTCTACATCCATTGTGTGCCCAATTTGAAGAGATGAGTAACTGCTCGTTCTTCATATTCATCGTCAGGAATATTCTTTGTATTGCCTGAAGGAGACCAAAGATGTCGAAACGCGTCGTGTTTTGTCCTGTAATTCGTTTGTCTCTTCCGTTCGGCGGAACAGTGACTTAACTGTCATGTTTACATCAACAACAACAACAACAACAACAAAACAGATAGAACGGCATGTCAACGCAATGGTTCGCAGACACAGTAGCATGTAGAATTAGTTATTTGTGACCACAGTGGTATATAGACACAGTGGACACAGTGGTATGTAGACACAGGTGTACATAGGCACATTGGCATGCACACATAGTGATGCTTTAATTAAAAGAATGGCACGTGGACACAGTGATACATACGTGAGAACATTGTTATGTAAGCAGTATGTTACAGAATACACGCCAGATGCTGAATGTGAAGTGGACACAAACCACTCGTAGAATGTTAGGGAACACAACTCACATGCAGAATGTTAGGGGACACAACTCACATGCGGAATGTTAGGGGACACAACTCACATGCAGAATACTAGGAGACACAACTCACATGCAGAATACTAGGGGACACAACTCACATGAGGAATGTTAGGGGACACAGATCACATGCAGAATGTTAGGGGATACAACTCATATGTAGAATGTTAGGGGACACAGATGACATGCAGAATCTTAGGGGCCACAACTCACATGCAGAATGTTAGGGGACACAGTTCACATGCAGAATACTAGGAGACACAACTCACATGCAGAATGTTAGAGAACACAGATCACATGCAGAATCTTAGGGGCCACAACTCACATGCAGAATGTTAGGGAACACAGATCACATGCAGAATACTAGGGGACACAACTCACATGCAGAATGTTAGGGAACACAGATCACATGCAGAATACTAGGGGACACAACTCACATGCAGAATGTTAGGGGACACAACTCACATGCAGAATGTTAGGGGACACAACTCATATGTAGAATGTTAGGGGGCACTACTCAATGCAGATTGTTAGGGAACACAGATGACATGCAGAATCTTAGGGGCCACAACTAACATGCAGAATGTTAGGGGACACAGTTCACATGCAGAATGTTAGGGGACACAGATCACATGCAGAATGTTAGGGGACACAACTCACATGCAGAATGTTAGGGGACACAACCCACATGCAGAATGTTTGGGGACACAGTTCACATGCAGAATGTTAGGAGACACAGTTCTCATGTAGAATGTTAGGGGATACAACTCACATGCAGAATGTTAGGGGACACAACTCACATGCAGAATGTTAGGGGACACAACTCACATGCAGAATGTTAGGGGACACAACTCACATGCAGAATGTTAGGGGACACAACCCACATGCAGAATGTTAGGGGACACAGATCACAGGCAGAATGTTAGGGGACACAACTCACATGCAGAATGTTAGGGGACACAACCCACATGCAGAATGTTAGGGGACACAGATCACATGCAGAATGTTAGGGGACACGACTCACATGCAGAATCGCAGGGGCCACAACTCACATGCAGAATGTTTGGGGACACAATTCACATGCAGAATGTCAGGGAACACAACTCTTATGCAGAATGTTAGTCATACAATGACAGCGTAATCACGGATATGACAGGGCAGACAGTGTATAAACGATACTTCAGAGAAGCACTCGAATTCACATTGACTTTATTTCCTCTACGTTCACGGAAACCATGCAAAAGGTAGCATACGATGACAATGCATCATCATCATCATCATCATCATCATCATCATCGTCACATCAATCGCGATAAATATAACAAAAAAAAGGGTGATCTTAATGCAACATTTTAAAACACAACAGAAAAATATATATACGCGCATCTGTGGAATGTCACATTTCATAAATAAATATTCAATACAATTTCCTGAATAAATATTTTCCACATCAGAGTTACATTCACGTGTAGTATCCACATCCACATTTAATGATACAGAAGCCATGCATATCCATACTAGGTAGCCAGGGGAAAGGGAACCTGTCTTACACTACACTACACAACCAGATCAACATTAAGATGGGAACAGGCAAATTACTGATGTTTATATCAGGCACCAGCAGGATTCGAACCCACAATATTCAGATTACGAACTCGGCGGTCTAGCAAGGAGGCCAACCAGACACCACATAAACTGTCAAGAAACAGACGTAGTTAAACATGTGAGAGCAACCCCCCAGGCATGTCTTGGTTGTCTGTACAGGGCCACCTGCCCTTTCCGTCATGCCGTCTTTGATGGTCCTTGGTGGCAGCAGCTTTAAGAGAGGCACGGACAGTTACTCCGCGGCGAAAACTTTGATTGTCTTCCTTCCGCTGGCTTGTGGTTGTCTTTTCCTTGATTTGCTGAAAGCAGGTCTGTGAGCAACCTCCACTTACTTCTCTCCTTTCACCACCAGGCTTGGGATGTGTGTGTGTGTGTGTGTGTGTGTGTGTGTGTGTGTGTGTGTGTGTGTGTGTGTGTGTGTGTGTGTGTGTGAAATGGTTAAAAACAAGAAATAAGAAACTGACAGTGTATGTGTGTGTGTGTGTGTGTGTGTGTGTGTGTGTGTGTGTGTGTGTGTGTGTGCGTGCGTGTGCGTGTGTGCGTGTGTGTGTGTGTGTGTGTGTGTGCTCGCGAGAGCAGCGTGCGTGCGCGCTCAGACGTGTGTGTGCCTGTGTATGTATGCGCGCGCATGCCTGTTTGTGCGCGTGCGCAGGTGTGTGTGTGTGTGTGTGTGTGTGTGTGTGTGTGTGTGTGTGTGTGTAATGGTTAAAAACAAGAAATAAGGAACTGACTGTGTGTGTGTGTGTGTGTGTGTGTGTGTGTGTGTGTGTGTGTGTGTGTGTGTGTGTGTGTGTGTGAAATGATTAAAACGAGAAATAAGGAAAAAATTATGTGTGCATGTGTAAGTGCGTGCGTGCGTGCGTACGTGCGATCGTGCGTACGTACGTGTGTGTGTGTGTGTGTGTGTGTGGTGTGTGTGTGTGTGTGTGTGTGTGTGTGTGTGTGTGTTTGAAATGGTTAAAAACAAGAAAAATAAGAATGAAAGAGAGAGAGAGTGAGGGAGGCAAAGAGAGAGAGAGAGAGAGAGAGAGAGTGTGGTGTGTGTGTGTGTGTGTGTGTGTGTTACTGTGTACCTGGGATGGAGAGGCGAGACTAAGTATATGTATGCGCCTGTGTTGGCGCGTTCGTGAACTTTCTTGCATATTAGATAATTTTTTCTTACTATTCCTTATTAAAGTAGGAAATACTGCCACTGACGCAGTACACTTTAATTTATCCGCACAGAGGTTTTTGGTTTTTGCAAAGGGCATTTGGGATTAAAAAAAAAAAAAAAAAAAAAAAATCCTGAATAAATGTCTACAACTTTGCCCTTTTCCAGTTGATTGGTTTTATTTGATTGGTTTTATTTGATTTCTTCTTCATTGTCAGTTCGTTGTATGGTTTATCCTGTAAGTTTTTATTTGTTGATTTGTTCGTTTAATGAATTGACTGTTTCCTTGCTTGCTTGTTTGTTTGTTCGTTTGTTTTTCTTTCTTTCTTTCTTCTCAGTATTTGGTCACTTTAATAACAGAACACTAAATATAGAATAGTCGCCAGATCTTAAAACTGAAAACAACATTGTTGTCAAGCGTGGTGTTTTTTTTTAATATCCCTAACTCTATCTGTGCGTGCGCGCGCGCGCGCGCGCGCGCGAGTGTGTGTGTGTGTGTGTGTGTGTGTGTGTGTGTGTGTGTGTGTGTGTGTGTGTGTGTGTGTGTGTGTGTGTGTGTGTGTGCAGACTACACAGTACCGACACATTCAAAACTGAAGATGAAGATGGTCGTTTCAAGCAAGCTTAATAAAATTTTAAAAATGAAGCACAAAATGAAATAAGATCAAGTGGAAATAGATTAAGGAGTAATTGGCTCGTCAACAACAATAATCATAGATAGATAGATAGATAGATAGATAGACAGGTAGACAGATAGACAGATAGACAGATAGATAGACAGATAGATAGATAGACAGGCAAGCATGTATGTATGTATGTATATATGTATGTATGTATGTCTGTATGTATGTATGTATGTAATTTTTCATGACACTGTTACATATGTATGTATGTATGTATGTATGTATGTATGTATGTATGTATGTATGTATGTAATTTTTCATGACACTGTTATGTATGTATGTATGTATGTATGTATGTATGTATGTATGTATGTATGTATGTATGTATGTATGTATGTATGTATGCATGCATGCATGTATGTGTGTATGTATGTATGTATGTATGTATGTATGTATGTATGTATGTACGTCAGAACATCAGCAAACGAGCATAAACTACCAAGCAGTGCAACAGAATGGTGAGATGCGGCAGTCTAAGTCGACAATCATATGTTTCCTGTTACTTTGACCATTGCGGCGCATGCGGCATACTTCAAAGATTATTCTGCCCTGGTGTCCGCGTGATTTTAGATTGTGCTGTTTTGTACTGCATGCTACTGTATTACCTTGTATTGCATGGTACTTTTGTGTTGCATT
>CM065722.1:44171312-44176312 GCA_033310375.1 Conus canariensis | reverse complement strand
AGTGTTTGTCAGAAAATCTGGGCTACATTCTAAGGGGTGCATCCGTGGAGACTGAACAAGTGGCTGGTATTCCAGAGAGTCCATAGAACAGCGAAGACTGTGCAGAAGCAGGCAGAGGAGAGTAACAAACAGCACACTGGCAACTGCTGGGATTCGGACTTAGCATCTCTCGGTCGTTACTCTTTAATGGTCACCACCTCAGCATGGCGATGAAATTGAGCCAATCAGTATCGCCATGACTCTTTTATGCCAGAAAGTTGTGTTGTTTAGTGTTGCCTAGACGACTGCTTATGGAAAAAAAAAAAGTTGACGACATGGATTGGAGATAACCGAGGATGGAGAAAACAGGGTAATTTGGGAGGGGTGGGTAGCAGGTTAGTGATTCGTGACACCATGGATAAAAAAAAAAATCTATGAAAAAAAAAGTCAGCTGATACTGAGTACCAAATTTGATACTTTCTATTGTTACATCCAGCATTATGCCACCATGGATCAAAACGTGAGAGGAGGGCCACTCTAGCCCGATGTCACTTCCAGAGCCCAATGAGACTCCCCGCCGCCCGACTCTCATCCAATCGCCGTTCAATCTGTTCTCCACTCCGCTTGGCTTCCCACAACATGGGCGTATGTGTGTTTTTCACTCCCAGTCGACACAGATACCTGGCCACTCCTGTTTGCTTTCACCCCTCACTTCATGTCAGGCTCGGCTGACGCCAAACCCCCCGGAGAACAGCGCATGAAAATGGCCTCCCCTCCGCCAGGAATTGGCCCAGATCTCACACAACTACCTTCAGCCAGTTGGCAAAGCAGGCACTTCAGGTGAATTTGCATAATTCCGTGTTGCGGTTAATGGTAATCCAGCTCTCTTTTTGTGTTGATCTCTCTCTCTCTCTCTCTCTCTCTCTCTCTCTCTCTCTCTCTTTTCTCTCTCTCTCTCTCTCTCTGTGCCAAGCTCTAGTCTAACAAAAAAGGAAAAAAGGAAAACAAAAAACAACAAAAAAAAAAACGACACCGATTACCGTCTGTTTAAGCTGTTGTTGTCTGCCGAGAGCGCTGTGTGTTTTTTTTGTGTCTGAGGTGTTGTTGATGGGGACAAAGAAAGTGGAGGGGGGTTTCATCAAAGCACTATTTCCGTCGTTTCCCCCAGCGGTCCTTTACCTCTCTCTCTCTCTCTCGCTCTCTACCGCCGAAGAAGGATCGGAAACTTGCCGGCGATTACCTCCTCGTCAAGTCCAAACCGCGGGCTTGTTTTCCCCCCTCTCGCCATTTCTCACTCCGCGCGGGACTGTGAGTGGACATGCAAATTGCTACAAATGGCGGAGTGTTGGGGGGACTGATGACGGCAAACGGTGGTGCCGTTTTCAACGGCAGCCGATTTGGCAGGAAGCGATGGCTGCTGCTGACAGAACGAATGACGAACGAATGCTGTTGATGGCTTTGATGGGGCGAACGAGTCTGAGAGAGATTGTGGGCCAAGATGGCGATGGAGATGTATGGTGGTGGTGGTGGTGGTGGTGGCGGTGGTAGTGGTGGTGTGAGGTCAGATTGGGGTGGGAGGAGGGGGAGAGACGGATGTAGGAAGGGGATGTGATGATGAGGGCGATGATGTATGACAGTAGGACGGCTGTGATGGCGGTGTGTGCGGCTGTCGCAGAGCTGCGATCTGTGAGAGTCTGGTGTATGGGACAGGCTTCCTTTTCCCTCCCATTATCGTCCGACTTCTCCGCTCTTTCTTCCTTCCTGTACTCCTTCTCTTCTTTCCTTCCTCCATCAATTTAGTTCTTCCCGCCCTTCATCCTGTTCATGCTTTCGTTCCTTTGGTCATTTGATTTGTTTCTCTGCATCACCCCTTTACTGACGCCATGTTTTGTGATTCCCACACTTAACTTTTCTCATACTCGCCCCCCCCCCCCCCCCCCCCCCTTCACTTCCCCCCTTCACCCACTTCCTTTTCTTAACCATTTTTTTTTTTTACTATTCTCTCTCTCTCTCTCTCTCTCTCTCTCTCTCTCTCTCTCTCTCTCTCTCTCTCTCTCTCTCTCTCTCTCTCTCTCTCTCTCCACCATTCACTGGTAACATCAAGTCTTTGAACTGGGTTAAAAACTTAACCATTCAGAAACTCCCAGGCCCATTCAGGAAACCAAAAAGACCAATCAAAAACCAAAATCTTTTGAACCGATAGACTTTTTGTTTAAGTAAAGTTAAAAACAATTTTAAAATAAAGATAGGAAACCAAACTGCATCAGCAAGAATACCATGGAGATATGTCCTCACAGAATGACAGTTGTAAAATGTCAGTGTGCCCTCCTAGTTCGACACTGGATTCGACCTCACCTTTTAAATTTCCTGAGAAGCATAGGGCTGCAGCAACACTCTTCCAGAAGACTCGATCAGTTCTGAGTCGAGCTCTTCAGCTGGGCCCATGTCATTTTGGGTGCTCTTACTTTGGAATCAATTTATATATGCTATGTTCGTTGAGGTTGTGCCACCTTACTTTTCTCCTGTGGGTACCTTTCGAGCGCCTATCTTGTCATGTTAGTAGAGGAAACTTTCGTAGGGTGCAAACAATCTGGTCCCATTTCCTTTTTCCTTTACCTGTATGTTTATAGACTTCATCTAGTTCTGTCCCAAAGGAAATAACTTCTGACCATCTGATACTGTGAATGAGCCTGAGCCGCCTATTGAATGTTGAATGTCTAAAGATTCTATATGTGGACTTTATTGTTCTTCGTGTCTTGGAAACATATGTTAAATCTGACTTCACATTTGTGTAAAGAAACATAATTCTGAACTTGTCCTGGAGCGAAAAGGCTATGGAAGTCTATATACAGGTCGAAGGGTGTTGAAAGATGTGTGCTTGTGCCGAGCCTCGTTAATGCAGTTGCTTATGTCGTAGGTCACTCCACCATCTTTGCCCACGATACTGCCCAGGTAGACAAGTTTTTCAACTTCTTTTAGTTTTTTTTTACTCTTTGCTGAGCGGAGTCTAGTTGTTTGTTACTTACCCGCATTATCTTAGTTTTAGTGGTGTTAATTTGGAGGCACAGATTTTTGTTTGGTTAGTTGGTTGGCTGGTTTGTTGGTTGGTTGGTTGTTTTTGTTTGATTTTGTTTCTAGCCAGGAATTATAGTTTTGTCTGAGTATCTTTGTACCTTTGTGTGAGAGGAGACTGCGACATCATCATTCAAGTCTTGTTTTGTTTTGTTTTGTTTTTGAACTACCCCTTCATACAAATTTTCCTTCTCTTCTATCATCCTCATACGCCACATCTGCCCACCTCTTTACACACACACACACACACACACACACACACACACACACACACACACACGCACACGCACACACACACACACACACACACACACACACACACACACACACACACACACAAGCAAGCAAGCAAACAAACAAGCATACACACATAAGCAAGCAAACGCGCACACGTATACACACACACACACACACACACGCACACACACACACACACACACACACACACACACACACACACACACACACACACATGCTCGCGAGCGCACACATTTTGTTCCTATCCTCGTCAAATATCAAGCAGTGTGAACAGATTATAAATAAAAGGAAAACAGCCACGCAAAAAAAAGCATCAGCGAAATCCAAGTTCTCCTGATGTTTGTGAAACCTGGCTGGATGCCAACATCTCTGCCATCTGTTGAGTTCAACACTGGAACTAAAAATCTTTTAACTTTATTTTTCGGTGTCACTTAGGATCTTGGAGGCCACTGGCGCTTTAAACGTAGTTCTGGTGAGGCATCCTTTGTCAGATGGGCAATAAACATACGTCTTGACGCGGAGCTTCATATGTTCTTCACTTGGTGAAATGCGGCCCATGCCTTGTTAATCCTTGCTCTTATATCTCGTGTCTGTCTGATTTAAAGCGTATGGGGTGTTTTATGTTGCGGCAAGCTCTGGTGCTTAGAGGGGACGAAGATTCCGTGATCATTTCTTCCCTCATATACTGGTGCACAGACTGCAAAGACGCATAAATCATTAATAGACTTGTAGACTGTGAATACATATCTTTATCTTATTTGGTTTGGTAGGTACACTCTCTCAAGATATGCAGAGATGAGATGCTTCCGCAAGATCCTTAAGCATCTAATACAAAGACCACGTTACCAACTTGGAGGTCCAAACCAGAATAAGGCAAGCCATTGGACAATACGAAGACCTTTGTTGTCCACAGTGAAAAGAGGGAAAGTGAGATGGTAGGGTCATGTATCAAGATCCACAGGACTTGCCAAAAACCATTCCACAAGGAACAGTGCGAGGAGACAGAAGGAGACGAAGACAGAGAAAGAGATGGGAGGTCTACACCAGTGCATGGACTGGCCTCACACTTAGCAACTGCCAAGGAGCATCTGAGAACAGGGAGGAGTGTGAGGAAACGAAATCATCTGTGGCGCCCCGTAAAGCGTTTTAATGAACTTTGTTACGCCTTATATTTGTCGTATTGAGAACAGGAGGCAGCAAAAAAAAAAAAGAAAAAAAAAAAAAAAAAAAAAAGGGAAAAAAAGGCAGACACAGAAACTCGGGAGGTGGGTGATCGCGTTATGCGAATTATGCGATTGGTGTTCTGAGTTGTCGTCATAAATACTTGACATCTGGATACCGAACTGTGTAGAATTCAGTGTTGAGCTACTAGGCCTACCAGTCGTAGGCAAATGTGATGCGTTGCTTGATTAGCATTGCAACATTTTCATGCTGTGATAACGGCCACTGACGGCCCAAAACGAATGTCGGATGCTTGGGTGGTGGCGGGGTTGGGGGTTGGGAGCCGCAGGAGGGTGTGACAGCTACAGGACCATTTTGCTTTACATTAATGGCGTGGAAGTGCGGATGGAGCAGCTTGAGGCATCCTACGATGAGCATATAAATTATCAGTGAAAGAAAATCACGCGCACACACACACACACACACACACACACACACACACACACACACACACGCGCGCGCGCGCGCGC
>CM065722.1:44161312-44166312 GCA_033310375.1 Conus canariensis | reverse complement strand
GTACGCTAACTGTGTTCTTTTTAATCCCCTTCAGTATTTTGAGGACAAAGAATTTTATCATGATCTGAATGCTGTACACTGGATAACCCTACGATGACGAAGTGCATTAAGAAAAAGTGTACTTTGATCAAGATAGCAATGTTCTAGACACTAGGACATCCAGATTTCTGCTACAGCGAATACATTACGTACGATCTGCATAGAAACCCTCTTGGTTTCATTTCTGGAACATGCTTATCTCTGTTGTTGTTGTTCTTTTTTTTTTACGAAATTAATATCCTAGTATAGACTCTCCAAATATTAAAAAGTAAAAAGCAACAACAAACAAGTTGTTTTTATTTGTTTGTTTGTTTTTTCCTCGGTTGTCTTTGTCGGTTACATGTTCACCGTCTAGTAGAAAGTCATCTACTTTGTAGACTCTCTTTTTCAACAAACATGTCTTTCATTGAAGCAGGCTTACTTATTCTAATAAAGACTCCCTCTGTTCAACTTTCCCCCCGACTTTCCATGCATATGTAATGGCCACATTCTTGCCCACATGACGGCGAAATTCTTTAACCATGAGGCGGCAACATTCTTGTCTACTTGACGGCAACATTCCTGTCCATGTGACGGCAACATTTTTGTCGTTGTAACGGCAACATTCTTGTCTGTGTGACGGCAACATTCTTGTTTTTGAGACGCAACATTTTTGTCCATGTGACGGCAAAATTCTTGTCTACGCGGCGGCAACATTCTTGTCTATGTGATGGCAACATTCTTGTTTCTGAGACGGCAACATTCTTGTCTACGTGGCGGCAACATTCTTGTCTATGTGATGGCAACATTCTTGTTTCTGAGACGGCAACATTCTTGTCTACGTGGCGGCAACATTCTTGTCTAGGTGGCGGCAACATTCTTGTCCACGTGGCGGCAACATTCTTGTCTACGTGGCGGCAACATTCTTGTCCACGTGGCGGCAACATTCTTGTCTACGTGGCGGCAACATTCTTGTCTACGTGGCGGCAACATTCTTGTCTACGTGGCGGCAACATTCTTGTCTACGTGGCGGCAACATTCTTGTCTATGTGATGGCATCACTCTTGTCTATGTGATGGCAACATTCTTGTTTTTGCGACGGCAACATTCTTGTCTACGTGGTGGCAACGTTCTTGTCTATGTGACGGCAACATTCTTTTTTTTGGGGGGACAGCAACATTCTTGTCCACGTGATGACAACATTCTTGTCTGTGCAGCGGTTACATATTTGTCATTGTGACGCAACATTTTTGTCTGTGTGTTGGCAACATATCTGTCTGTTTGATAGCAACATTCTTATCTTCGTGACGACAGCATTTTTTGTATGTATGTTCACGCCAGCCGTACCGTTACACTGTACTGATTGTCTAAAACACATTCTCCCGTTCTCTCCTTCCACCAGTTTATGAATGCCAGTACGTTTTGTACTTAGTCTTAGGTCCTAGCGAATGGCAAAATTCATTGTTTTATAACAGAGAATTTATTTTTGACGAAAGGAGCTTAGAACAAGAAATGTCGGACATTTTCGTATCGGGCCGTCAAAACTTGACGATTTTTTTTTAAACTTCACAACAGCTTATTGTATAAGCTCAAAAGTATTTAACAGCTCACTGAAAGCAAAATTCATATTTTACCCTTTCCGTTGATATGTATGGTAACGGGCTATTACGTGGGTATCAAGAGACGTAAAAGAAAACAAAACAATAAAAATCGCACCTAGCAGAAGCTTGTTAATATTTGAAATATTTTTGTCAATTATCTGAAACATGTGCGTCTTTTTTTACTTTATGCTTACCCTCCTGTTAAACCTCCCTATTCTTTAAAGACTTTGTGGTGTGACCTTTCTGGTCTTTGTCTGTCGGTGTACTTTGCAATGAAGACTCCTTTTCTGTATAGAGTATTTGTCCTCTTTTGAGACTGGAAAATTCTTAGGCAGACCTATCACAGGGTTTGTTTGTTTTTTTTCAACAGAATCTCTCGTTAGAATTTTTTTTTTCATCTGAAAAGTTCTTGTCTTAGCCAGTAAGACTTCTTTTCTTTCAAGACTTTTTCAGGAACATTTTTGTCTTCGTTTGTTGTCTGTAATAAGTTTCCTCCTTCTCCTTCTCTTCCTCCGTTAAATCTGTTGAGGGTCTCTGGAACACCGTATTGAAGAACATTCCACCAGTTTCTTCCAGTTCTGTCAATCATATTCTAAGGCCTGGATCTCTGGAAATGGTTTTCCTGTCCAGTAACTTACATTGTCAGTTCATCATTTTTGTTGTATGGTTTTTCTACATAAGAGATGAACCTTTCAAATAGGACTCTTCTTCCCATGATATTATGTTAACGATTCAATGCCAGAACAGACAACGTAACAGCACTCAGATGTAAAGATACGAAAGCTTTGAAAATGAGCTTGAAAGAAAACGATGTGCCGCCGAACGAAAGAAACAAACAAATTACATGACAAACACGACGCGTTTCGCCCTGTTTGGTCTTCTTCTGGCAAGACAAACAACATTCAAGACAATGAAAAAGAAAAAAAGAGGCTCTGAGAATAACAAAGCACAAGCTTTAAATTGTTTTTCTTTCTTTTGTTCAACTACGGGTAACCATAACTTTAAGATGGGGGGAGGGAGGGGGGAGGACACCTCAGTGCACCTGGAGTTATTTCCGTTGTGTTATTACTTCTGGTGACCCGCGGCATCATGATAGCATGATGGATGGGGTAGGATAGTCAGGATATGTGAAGTGAATGTCAAGTAGCCTACATCCCGTGCTGTGGGAAATAGACCAGTGTCAGAGTGGGAGTGCGCACACTGTTGAAGGACTATCGGTGTTATGGAAGTGATATTAAAGTATCGCGTCGGCACTGTGTTGTCATGACTCTCTTCCTGTCTCTATACACACTTGGAAGACCTTACTGTTGTAGACTTTTCTTTTTTTCATGCGTGTTGAGTGCTAACGCTTTTTGTGTCGTTTTAAACACCGTTCGCTTGTCTGTACACGGTTGTAGTGTATACATCTTTTTACACTTTTGTATTGTGTCACAATTCATGTCTCGTTACACGTCTGTCATGAGTTAATGTTAGTGTCTCTTTACGCTTCTGTGGCGTCTCACTGTTCACGTTTAATTATGTCTTTAGTGTGTCACTGTTCGAGTGTTTTTACACATCTGCAGCGCATCATGTTCCCTGTTTCTTTACATGTATGTAGCGCATAAATTTTCCTGTTCCTTTACACATTTGAAGTTAACATTTTCCCAATTTTTCTAAACGTCAATAGTACATAATTATTTTCCTGCGTTTCTTTAAGCAGCTGTGGTGCATTGGTGTTTCCGTCTCTCTACGTGTCTTTAGTTTATCATTTTCATTTCCGTTTTTTAATTCATATGGGTTCATTTTTACCTGTAGTGCATTACTTCTCTCTCTCTCTCTCTCTCTCTCTCTCCCCTTCTCTTCTCTCTCTCTCTCTCTCTCTCTCTCTCTCTCTCTCTCTCTTTACGCTTCGTTTTTGTTTCTATTTACATGTCTGTAGTGCATCATTTTTTACATTTCTTAATGCATAAGTTCTCTCTCTCTCTCTCTCTCTCTCTCTCTCTCTCTCTCTTCTTCTCTCTCTCTCTCTCTCTCTCTCTCTCTCTCTCTCTCTCTCTCTCTCTCTCTCTCTCTTCACACGTGCGTAGTTCATTAATTTCATGACTCTTCATATGTCCGTCGAGATTTATACGTGTATTCTGCTCCGTTTTTCCATTCTTTGTACACGTCTGTGGTACATCACTGTTAGAGTCTGTCGTGTATGATTGTTGTTGTCTGTTTATACGATTGGAATGCGTTATTGTCCCTGTCTCTTTATACGTCTGTAATGCATCATTTTCATGTCTCGTTAAACGTCTGTACTGCATTATTTTTCCTGAATGTATACACGTCTGTAGCGCATCTCCCCCCCCCCCCCTTTTTTTTTTTTTTTGTCGTTGTATACGTCTGTAGTACATGCATCATTATTCCTGTCCACTACACGTCTACACTGCATCTTTTTTCCTGTCTCTTTACACGTTTATGGTGCATCATTTTTGTCTGTCTCTCTACACGTCTATGGTGTATCATCTTTGCTGTCTCTTTACGCGCATACAGTGTGTCAATGCTCTTGCCTTTTTTGACGTCAGTAATGTATCATGTATCCGTTCTTGTATTTCGTTACGTACCACCAACATATCAGTATTCGTGATTGTTTAAACGCGTGTAGTATGCCAGTTTCAAATGTCTCTGTATGTTTAAAATGTGTCAGTGTTCTTGTCTGTATCTCTGAAGTTTTGCCCATGGTCGTATCCTTTCACGCGTCTACAGTGTGTCAAAAGTTTGTGTTGTTTTACATTTCTTTAATGTAGCCTCATGTCTGCCCACATGTATAGAATGTGTCAGTGAATACTATCTCATTATCTTTCTCCACTTTGGTCAAGTGTGCATGTCTCTTCGCACACCTGCAATGTGTCAATTGCCACGTTTCATTATATGTGAGCAGCGTGTACGCGTGTCAAGTACGTGTACCTTCTCACACCCCAGCAATGTGTCATGGGTCATGTCTCTTTACATATATGCAGTGTGTCAAAGTGTCATGTCTCTTAAAACACCCGCGATGTGTCAATTCTTCTGGTCTCTTTACACTTCTGCTGTGTGTCAGTTCTTCGTGTTTTACATGTTTGCAGTGTGTCAGTTCTTCGTGTCTCTTTACGCGTCTAAATGTGTCAATTCTTCGTGTCTTTTTACATGTCTGCAGTTTGTCAGTTCTTCGTGTCTCTTTGCATATATGCAAAGTGTCAACCATTCGTGTTTTTTTTACACGTCTGCGATATGCATTTCCTTTGTATCTCATATATGTGTAAAGTGACAAGTCTGCGAGCGTCTTTACACGCTTGCAAAGGCAATGGTGAAAAGATAATCTAATGAATTAACTGTAACTGCTGCTCCTGCTACAAAAAAATGAAAGAAAACTACCTCTAC
>CM065722.1:44143812-44148812 GCA_033310375.1 Conus canariensis | reverse complement strand
AGAGAGAGAGAGAGAGAGAACCGACAGAGACAGAGACAGAGACAGAGACAGAGAGACACAGACAGACAGACAGACAGACAGACAGACAGACGCACAGTCAGAAAGACAGGCAGAGAGAGAGAGAGACAGAAAGAGGGATGGGGGTTAGGGGTGGAGGTCGGTAGCTTGCACACTGAAGAAACGCCCATCGCCTGAATTTCTCTTTTTTTTTCTGCGTCTTTTTATTTGAAAGTTCTTTCAGAGAGTTTAGGGGTAAGGAGGAAGAAGGGGAGAGAGACTGTGAGGGGGGGGGGGGCAAGGGGGGAAGAGGGCACACACATTTCCCAGCCATCCCACCCACTCGCCTGTCCGTATGAAAGACACATTAAGCACCCCCCTGATGTCTGAAGCTGGAAGTGGCGATAGGTTAAAAGCTTCGTTCGGCACTCCTCCCCGCCACAACTTGACACGCGCTCCGTTTTTCATCTGTATCTCTCACTTTCTCGCACTCCCTGACGTTTCTGACAGGTTTCAGCCAATCAAATCGCCCCTTTCCATGACCCGCACGTGACCCGCGCGCGCTGCTACAGCCTGCCAGTGCCAGCCAATCCAAGGAGGCGGCTTTTAATGTTCAGAGGCAATCACCAAGCTCGGCTTTAATGTCTAATCATCTTAATTACCGCACGCGTCATCGATACAGGAGGGTTGAGAGCGAGGTTGGCAAGTTCGCCCCCCTCGTGTAACCAATTAATCAGTATTTATGGAAATCCATCCAGGCGACTGCTGGGGGCTTGCAACCGATGAGGCGGAGCCACCAACAAGATGGCGACTGCGAACTTGGTCACGTGTTGTCACGTGTGGTGTGTGTGTGCCCCGTGACCCAGAAAATATACTCAGAGGCATAAAAAACGCGAAAAAATAGAGACAGTGCACGATTGTTCACATTGTGAACAGGACGTAAGCAATGTCGCTGTCACGTGCAACATTAGCAGTACGTGGTGTCTTGGCCGGTTGTAACCTCGTAACAGTGGGTGAATGTTGCCGGGTCAGCGTTCTTGGCACGAGGAGTGCATTTGCCATGTGGACTACCTACGCCACGTGCATCAATGTGAATTGCAACTCAATGTGGCCCCGATTGTGGGGCTATAAATTTCCAAACCCCAAAAAGTTCAAATTATCCCTTCCAGCGGCGCCAACATAATGCCGAGACTTTCTCGTCAAGATCGTTGCATAGCAATGGGGCAACTGCAGGCCGGGGTTCCAATGAGGCAGGTCGCTATCGCATTCGGAGTCCACATTTCCACCGTCTATCGCCTTCTGGACCGCTTTCAAGCAAGAAACACCACTGATGACAGACCGAGGAGCGGCAGACCGAGGGTCACCACAGCAGCCCAAGACCGCCATCTTCTGCGTCAGCATCGACGGGAGCCTTACCAAACCGCTGCCAACACAGCCAAGAACACCGTCAGCAACCATGGCAGGCCAATCAGCAGCAGGACCGTGCGTCGCCGACTGAACACAGTTGGTCTCCAATGCAGGCGTCCAGCCCGGCGACCTATCCTGACACTCCAGCATCGCCAGAACCGTATGCAGTGGGCACAGATCCACGTGCATTGGCGCCATCGGGACTGGGGCCGAGTCCTCTTCAGTGATGAAAGCCGGTTCTGCGTCGACCCAGGCGATGGCTGCATCCGGATCTGGAGAAGAGTGGGGGAACACTTCACGGATGCCAACATCACCGAAAGGGACCCATGGGGTGGTGAAAGCATCATGATCTGGGGGGGCTATCGGCATGAATCGCCGTATTGGGCCAGTCATCTTCCAGAATGTGGGTCCAGGACGTGGTAACGGGGTCACTGCTGTTCATTACATCGACCAAGTTCTGAGGCCCCACATCCTGCCGCATTTCCAGCGGCATCCACAGAACCTGTTTCAGCAGGACAACGCAAGGCCGCACACTGCCCGTGCTACGCAGAACTTCCTGAGGCAGAACAACATCAATCTGCTGCCTCACCCAGCCCGTTCTCCCGACCTTATCCCAATAGAGCATTTCTGGGATGCCCTTCAGAGGCAGTTGAACAAGCTCAACCCCAGACCCCAGACAGCAGCTCAGCTTGCTGTTGCTGTGGGCCAGGTGTGGTGGCAAGTCCCCCAGAGGCAGACCAACACTCTAGTGCGCTCGATGTACCGCAGGTGCACAGCTGTGATCAATGCTCGAGGTGGTCACACCAGATACTGACATTCTGCTGTTAACACAGGGTCAAGGTCAAGTTCATGTGACCTTATTTTCTACCAGAATGAACTTTGAAAGGACACTTTTGCGGTGTTTGATTGCTTTTTCTCGCTTTCTATTACCAGTTCAAAGGAATCGTTGGCCAAATTACATCAAAATTTCTATACAGTTTGTTTTCGCGTTTTTTATGCCTCTGAGTATAGGATCGAGACGATTCTGTCGCCTGTTCTTGATAAAGCGTCGAGAAGCTGGTGGTCTCGATGAAAAGGTTTGATTTGTTCAGGAAGATCCGCGCGGACTTATGTTAAAGATGTTGGATGATCATGATGATGACAGCATTCAGGACCGTGACGACAATGATAACGCTCAAAGGATGAACCTGATCACGTTATCAAGGAAGGTGGGACCGCAGAGTCGAGGAGGTGGAAGAGGATCGTTAGGAAATGGAAGATGAGGCCTCACCCCCATATTTTCCCCTCTTTTTCAGCCTCAAACTGAGTTCACCTCCTTCTCCCCACCCTCCTCCCCCCAGCTGGCTGCGGATGGTGTTGATAGGTTTGGGATGTACGGAGACGCCAGTTTTCCTGATCTTCCTTCTCAAGGCTTCAGTCACACCGCGGACATAGGGGATGGATTCAACTACTTCTCTCCCCTACGCTCTATTCTCTTTTTCACCCTCAAACTGAATTCAGCTACTTCTCTCCCCTACGCTCTATTCCCTTTTTCACCCTCAAACTGAACACAGCTACTTCTCTCCCCTACACTCTATTCTCTTTTTCACCCTCAAACTGAATTCAACTACTTCTCTCCCGTACGCTCTATTCTCTTTTTCAGCTTCAAACTGTATTCACCTACTTCTCTTCAGTGTCCACGCCTTCCCACCCGTAAGGGGAAGTTCATCAGCTGAATGTTCTCCACCCTGTCTCAACAGCTACATCGATGAAGAGTTTAGCTGGAAACGAATATCCTGTATCACAACTGCAGGCTGTAAAAAAAATAATCGAAAAAAGGAACTCAACTCCCTTGTCTCTACCCTGGCCATTCTGTAGCACTCCACCGAGAATACCGTCATCTAGTGGATACCCTCACACTGCAATATATATGACAATGGGGAAGCTGACCCACTGGCAAAGGAAGGAGGACAGCAGCCCTAACTGGAGCAGGAGGTCGATTTCTTTTCTCATTTGAAGAAATCGAAAGCATTATCAAGGGGAAGCAAACAAGAACATGGCTTGAGCAGCACTCAGTCTTCAAAAAGAAGGATGCATACTACCTGCTGTCCAGATCACACCGAGTGAGCATTCTGAGACTGAAGGCAGGGCACTCCAGACTGAGACATCACATGTTCACAAAATTCCACATTGGCGAGTCTTCAAGTTGACCATGCGGTACAGCCCCAATGACAGTGGAACACTTCCTGCAGGACTGTCCCAAACATAAAAAGCTAAGTGCAGAGACCTGGCCTGCCAACACGCCGATGAGGGAAGAGCTTTATGGATCACTGGAGGGCCTCCGCCGTACAGCAGCCTTCGTCAGTGCCTCTGGGGTTCCTGTCTGAGTGAACGAAGAAGAAGAAGAATATCCTGTCTTCTCTTATTTCCCAAAGTTCCTTCACCAACACTTGTTAAGCTGTTCAGTTCTGGTACCAACTGTAAGAAGTCTGGATGACGTAGCGCGGCACATGAGACGGAGATGAACACCAAAGACAAAGGTTTATCTACATAATATCGAATTCAGGTTTTGCTCGTTTAAAATCCACTTAATCTTTGATAGTGATCAGATACATGTTGTCTGTAAGACTTAGTCAAAAAGGATTTTTTTTTTTTACTCTTTTCCATGCGCTACAAATAGAGAACTGTCCTCTCACTGGTCCGCTAAATAACTTATTTTCTCGCTCTCTTTCCATCATTCCGCTTTTTCCGTAGTTACTGGTGATAGTATTTTGCCTGATAGGAGCCTGCGTTCTGAATAGTTCGTCACGGTCGAGGTACTGATCACATATGGCAAGCAGGTAGTGCCCACGTTGAGATCCACCCTGTACAAAAATTGTTGTCACAAAAACAAAAACAGAAAAATAAAATAAACAAGAAAGGAGTGAAACAACGAATCAACGTGTAATGTCAGACTGGAATAAAAGCCACGCAGCAAAGGCACGGCGTTAAAACAATCTCCTCTTTCGTGATTAAGAAAGTTGCGTGTGTGTGTGTGTGTGTGTGTGTGTGTGTGTGTGTGTGTGTGTGTGTGTGTGTGTGTGTGTGTGTGTGTGTGATTCGAAAAGAAGGCACTGTGTTGATCCTAGATTGAAACAAAACCATGTTGTTGTTTTTTTCTTGTGGTTATTATAGTGTTTGTATGTGTCCTTGATTAGATTTTAAAAAATCGCATACGGTGTTTGTTAGGTGGCATGTTATCATTTTAATGGTAGCAGTAGTAATAACAGCCGCAGTAGTTGTGGTGATAGTATTAGTGCTAATAATGGTATTAGTAATCACAGTAGTAGCAAGGTGATGATGATGATGGCGATGGATGAAATCGATGATGTATGATGATGGATGATGATGATGATGATGATGTATGTATGTATGTATGTTTTGTTGTTGTTATTATTGTCTTACTACGATAAGTATGCGTTTTGCGTTTTGTATTCCTCGTTTGTAATTTGTTCTTAAGTTTTGTAATAAAATATGACTAAGATTTTTTTTTCTTTCGAGAGGAGAGGGAGTGGGTCAGGAAGGAGGGGGTTATGTTTTGAGAGGAAAATGAGGTTTTCATGCACATCGGGATGTCA
>CM065722.1:44121312-44131312 GCA_033310375.1 Conus canariensis | reverse complement strand
CTGTACTAGGAAGTCACTCCGTTTCCAGCAGGATCATGGCCATCCCCTTGCCAGCGAAACCGTTCCACATCAGGATAGTGCAAAAGCTTGCTCCCACAACAGCCTATGACGATGACCAGACTGAAGGATTCTACTCTCAGCTTCAAACGACCATCAATAGTCTTGACAAGAGAAATATTCTCATCGTTCAGGGTGACTAGAATACCAAAGCTGATATAGATGCCGAAGGAGGCTGGAGACATTTCCGCGGCCCCTACAGTAATAAGATCACCATCAGTGAGGCATCATCTACGCCTGCTGGAATTTGCTAATGATAATGGCTCGGTTCTTGCCAGCACTCTCGGTAAGTATAAAACGATAAACAAGGCATTCCCTGAACGTATCGCTGACAGACTGTATTGTTGTGAAGAACCAGAACAGATCTGGCATCAGTAAGGCTGAAACAAGACGACCAGCCGCCGTGGCGAAGTGGTTAGCGTCGCGGACACCCGGCTGGGAGGTCGTGGGTTCGAATCCCATCAGAGTCATGTGGGTTTTTCTGCCCCGACCGGCTCCTACCCAGAGTTGAGTTTGCTGCGGACTCAGTTGGGAAGACTGGGACCACACAGTCGAGTTTCATCCACTTAATGGATGCGTTTCTGAGAGTGTTGCTCGAATTTCCTGACCAACACTGCAGGTGCCTGTATCTCTCGGGCCTGGTTGACGCCGGGATATATTATGAAAGGAAGCGTAGAGTACAGCCCTGTCATGTAGTCTCAGACCGAAATGGAAATCCGTAGCATCATCTTAATCATCCTCATTCTCATCGATCAGCATAAAAAAAATGTCTCAAATTCTGTGGCCCTTCATGCCCTGCTCTCATGGTGACCTCAATTTCGATGTCCTCCCTACATCTGTGGCCTTGGTTTGGTTCCGTCGGGGTCACCGGTATCGGCGAGTCCATGGGGCTGTCGTTGGACGGACGTGGTGGCGCCCTCCGGAGGGAGAGCTCACTCACACCGGCTCCGCGACTAAGCAATTATTGTCGTCAGTAGGGGGCTTAGTAGGTGGTGTCCTGCGTATGTTAGATCAGAACAGGCGCCACTGAACACCACCGAAGTGACTCGGCAGCAGTGCAGTGTCTCCTCCGGTGGGTTGCCTCTTGACGACTTGACATTGACTGCTCCCTGTGGATTGCCGGTGCCGGGGCTGCGGCGGGGCCGACCGGGCTGTGGCTGTGGACGGAGTGTCGGAACGAGCGGCGTGGGTGCACTGCCTCTGAGGTGGCGCAGAGGTTGGGACAGCAAAAAAAAAATAAATAAAATAAAATAAAAAATAAAAAAAAAAAAGGCTGAAACAAGACATTCCAGGGGCTGACATTGGTAGGGACCATGATTTTGTCATGATGAACTTTTCATTTTCCGTGGGTGTATGGTCATCTGCTGTTTCAGTTCTTTTATTTCCTTTATTTCTTCCTTCTTTCGGGGACCCCCTATAACAACTGTATGTGTTGTCAGGTCGAAGAGCACCATGTACAGTCAACTGCAACATAGTTTATCTGTGCCGTCTTTTATGACGTATTCTGGCATAAGACACTTCCTCATGCAGGCCTGGGTCCTTCCAAGCGTGCTCTGTCTGGTCTGCTCTGACAATACTGTCATTAAAACAGACTTCCCAACAACAGCAATAAAACCCACAAATTGAAAACTAATTAAAACCTGAAAATAGATACTTAAGATCACCTACCACCACCATCCTCTAAAATATAAACAAAGAAAGACAATGCTGAAAAAAAAGACAGCGACCAAAGGTTCCTATCTGCCTTTATTCCGCAGAAGACAGTCGACCAGTGATCTATGCAAATGTTCGCTCATCTGCAACTCACATTCATGCTTGGCACACCACAATCACTATTAAGTTGTATAGCCTACGTGCAAACCGGACATCTTCAACAAGCATACGAGATCAAGAGTCGAGTTTTAACTCGAAACTTCAGCCTTATTTAACACACACACACACACACACACACACCCCACACACACACACACACACACACACACACACACAACACACACACAAACTTTTAATCTTGGAAAGGCAGACGCCGAATTTCGCACCATTCACTGTCAGTCTTCAGGAACACATCAATCAACTTGGTACTTGCAATGTGATCTTTGATATTACTTTTCTTTCTGCTTCATCTTCCCTGTCCCCAACCACCACCACCCCCACCCACCCACCCCCACCCCCACCACACTCCCCACCACCTATGCGGCTTTACTCCCTCGCTGTTCATTGTGATCCCTCCTTGCATAGCCACACCTTTGTTCTGTCCCATCCCCGGTACCGTTAGTCCACTGGGAGCAATCAATATGAGGTCGTCATCTGGAAAGCCACCAGCTTGAGAGGGAGACTCTTCACTGCCTCTCAGTCACTTTAGTGGCATTCAATGGTGCCTCTTGTAATCCAACAGACAAAACAAAAACACCACCTACTGGGGCCCCTGCTACTGACGACATGAACTGCTTATCCGTGGAGCCAACGTCAGAGTTGCTCCATCCCTTCTCCATTTGCCTTCAATGGCTCCCCTCACCCCACCCCACCCCACCCCACCCCACCTCTAAGTCCTCCCTCCTCGCTCTCCTAGAGAGTACCACCAAGCCTGCGGATACCGATGATGTTCACAAAACTCCACTGCGGGTGTGAACATGAAGAGGCGATAAAAAAAAAATGAAGTCAGTACAAGCGCGGCACATAAAGGGCTACAACAATGGATCCATTAAAAAAAAAAAAAAAAACATACGTTCATCGTGGATGACGATAATCACGATGATGCTGTGGGGGGTCCATTCTGGTCTGAGACCGCATAACACAGCTGCATTCCATGCTTCCTTCCGTCATGTTTTTTCCTGGCGTCACAACCAAACCCGGGATATGCACAGACACCTGCAGTGCTGGGCAGGAAATTTGAGCAACGCTCAGAGACGCATACAATACATGAACAAAACGCAGTTGTTTGGTTTCAAAATTCCCATCTGAGCCCGTCCCATCCTCAACACTTCGTATGCGCCAGCCGACACTCCCCCCCCCCCCCCCCCCCTTTCCATACACATACACCTCCCCATCTTGGTATCTCCCACCCCCACCCCCCAAAAAATTAAAAAAAACAAATGCCTCTCTTTGGATTCGAACCCACGATACGCGGCCCGCACTCCAAACCTCCACACCACGGGTCGTTCTACTTTCAACCGTCTTCATGTTCCAGTCGTCTGGGCCCCGCCTTCGAGTGGGATGTCTCCGTCTTTCGCAAAACCAACAGGAAGACCTGACAAGCTTGGTGTCGACGTAAAACCTGGTTTGTAACTCAACAAGAAGTCGGCGTCTGTCAGACCGGGTTCAGAACGGCAGATGTGCAAAGCATACACTACGCATGCAGTGATGGACCAGGCGATAAAGCCCACTGAATGGGTTCCAACCGGACTCCCTTTTCACACCCTGCTAAACCTCCATTCATACGCCACCGTCACTCCACAGTTGCGCCATGACCTTTGCCTCTGACCTCACGCGCCAACCCTTGACCTCCGCTGACCCTGGGGTCCGGTCTCCTGAAAGGGACCGCTGACCTCGCTGGACCGTCGGATCAGTCGGTGTCCATACGCGGAGCTTTCGGGGAAGACGTTTGTATTGTGTGTGGGTGGTAGGAGGGCCGAAGTGGGGAGAAGGGGTGGGTAGGGGTGTGGGGATGGACGCTGGGTGTGGGTTTGTCAGGGATGGTTTAATGACCAGATGGGCCGTGGAAGGACCGCGAGGAAGGTGGAAGGAAGATGCATCTGCCGATGTCCCTGATTCGTCCCGATTTGGCGAGAAACAAAATGTTCTGTGAATACTTCAATTCAGTTCCATGTTGTTTATATACCCCGGATTTATTCGAACAGTATATGAAGAGCTCACAGACACGATTCGATGTATGTTGTTTATAGCTCAAGTGACATCGGACTGTTTATCGAGAATTGACAGGTTTGGCAGTCACAGCTAGAAGGACACACGGGAGAGCTCAGATCCCTGTCAAAGGTTACATGGATCCTAGATTGGCTTTTTGATCCAAGCTTCCATCACCCATCCCCACCAAATTCTACAGGATTCGTCCTCGGGCTCTGTTCCATCTTGTGACTAAGTTTAATTGCAGTCGGTGCAGTGGTTTTTGCGCTGTAATTATTTTGCTGAATGGATCCTGGATTCGCCCCTATTTCCGGATCCGTACCACGAATCTGCACCGAACTTTAATGGTGTCGTCCATTGGCGACATTCCATTTTTCTACCATTTCTTGTTATTTGGGTTCAACTGATGAGTCCCAGTCACAAAATGGCTCCGCGCAGGCTGTTAGAATGTTCATTTTTTCTGAACAGACTTTGGTGATCCCTGGTAGTGAAAGGGTGTAATACTTCCACGTTGACGCCCTAGTCTGCATTTCCATTTTCCTTCTCCCTTACCTCTGCAACGACATTTTTTTCTTCCTTAAAACATTCGATGTCAAAAACAGTTTTAGCAATGGAGGAGTTGTTGACCTGCACTTGATTCTTATAACGATTTATTTGCCGTCTGCATTCTTCATTATGATTTAAGATTGATTAACTTTGAAGAGAAAATTTTGGATATTATTATTACTCTTCTTGTTGTTGTCGTTGTTGTTCCTGTTCTTCATTTTGCTGTTAGTGCCCTCCTTCGCCCCGTCTCTCTCTCTCTCTCTCTCTCTCTCTCTCTCTCTCTCTCTCTCTCTCTCTCTCTCCTCTCTCTCTCTCTCTCTCTCGTCAACTAAGGCAGTGTGTGTGTAACTGTTAACTTTCATGGGGATAGTTTTCAAATTCAGCGACATTTCTTTTCGTCCTTCTCTCCCTTTATAATCTCACGTGTCATTAAATGATCGACGGACTTTGTTTTGTCATTTTTTTTCTTTCGCCTCAATGAGGTCCCTATAAACCAACGCACCCCCCACCCACCCACCCCCCACCCCCCACCCCCACCCCTGTTCTCCACTTTCTAACCACTTTGAAACATATTTAAAAGGAGAGGCAGTGAGGGAAAGGGAAGCCGCGAGGAGCAGAGGCACAAATTAATCTTGGTGAACTTCCGATTCGCAAGCTGTTACGGCAAATGACGATTATGTGCGAGAAGTTGACAGCCATATTGTCTTGGACTAGTGTGTAGGGAGCACGGCACATTAAACCCATGAAAAATGCACCGCCGACAGAAGGTGTCAAAAAACCTATAATCAGCATTATGGGCTTGCCACCATATGAACAGAGGGGCGGGGGGGGGGGGGGTCATCTTTTTTTTTTTTTTTCCTTCTTTTATATTTCTTCGTGTGTTCTCCGTCCATTCTCGACAACATGAAAATTCACTCTTTGTGGAGGGAAGAGCGAGAACGAGCTTGCGAGCGTGGGAAGAGAGGGAGGGAGGGAGGGAGGGACAGAGAGAATTCACAGCTGGCAAGCGTTTGGTGAAAAGGTGTTTTAAAAAATAAATAGATGAACAATGAGAGGGCAGTATGATGCCTCTCTCTCTCTCTCTCTCTCTCTCTCTCTCTCTCTCTCTCTCTCCTCTCTCTCTCTCTATCTATCTATCTCTCTCTGTGTGTCTGTCTCTCTCTCTCTCTGTCTCTCTCCTTTGTTTTGTCGATGAGAGCAATGGTATTGAAAGCTTTTCTCCCATTTTTCCCGAAAGACTGCAGTATTGGATGATGGCAATCCCATTTAGGACATATGCTACTGAATTTTATTACCACATGTGAATTGAGAAGCAGAAAAATGACCGTTGTCTCCTTCCCTATCTCTTCCCACTTCCTTCTAAACCCCGCCCCTCCCCACCCCCCTTTTCTCCACCACTCCGTCTGCCAAGGCACGCGCACACATTGTCACGGTGACCTTGGCGGCACGCGAGAGGCCATCTGGCTGCAGGTGGTAGGTAGGTACACAGACCTGGCACTCGGAGTCTCTGGGAATGGGGCAGATATCATTACGTTTAAGTAGTCGAAGTTGTTTGCCGCGAACACCGAAAACGACGGTTTTTTTTTTTTTTTTTCCGGATAATGAGAACGCACGTTATTTTCTCTACCAATGAGAGGTCCTTACTATTTATGCAACATGGAGGGCACTGGCGTAGGAAGATTTTCAAACCTGGAAGGGAGGGGGTAGAGGGAGGGAGGCGTATATCAAAAAGCGGGGGGTGGGGGAGGAGGGGTGTAAAGATAAGGGCCCCACAGAAAGGGGGGGAAAAGAAAGTTCTTATGTGAAGGTGAGAAAAGGCAGAAATATCATTAAAAAGTGCCCGAACAGGTGTTCAAATACTACGAGACGGAGGTTGGGGTGTCCTAACTGACACTAGACCGAGGGTCCACTTAGACCCCAGTGAGTCTAGGCTGGTCAGAGGATCTGGTGCTCCGAATGCCCCCAGACGCTGAAGGTAATGTATAATTGTAAGATGCGTTGGAGGTCTCTTCTGAAAGAGTCTGTTGTAGCTCTTTCCAATATATTTGAAAAATACGTATGGAAATCTATTCCCCTTCAAGATAAGAAAAGCGAAGGGGGGGGGGGGGGGGGGGTGAGGGAAGGTCTCGGCGCTCAGGACCCCCACCTCCTCCTGCTATCTTGCCTCTCACCCATCCATCCCCTCTCCGGTCTCATAATACATCTTGACACTGACAACACACACAGACGCGATCTGCGTCATGTTGATACTGTCTGTTTCTTTTCAAAACACATGGGGCAGCATGTCATGTTTGAGCCTCTTCTGGGTCGTCGTTGAACGTAAGTTTTTGTTGTCAGGGAGAGCGCCAGTCAATGAAATGGAGACAAAGAGGGGGGGGGGGGGGGGGGGGGACTGCTAAACTTGAACCTTTGCCCTGTCCTTTCTGCTGTTGGGACAGGCATTGTCAGGTTCGGCTTGAGCAGCCTGTCCACACAGACGACGATATGTTTAGACTGGCACTTCATCAGCGATGGCAGGGTTGGGGGTTCGACAGCAAAAAATACTCCCCCCCCCCCCCCAACGGTTTTTTTTTTCCAGGACGGGGCGTCGGTGCCGTCCCCTTACCCCCCACCCCTACCCCCTCCCCGTACCCCGTTGCTACGTGAGTGGGCGAGAACATAATGGAGTAACTACATTCGAAAACTATGTATTCTTAACTTTAGTTCTGATAGAGAACACTTCTCTGGTTTGTATGCAAATGGCGCAAGAAACTGAATCAAAGATTATTTCTTTTCAAGTTTTCTCTTTGCGTTTTCCAGCTGTGTTTCTTATTGGGTATTACAATAATTATGCATCGTGCTACTTGATTCAGTCGCCCAATTCTGTCAACTGCCCCGAGATTGGTACCGAGCGGTCGCTCAGTTCTGCTGTTAATTAAAATGTCGTTTGCTGGCCTGACTGTTGCACCAGGTAAATGCAGGGTGATGCTCCTGCCAATCATAAGGAAGATTTTAACATTTTATCACGTATCATTAAAAAAAAGAGAACAAGACTGACAACAAAAAGGTAGTGTGTGCAATCTCATTTCTAATTCTGCTTCTTTACGTTTAAAATCCTCTTCGTCTACAATGCATACAAGCTAAATGGTCCCTTAAAGGGCTAGTGGTCCAGATACATAAATGATGTATGGGTAGAAGTCATGAGACAACCCACAAGAGGAGACACGGTACGGTTGCCGCGTAACTTTAGTTAGTAGTGTTCAGTGATGGCTGTCAGATCAGACATCTCTTAGCCTACTATCAGCTGCATTCTGACGACAATAGTATGTTAGTGTGACGTGAACTCAGCATGAGTGAGCGGCCCCTTCCTTCGAAGCCCGCCGCCAGCAGTATCGTCAATTCAGACAGAGAGAAAAAAAACTCTCTCTCTACTCTCTCCTCTCTCTCTCTCTCTCTCTCTCTCTCTCTCTCTCTCTCTCTCTGCGTAAATGGTTTGTATTGTCTCAATCCAACAAAGTAACAAAGAAAGAAGGAAGGGGAAGAAGGAAAGAAAAAAAAAATGGGGGAAGAGGGATAGCGGTATTGTTTTGAATCTATACAGACTTGAATAATGTCATAACTGAAATGACATGTGTCATAACTCTCACTCTCCTCTCTCTTCTCTCTCTCTCTCTCTCTTCTCTCCTCTCCTCTCTCTCTCTCTCTCTCTCTCTCAGCAATCAAATGTCGCGGGGTCGGATCATGCTCGCACAAAAAGGTGGCTATTTGTTGTTCTGGTGGTGAGATTGTGGTGCTTGATATGCCTCCTAAACTCATTCACCTGGAATGGTTATCCCTATCCCTCGTATTATACATAAATCTCCAGTCGGTAGGGACTTGAAATCTTCAATGTAAGTGACAATTTTAAAAAGTTCCTGCTACTTATCAAAGCCTACTGCTACTATCAACATTATCATAGTTAGCACCACCTTGATTAGCATTATGATATGTAGCAGCAGCAGTGGCAGCAACAGCAGCGGCGGCGGCAGTAATAATAATCACAGCAGCAGCATTGGTAGTGGCGGTGGTGGTGGTGGTAATGCTAGTGGTAGTGGTAGTGGTAGTAATAGTAGTAGTAGTAGCAGCAGCAGCAGCAGCAGTAGTAGTAGTAGTAGTGGTAGTAGTAGTGCTGCGTTGTTGTTGTTGTTGTTGTTGTTGTTGTTGTTGTTGTTGTAGAAGTAGCAGCAGCAGCAGCAACACATAGTAGAAGTTGTGGAAGCAGTAGCAGCAGCAGCAGCAGTACTAGTAGTAGTAGAAGTAGTAGCAGTAGTGTTTTTATCTCAATGTTGTTCCATAATATCATCTGATGTTTTTAGTAGTAGTAGTAGAGGAGGAGGAGGAGGAGGAGTAATAGTAGTAGGAGTAGTAGTAGTATATTTGATGGGTGAATCGTAGTACATCCCCCCCCCCCCCCTTCACTTCCAACCATCCCCTCCATTATTATTCTTTCAGCCATTATCATCCAAGACATCTCGTTGCCTGGACAAGGCATCGACATGCAGGTGAAACTGTGAGTGTTTTATAACGTGTGCATAACACACTGCAGTTCAGCGATGATACACTGCAAATGAAACGTAAGTGTCATACAATACACCAATAAAACATTACACAGAAAAGCGAGCGACGATCAGTCATATCTGCTACAGTCTTTCTTGAAACCTCTTAGCCCTCTTTTTCTCCCCGCTTTTTACCATGCCCCATCATCCCTTCCCTTCCTTCCTCTCCACACCCCCCTCCCCGCCTTCTCCCATCCGCTCTTCCCTCTCCTCCACCCCCCATCCCCCCATCCCCCCCCCCCATCCCTATCCCCTGCGCACGCCCCTCTACTCCTCCCATTCCACGTGCTCATTGTTCCTTGGTGTTTTCCGCCCGGACCATAACTTCTTTAGGGGCCTCCTTCAAGGTGGAGTCTTCCACCATCTGTTCTTTCTCGACACCCGACATTTTGCCTCGATGGCTTGGCTTTAGAAAGGGACACGATGAAACAATAGCGGGTCAACATATGTCAATAGAACAGTCTTTTTACATGGCTTAGGTGTCTTCAAAAAAAAAAGGGGGTGAGGGTGTGTGTGTGTGGGGGGGGGGGGGGGGAGAAGGAGGACTTGGCAAGTAGGTGGTTATAGTTTTAGATGATCGTTAGAATTACATGTCGAAAGCCAAGAGCGTAACTAAAGTGTATAGTCTGTTTCATTCCAGTTTTTGTTGTCTGGATATCTAACATGCGTTAATTTAAATGGGCAATGAAATAACAAATGGTAATGAATGAATGGACGACACACACGAAAAAAAAACAAATGCACGCAGGCAGTCAAACAAATAGACACACAATGAATTGGAATATCAATCAATAAATCAGATAAATAAAAAAAAAAATCAAATCAATATATCAGTAGGTTAATCAGTCTTTTAGAAAACTAAGATTCAACTTAACTCCTTTTCAGTGTTTGGAATATTCTTTTAATTGCAATCAAAGAAGAATAAACAAACTATACCAAGACTGTTGTCCAAGAGAGGATGA
>CM065722.1:44106312-44116312 GCA_033310375.1 Conus canariensis | reverse complement strand
TTTTCAGTTCCGTTGTTGTTATATTGTATTCATGTGACCCTTGATAAGGGGCCCAGACTTATACATGTATAAAATATCTGAATCTGACATCTCTCTCTCTCTCTCTCTCTCTCTCTCTCTCTCTCTCTCTCTCTCTCTCTCTCTCTCTCTCTCTCAGCAATGCTGACAGACTAAAAGATACGTCTTTTTCGTCAAAAAGGATGAAACGTTCGCATATAGTACTGTTGGAATACATAGCCGGGAAAACAAACTGGCCAGACCATGCACCCTTTGGTCATAAAATCGTTAGATCTGTACGACATGCACGAGGGCCACCAATGAATTGTCTTTTTAATGTGAAACCCATTTCTCTGCGTTTTGTATCATTTTTTGTGTATTCTGTATCATTATTGCATGCATGTATTGTCTTTGGGTGTTTATAAATAATTTGATTTCATAAATCGATAAAAGTCGTGGATACTCAAAAGAAGTTAATGTATTATCTTAATATCTATGAACACTGTCTCTCCTGAAAAATTGGGCACGTTCATCTTCCCTAAACTGAGCGAGCACTCGCTCCCATGCTCGCTTACCCGGGTAGTCACACCTATCGAGTATCCAAAGGCAACCACAAAACCGAAAGGCTTGAGCGAGAGACTCGTCCGGTGTGACATGGGCTTTATCCGGCTTGATTTTATTTTTTCGAAACCTTACGTACATTTTCCTCATCCTGCATTCGCCCTTTCTCACAATGGACCAAACGAGACGGGGGGTAAGCGAAGCGAGCCAGTGGCAACAGCCGTCTGGGGTTTACGCAACAAAGACATCGATCTTCTGCCTATCTTCCACAGGTTCCCGAGCGTGAAGTAAACGAGAAAAAGGTGGGGGATATGGTGGAGGAGCGGCTGGGTAGGTGTTGAATGGGAGAATGTGAGAGTGGGGCTGGGGGCGGCGGGGTGGGGATGGGGTGGGGGGGGGAGTTAGGATTTCGGGAGGATCGAGGTCGGGAAGGGAGGTGGTTGGTGGGGATCTACTCATGCAGAAAGTGCACATGAAGGACACGACCCAGCAGTCACCCGTCATCCAGCTGTGTTGAACAATCACCACCACCACAACCATCACCATCACCACCACCAACATCATCGTCATCGTCATATCTGCAAGCCCTATATGTGGCAGTGGCGGTGACGGTGGGGTTGGTTGTGTGGATGGGTAAAGGAGATAAAGAGGTAATAATTGAAGGATGGGGAAGCAGGTGAGGGGAGAGAAGGGGGAGAATTAGGGAAGGCGAAAATGTGTGTGTGTGTGTGTGTGTGTGTGTGTGTGTGTGTGTGTGTGTGTGTGTGTGTGTGTGTGTGTGTGTGTGAGGGAGGAGGGGTGGGGGGGTCAAAGTGGGCAAGAAAGGGATCCGCGAGACGTTTCTTGTGTTGTTGCCGGCTTGAATGTATCCCTTTTAGGATCTGTCCAGGGGTGTTTCATATGTTTGTATCTTCCTTCTTTGGTGCGCGCGCGGGGGGGGGGGGGGGGGGGGGGGGGGGGGGGGGCGCGGGGGGGGGGGAGGGTAGGAAGTGGGTGGGTGGCAGTGATGGTTGAGATGGGGATGTCCTAAAATTGCAAACATCCACACAGTATTGGGAGGCAATACTGAAGGTAAATGTCGGCATTAGATGTGTCACTCCCGACAGGCTCCTCCCCAGAGCTAAGTGTGTTGTGGACTTACATGGGAAGACTGGAACCACGCAGTCGCGTTTCAGCCAGTTGATGAATGCATCTCTGAGTGCGCTGCTCTAAATTTCTGAACAACACTGCAGGTGTCTGTATCTCTCGGGCCTGGTCAATGTCATGATAGGTTATGACAGTAAGCTTAGAACACAGCCCAGTCAAACGGTCTTTGACGTGAATGGAACTCGATAGTTAGATAAGACGGCTAAAAACTTCAATGACATCACCTTTACACTAATTGTATGATATTAACAAAAACTGTCAATCACAGTTACATCATGAAAATAAAATCAATAAACAATAAAACCATTCTTGACAATATGAACAACGATAACATTATTGTCAACAGTAATGTCAATCATATCATTATCAACAACAATCCTATTATCAACAGCAATGCAAACAGCGAGAACGTGATAATCAACAACGATATGATCGAAGATAAACGATTAGTAATAACAGTATCAATGGTAATAACACTATTGTGAACGGTGGAGTCGTCAATGATTATCACTAACTACGACAGCAACGTCGACAACGTTTCATTGAAACAATTCTGTCTGTCTGTCTGTCGATCTATCTATCCATCTGTCTATCTATCTATCTATCCATCTGTCTATCTATCTATCTATCTATCTATCTATCTATCTATCTATCTATCTATCTATCTATCTATCTATCTATCTGTCTGTCTGTCTGTCTGTCTGTCTATGTATGTATGTATGTATGTATGTATGTATGTATGTATGTATGTATCTATCTATCTATCTATCTATCTATCTATCTGTCTGTCTGTCTATCTATCTATCTATCTATCTATCTATCTATCTATCTAACTAACTATCCATCTATTTATCTATCTTGTCTGTCTGTCTGTCTATGTATGTATATCTGTATCTATGTAACTATCTATCTATCTATCTATCTATCTATCTATCTATCTATCTATCTGTCTATCTGTCCGTCTGTCTATGTACTTATCTATCTAGCCTGTCTGTCTATCTGTCTATCTGTCTGTCTGTCTGGGCTATCTATCAATCCACCTGTAAGTCCGATTTCATGGCTGGGGATTCCAGTAATGAATTTCCTTTTTTAAAAAATCCCAAGGGTCAAATTTGGGACGGCCTATGTTTGGTGTCTTGCTACAAAGGAGGAAGACGGCGGGTGGGAAGGAGGATAAAGGCTGAATACAGAACTGTTGTGTGTATGTGTGTGTGAGAGACGCCAGCTAATAACCTCCCCGCCCTGCTGTGTGTGTCACTGACATGAAAAGATAGATCTCACCTACTCCTCACCGCCACCACCTCCACCACCTCTCCTCTCTCTCTCTCTCTCTCTCTCTCTCTCTCTCTCTCTCTCTCTCTCCTGTCGAGACAGCAGCGATCCATTCAACGCTCTTCATACCTCCACCCCCCCCCCACCCCCCCACCTCTACTCGATCCCTCACCAAGATCTATTCAAGGGAAAGCAATCCCAGTGTCAAGGGCAGGGCACCCTGCCACAACATGCCGCAAGGTTTCGTCCTGAGAGTACAGTATAGGTCCTCTCCCTTACACTCCCTTGCCCCGACACTGAACACTGCGACAGAAAAAAAAAATGTTCACGTCAGCATTGACTGTTTTTCGTAGTACCTGCCGAGTTTCGGGGCAAGATATAGGTGAGGTATTCAGGAAAGGAATTTAAGACGTCAAGAAAACCTTTGGCTTTTAGGTTGTCGATGATGGTTCTTGTCTTAAAAGGTATCAAGAGATGAAATTGTAGGCCCGCTATCGGTATACCGTTTCGTTGAAGACTGAAGCGGAAAACCACCGACAATGGATAGATTCCTATAACGTCGGGTCAATGTGAATAGCCATTAAACTAAAGAATTGAAGAGATCCCAGCAACGCCGTCCTATGCCCCCACAGTTGTGATTTATCGCAGTGGTTTTATGTTTTTGTAAACAGGATGAAGTGTTGCCAAAAATCTCAACCGGTTTTTTGCTTTGTTTATGGCCTGATAACGCGTTTTAAAGCCGTCTTTTGTTGTGTTGCCCTTCGTGTCTATGTACGTTTGTGTGCAGCTTGTTGTTTTGTTTTGCTTTGTTGTTGTTTTTCGTTTCTATGAACGTTTGTGTGTATCTTGCTTTGTTTTGATAATTCGTTGTTTGTATTCTGTAAGAAGTCTGATGCTCGCGTGACTTGTATACAGGCAATGTTCTTCACAGAATGTTTTGTTGTTGTTCTTGCTGTTGTTGTTTTTTTTTTGGGGGGGTGAAGGTTGGGGATGGACGATGGGTGGGTGTGCGTAGAGGGGGCTTGGGGTGAGGAGGAAGGGCTTGCTGGGGGCGGTTGATTTATATGAAGATTGTTAATAGGCTGTTTGTCTTATTAGCCACCTGATTAACAAATCATGATCAGAATTGTGTACACCTGAGTTTAAAGAATGCATATTTCAATATGGTTTTTGCAGAAAGACGCTTCTGAGACAGATATCATCTCCAAAAATTGCCTTTCTTTACACAGACATCCACACCTTCAATAAAATGTACCGTAAGTATAAGACCTGTGGGTCGAAACATGTTGCTTCTGTCTTGTCATCGGTCCTTTCCTTTCGTCTGGCTTCAGTTCCCGAGTGAAGTCCCTTTACTTTAAAGCGATAAGATAAATAGATAGTTAGATAGATCTACAGACAGACAGACAGAGTTACCCTATTGCCTTCGTCGCTAAAAGATGAAACCGAACAAACAAAATGTATGATGTTGTTATTTTGTTCACTTAGTCTTCTTCGTGTGCACTTTCAGGCCAGTCGTGTCACTTCACTTCACTTTGTTTGGGCATTTAGTCCTGGCGTTTCAAGTTGTATACAGTCCCGTCATTTATTTGCTTGCAGCCGTGAAATGACCTCCGAGGTTGGCTCAGCTATAAACTTTCTGACTTGAAGAAAGCCATTAGGGAACGAAAATCTCCGCTCTTTGGCCTCGCTGTTTTGGAGTACTAGTCAAAATGTTTGCAGAGGTACTGTTCATATTTCCAAACCACACACACACACACACACACACACACACACACACACACACACACACACACACACACACACACACACATTTTTTTTTGTGTGTCCTTTTTTAAAAACTTTCCTCTTCAATTTATTTCCCCTTTGGCAAGAAAATTTTCAGAAATCGCCAGTCAGATTACTATTACACATTTTACAGAGGTACCCAGCCAGAAATCAGTGAATACAAACATCTTCAACCCTACTTTCTAATTCGCAATTTTAGTACTTTCCTCGTTTTGTGTCAGAATGCAGAAAGTTCACAAGTGTTTCGAGCAGGCACATACGAAAACCTGAGTGACTTGTACGCGTCATGTTTATTTTTCACCGCGCTTAAAATTGCAGTCGACAAATCTGACATAACATGTGTTTTGCATAAAAACAAGCATTGAAGAGTTTAGGGGTACCAAAGTAGTCGCTATCTGATATGCATCACGCTTTTATTTCATTCCTCAACTTCTTTTTCTGTTTTACAAGGAAAATTGCATTAAAGATAGGAATGGAAAAAAAGAACAAATCGTCAACATTTATATCTCGAAAAATTTTTTCATAATCTGTGAAAAAAAAATATCACCATTTAGAGACATCAGTTTGTAAACGGCAACTTTACCGTTTTCAGCGGAAAATTTTTGATTATTTTTATACTGACCCTTTGGGTTCGTTCTCTGTTCACATCCATCTCTCGCCACATTCCATCTCTGGCCGCATTCCATCTCTGGCCACACTCCATCCTGGCCGCATTCCATCTCTGGCCGCATTTCATCTCTGGCCACACTCCATCTCTCCCCACACTCAATTTCTGACCACATTCCATCTCTCCCCACACTCCATCTCTGGCCACACTCCAACTCTGGCCACACTCCATCTCTCCCCACATTCCATCTCTGGCCACATTCCATCTCTCCCCACACTCGATCTCTCCCCACACTCCATCTCTGGCCACATTCAATCTCTGGCCACACTCCATCTCTGGCCACATTCCATCTCTGGCCGCATTTCATCTCTAGCCACACTCCATCTCTCCCTACACTCCATTTCTGACCACACTCCACCTTTGGCCACACTCCATCTCTGGCCACATTCCATCTTTGGCCACACTCCATCTGTGGCCACACTCCGTATCTGGCCATACTCCATCTCTGACCACACTCCATCTCTGGCCACACTCCATCTCCATCTGTCCACCACGTTTGGTTCAAATCGGTTCCGTAATTAGTTTTCTTTTTTTTCATCAATACAGTTGACAGACAAACAAATCAATGGGCACCTTGCAGAAACATACCTTTCCTGATTAAGATAATCATTTTATCAAGGTAAATGAAATCAGTCAAATGGGTGTAGACGAAAAGAAAAAGCTGACTTCACGTAAGTGTAATCCTTAAATAGTGGAGATGATCCCTGGAGCTAGAATGTTGCAGTACTTTCACTTCATCAGGGGGAATAGGCCTCAGAGTAATCGTTTCATGGTAGGATTAGAATAATGTGAGTGTTAGATTTTACACGAAACCCCAGGAACAACATAAGTAGACATGAAAAAAGGACCGAGTCTCTATCTCTCTCTCTTTCTCTGTCTCTTTGTCTCTGTCTGCCTCTGTCTGTCTGTTTGTCTGTCTGTCTGTCTGTCTGTTTCTCTCGCTCTCTCTCTCTCTCACACACACACACACACACACACACACACACACACACACACACACACACACACACACACACACGCACACACACGCGCGCGCACACACACACACACGCACACACACACACACACACACACACCCTCCCTCAGAGAGACAGAGACAGTGTGTGTGTGCGCGCGCGCGCGCATGTGTGTGTGTGTGTGTGTGTGTGTGTGTGTGGTGTGTGTGTGTGTGTGTGTGTGTGTGTGTTCGGTCGTGTGTGTGTTCGGCCATGTGTGTATAATTTGTGAGTGCGTGTCTAGGTGAGTGTATGTGTGGGGGTGGTGAGGTGGTGTGTGTGTGTGTGTGTGTGTGTGTGTGTGTGTGTGTGTGTGTGTGTGTGTGTGTGTGTGTGTGTGTGTTTGTTTGTTTGTTTGAGAGAGAGAGAGAGAGACAGACAGACAGACAGAACAGACAGGCAGACAGATAGAGACGCATGTGTGTGTGTGTTTGTGTGTGTGTGTGTGTGTGTGTGTGTGTGTGTGTGTGTGTGTGTTTGAGAGAGAGAGACAGACAGACAGACAGACAGGCAGACAGATAGAGACGCATGTGTGTGTGTGTGTGTGTGTGTGTGTGTGTGTGTGTGTGTGTTGAAGAGAGAAACAGAAACAGACACGTGTGTGTGTGTGTGTGTGTGTGTGTGTGTGTGTGTTTGAGAGAGAGAGAAACAGACAGACAGAGACGCTTACGTGTGTACCTGTGTGAGCGCAGCTGATAGTGTGTGTGTGTGTGTGTGTGTGTGTGTGTGTGTGTGTGTGTGTGTGTGTGTGTGTGTGTGGGCGCGCGCGCGACCACACACACCCCACACACACACACGCGCGTGCGTCATCGCGTAAGTGCATGCGCGTACGCGTTGTGTGTGTATGTGCATTCAAGCACCACCTCCCGTGTGCGTTTGTGCGTGCTGTTTGTATCCAGTGTGAAAGGCCATGCAAGCAATCCCTCTCTTTCTTTTCTTTTAATTTTGACGGAGACCCCACCTCGCCCTCCCCTCCACCTACCCCCCCCCACCCCCACCCACCCACCCACCCACCCCTAGCCCCCCTCAATTCCTCCACCCTGCCCTCTCCTCCCCTTCGACTCCATCCCTTTTAACACTCACCCCCACCCTTCTCCCCCCCACCCACCCCCCCACCCACCACCCCTTCCCCAAATCCATTGTCCTCCAATCTTTATTCGGCCCCCAAACAGTGTAATAACTTGACACACGTGCACACAACTCCATTCAGCACGCGGATCTCCTTTGGCCTTCCAGTCTCCACGCTGAATGCTTTGCCCTCCCGCTAGTTCTTTTGAGCCTGGAACCGAGTTCTTGGTGATTGGGCCCTGATCTCTGCTCTGTGTCGGACTTGTTGGTGGCTGAAAAACAGATCATCACCACCACCCCTTCGCACAATGCGCTCTCTGTGCTTTAGCCACCGGCGACTTTTTTTCTTTCTTTCTTTCTTTTTTTTTTTTTTTTTTTTTTTTTTGTAGCCGACGCCTAAAAATCTTCTGGCTACATTGGGTGGTGGCTGGATTTTCATTAGTTTGTTTGTTTTGTTCGCGTGTGCGTACGTGATCGTGCGTGCGCGCGCATGTGTGTGTGTTTTTTTTTATATCCGTTTTTTTTTTGTTTGTTTGTTTTTTTGTTTTTTGTTGTTTTTTTGGGAAAGTTGACAAAGACGAGGTGGAATTGATCTGTTCACGATGTGAGTCTGTCGGTGGAGGGGGGAAGGGGAGGGGTGAAGGGGACTGGTGGAGGGGGGAATGGGTGAATAGGAGGGAGAGGCAGAGGTTACTGGCCGACCTGTCGATACTTTTCACTCAGCTTAGGGTGTCACAACTTTGAAAGGTGACAGAGAGAGAGAGAGAGAGGGGGGGGGAGGGAGGGAGGGAGGGAGGGAGTGGGGAGAAAGGGGGTGAGGGGTTTAGAGGGAGTGCAGGTGAAAAGAGAGAAATGAAAGTGGGAAACTGTGTAGGATGGGAGGTGGTGGGTGGGGATTGAGGGGAGTGCGACTGAGAAAAAAAAAAGAAAAAGAGAATAGAGTGTAAGAGAGAGACATAGGGGGTGTTAGCGGGAGAAAGAGAAAAGAGATCAGAGATTTGGAGAGAGAGAGGGGGGGAGAGAGAGGAGAGGGGGGGGAGGAAAGAGAGTGGTACAGAGATAAAGGGTGGGAAAGGCGAAAGGTTGAGGTACACACACACACACACACACACACACACACACACACACACACACACACACACACACCACTCACTCACTCACACACACACACACACACACACACACACACACACACACACTCTCTCTCTCTCTCTCTCTCTCTCTCTCTCTCTTCACACACACACACACACACACACACACACTCACACACACACACACACACACACACACACACACACACACACAAACACACACATACACACACAGAGAGAGAGAGAGAGAGAGAGAGAGAGAGAGAGAGAGAGAGAGAGAGAGAGAGAACATACAAAGAAATCGGTGAGGAACAGAACCCGCCTTGTTTGGGGAAGTGAATAATGACCAGGTCTGCGCAAGGATGGGGGAGGGGGGGAGGAGTGGGGGGCAGAACAGGAGGGAGGAAGGGAGGGAGAGGGAAGGCCCACACTACTGTTATTATCAGTCTCCTCGTTGTTATTGTGGTGCTTATTATGTAAGCATGTCAGGCGCGGGAGTTATTGTCATGATCGAAGGGGCGTGTTGTTATGTGTGTTGTGAAAGCATGCCAAAGCTACGTCAGGTGGTTGTTACTGGGGGCAAGGGAAAGGGGAAGAGGAGGGGGAAGGGCGGGGGGGGGGGGGGGGGCGGGTTGAGGGGACTGAGGTTGTGAGCGAAAGAGTAATTATGATGACAGGGGATTGTGGGGAAACCCTAAGGAATGAAGGAATTATTAGTGTGTCCACATGCTTGTTGTGGTCTTTTCGGCTGGGTCTCTGAGTGACTATGCCCCTGATTACCATCATTGCTCTGATGCTGCGACAGCCACACATGATTTGAGTCCGATAGATAACCCTTGTCCAGAGACCCGAACATCGTCATTGTCATCTGATTCATCCTTAATCTAGTCGTCGTCGATGCTGTGATTATAGTCATTCTTGCTCTGCTCTGAACCACCATGTAAAATGTTATCAGGGTCTGGTTCAAGCGAAGAGTAATGACCCGTAGTCTTGTTGAAACAGAAGGAGCGGTGATGACTATGGCGGTGATGGCAGAGAGGATGGTTTTGATGGTGATGAAGATGATGAAGATGATGATGATGATATTGGTGACTAATGATGATCGATGGATAATGATGATGTATTATGTAATGATGATGAGATATATGATGATTTTATCAATCATAATCTATGATGATAATATGATGTATGATGTGATGATGATGATGATGATGAGTGATGATCGATGATTATGATGATGATGATGATGATGATGATGATGATGATGATGATGATGATGATGATGATGATGATCGATGATGATGATGATGATGGATGATGATGAATGATGATAGATGATGATATTGATGCCGTTTCAAGTCCAGTTTTAGTCGTGTCACAAGCGCAGCAGACAGCATAGAGCATCACTGCATTGTGTG
>CM065722.1:44081312-44098812 GCA_033310375.1 Conus canariensis | reverse complement strand
CTCATCCACACACACTCATCCATACACATCAACATTTAGAGAGAGACAGAGGGAGAGAGACAGAGAGACAGAGAGACCAAAAAAAAACACGTCCGCACAGACACACTGTCAAACAAACAGGCAGACAAAGTAGGTAGGAAAGACATCAAGGCAAGAGGAAAGAAAAACAAGACAAATTATCTTTATCTCCACAGCACAATAGTTAACCAATGGAGCGTGGATTGACACCCTCAGCCCCACTTCCACTCTACACCCCTTTCCCACCCCTCTCTCCCCCGTCTCTTCACCTCTTCCCGTGGGTACATTCTCCTCCTAATGTCTACACTACTCACAAATCATGCCAACAATTTAAACCTATTACAATGGCATTACAAGGTCAAATGGAAAAAAAAAAGAAAAACATGCAGGTGCCTTTTCTGCACCCCCCCCCCCCCCCACCCCTCCCCTCCGCTCACCTTCTCCTCACAGAGAGACAGAAAGAATTAGACAGACAGACAGTTTTGCATGCTTGCATAATATAAATACATACACAGAGAGAGAGAGAGAGAGAGAGCAGACAGACAGACAGACAGACAGAGAGACAGACAGAGAGACAGACAGACAGACAGACAGAGCACACTATAAGCGTTCAGCTTGTTGCTGCTCACTTTGTATTGCGTAAACATTGTACTTACCTGTGATTGAAGATTTGTTTAAACCAGACAGACAGACAGTTTTGCATGCCTGCATATAAATACATACATACAGAGAGAGAGAGCGAGAGAGACAGAGAGAGACAGACAGACAGCGAGACAGATGACACCCCATACCGCTGCTTTATGCCGTGCCCTACTAACCTCTGCCTGCAGTGTCAAGCCATCTATAAACGACCCTCTTCATGAGACATTGACATACTGTCGTCGTCAGCACTGAGGCAATTTAACACCTGCTTACATATCATGTCCATATCTAGTTATACATCTGTCCCCCCCCCCCCCCCTTTCTCTCTCTCTCTCTCTCTCTCTCTCTCTCTCTCTCCATCTTTATCTGTTTGTCTGTCTGTCTGTCTATCTATTTATTCATCAATTTACCCATTCATCCAACTGTCCCTTAATTTGTCTGTCTGTCTATCCGTCTATCTATCTATTTTTCTATCTATCTATTATCTATCATCTATCTATCTATCTATCTATCTATCTATCTATCTATCTATCTATCTAGCACCTTTATGTTTATCCATCTATCTATCTGCCTGTCTGCCTGTCTATCTATCTATCTGTCTGTCTGTATACCTATCTATCTTCCATCCATTATCTGTCCATCTCTCCGCCCATCCATCTATCTATTTGGTATCTGTCTATCTATCTATCTATCTATCTATCTATCTATTATCTATCTATCTATCTATCTATCTATTCCTCTAAATGCATGTGCGCGTGTGTCTGTCCGTCTGTCTTTCTGTCTTTATGTCTGTCTGTTTCTGTGTGTGTCGGGGTGGAATGGGGTGGAGGAGAGACCGGGGGCGTGAGCAAGTGTGCTCTCTCGCCCAAGTGTGAATGAGATAGTGAAAAGTGGAATCTATATCATGAGCGTTCCATTTTTCTAAGCATTTTTTACATCACTGAAAAAAAAAGTCTTGTAAGCTTCATGATTTTGTTTCTCTTAATAAAGGTTTCCTGTATCCCCTTCGCTCTCTATGTCAGGCTGCAACTTTTCCCATTTCTTTACTGCATTGACCTGCCCGTTTCTTCTGTCCCCGACCTTTCTCTGTCATTTTGCTATCTTGTTCTATTTTTCACAATCATGTTCCTTACCTTCGCATAACTTCCATGATCATTTCTCCACTTTTCAGATTTTTTTTTGTTAACCCTGCCCTTCTTGAGTGTGTGTGTGTGTGTGTGTGTGTGTGTGTGTGTGTGTGTGTGTGTGTGTGTGTTGGTGTGGTGTGTGGTGTGTATGCGTGCATGCGTGGTGCGTGTGTGCTGCGTGCGTGCGTGCGGCGTGGTGTGTGTGTGTGTGTGTGTGTGTGTGTGTGTGTGTGTGTGTGTGTGTGTGTGTGTGTGTGCTCTATCTTTTGTAGTGCTCTCATAACCACCTTTTACAACTTTCCTAGTTTCGTGATTCATTACAGTTCCGGCTGCCTCACTTGGAAAATAGCAACCTTAATGGAAGCATGCGCAATAAATAACTTTTGAAAAATGGCTTTGGAGGGTAACGTCATTTCCGACTGGTGGATGTCGCCATCTTGATATCAGCTGCTGGTTAACAAATGAAATAATCATTACTATTCGCATATTATTGATGCCCAACGCTTAACTCTGTAGGAAGATGATCTCCTGATTGCTGTGATTCAATGAAGGCAGCCCAGAATAAATCACTGGAACGTGTAGTGTTTACTGCACAGCACATGTGAATGAAAAGTAAGGAAAGTTACGTTCGCTGAACGCCACATGAACAAAAAAATAAAAATTTGAAAAAAAATAAATCAATACCAAAAAAACAAACAAGGAAAAAAAATGTAGTGATAGTTAAATGATACATGTAGTGAAAATATGGAAATTAGCATTATACTGGACGTTGAGAGAAAATAGTTCAGAGTGAATAACGCTTGTAGCTGAGAGAAGAGGGGGGAAAAGTTGTGCAAAGTAGCGCTGCTGAACAAATACTTAAAGAATAGCGCTGAATGTACAAGACAACCAAATTGTTGTAGAAAGAAGTGCTGGGTGAACAACACCTGCAGAATACAATAACAACAACGACAACATAAGACAGAGAGAAAAGTAGCTTTGTTTGAACAATGCATGTTGTAAAAGAAAATAGAAAACAGTACTAAGTGAATGACATGTGAGCTGAAATATAGCAACAAGCAGTGATAATCGAAAAATACCTGTGGTTACAAAAAAAAAAAAAAAAAGAAAAAGAAAGAAAGAAAAGAAAAGAAAAGAAAGAAAACAGTATGTAATAAAAGTCGTGATAACTGACCGATTCATGAAGTAGAAACGGAGAGAAAATAATGCTGACTGATCACATGTAGTAAACAGTAGGAGAAAATAAAAATGACTGAATAACACAGGCAGCTAAAAGCAAGAAGAGTGAGACACAGACTGACTGAATGCACCCTGGAGTCTCGACGTGTTCTCACGAGACACAGAGAACATTACAGGTATCTTTTTTTTTTTTACGACATGCCGCAAGTAGCGACGGTACGGCACACAATGGCGTCCTCAGTAAGGAAAGTGAGACAGTTGACAAATTTAAACTTTCATTGACGTCGACTTCCGTCAAGAACAAAACCAGTGGCCTCCCTTTAATATATTGCTCATCACCGTCAGTTTCTATTTATGTGGCAGTTCTTTCTCCTCTGTCTTTTTGTGTGTGTGTGTGTGTGTGTGTGTGTGTGTGTGTGTGTGTGTGTGTGTGTGTGTGTGTGCTCCTCTGCATGTAGGTTACAGTTTGTTTGTTATGGTATTAAAATGTAAGATATAATCATCTGAATGTTCTTCTTACTGAGTGATTACCATTCACTTATGATATAACTTGCTTGACAAAAGCATGCACTTGGTTACCCTTTATCTTTGAAACTAATCTCTCTCTCTCTCTCTCTCTCTCTCTCTCTCTCTCTCTCTCTCTCTCTCTCATTGTGTGTGTGTGGTGTGTGTGTGTGTGTGTCTGTCTGTCTGTCTGTCTGTCTGTCTGTCTGTCTGTTTTCGTGTGTGTGTGTGTGTGTGTGTGTGTGTGTGTGTGTGTGTGTGTGTGTGTGATCGTGTCTATGTGTGTGTGTGTGTGTGTGTGTGGTGTGTGTGTGTGTGTGTGTTTTGTGTGTGTGTGTGTGTGTGTGTGTGTGTGTGTGTGTGTGTGAGTGTGTGTGTGTGTGTGTGTTTTGTGTGTGTGTGTGTGTGTGTGTGTGTGTGTTGTGTGTGTGTTGTGTGTGGTGTGTGTGTGTGTGTGTGTGTGTGTGTGTGTGTGTGTGTGTGTGTGTGTGTGTGTGCCTATCACAGTTGTTTTTCTCATAATAATACATAAATCTGTTTGTGGGTTGCTTGTCTTATTATACGTGTTCACAATTCATGTAGTTATTTACTTACCTATCCATTAATGTGTCTGAACACACTAGCCCTTAAGTTGGGTGAGAGAAAAAAAAGGAAAAAATCATAATTATTATGCTTGTCTCATTATTCGCGTAAAACTTTTCTCTCTCTCTCTCTTCTCTCTCTCTCTCTCTCTCTCTCTCTCTCTCTCTCTCTCTCTCTCAGCACTTTTTGTTTATACATCAAACTGGATATTAACACAATTTGGCAAAGAATAGGAACTCCTCGGTACTGGCGTTTTTTTTGTTTTTTTTTTTTTTGCTTGTTTGTTTGTTTGCTGGCTTGTTTGTGTAAAGGGCATAATTCTGCTCAACTTCTGAGAATTTTCTGAAATTGATCGCTCAGTGTCGGAAGGGTCCTGCTAAAGATCGAATATGGGAATCAGTATGAAGGGAGCTAACTCATGTTTCACCTAACATATGGGAACAGTGTGGTCACTCGGCAGGCCCGACGCTTGACCGTGGCTGGTTTGGACGGCTTGCTAGGGAAGAATAATTAGAGGCTGGAGAGACAGCCATAGGGGGTCCTGTGATGCCGTACCTGGCGTTCTTTTTTGCTGAGGAGGGCTTGAGTCCTCAGAAGGTTTTAATGTCCACGGACGGAAATAATTTGCAATGGAGGTGACCCATGCCAAGTTGTTTTGATGTCTCCTACCCCCTTCCGGAGCCAGCCATTCACGTGCCCCTGTTGTTAGTCTGACTGTGTGGTTTGCAATATCAGTAAGGAGCTTGGAGACAGCTATGGGAGCCCTGTAGTGCCGTATTTGATGTCGTTTAGGTTAGACGCTTCTGACGGTTCCATAGTTTCTCTGGCGTGGCTGTGGCGACAAGAGGCGTCCTGATAAAACCTCAGTCAAAGAGGCTGGGAGGTCTATACTATCCCAGCGTCCTGGCTGTAAGGCCATTTCTTCAATGGGCTGAGTGTGGTGGAGGCTGTGATGCTGATTCCGTTATTCAAGTGTTTGTGTATCTAAAGAGTGAGAACGGCAGCCATGACCTGTTGGACCGCGGTGTATAACTGGTGAAACGTGAGGAGCCGTGGCATGTGACATGCACTGTCCCAAGGTCGATCCGGTCAGTCCCGTTGGTACAAGTATGATCTGAAAGAAAAGAAAGTGGAACCAAGGATCAGGTGTTGATGTGGAAAAGATGGTGTCCAGTCGCTTCCCCACGTCTCCTCTGCTTCCAAGCTGTCCTTTCTCTCTTCCTCCCCTGATGCATACACTTCTTACCGTTCCCCACCTTTTTCCCAATGTTCAATATCTTTCATTTCTTTCCCACTATCTATTAGTTTCCTACGTTGTTGTTTTTTTTTTCTGTCTCTCCATACCTTTCATATATTTCCTTACCTTTTTCTGTCTTCCTGTACCTTTCCATATGTTTCCCTTTCATTCTAAACCTTTCCTTGCCATTTCTCATCTACCTCCAACCTTTCCCTTCCACCTCTACACTTTGTTACCCCCAACCCCGCCCCATTCCTGTATAACTAAACATTTCTTATTTTCCCTGTTTCCAGCTCAAGTCTGTCACTAATCCTTTCTTATTTTCCCTGTTTACAGTTCAAATCCGTATGACACCTAATCAAGTTTATCCACATTACCATGTAATCATTTTCCACTACTGTTTAATGTACTGTTTGCTCCTCTGGTTACTGTATCTTAACTGAATTTACTGTGTATTCTTAAATGCACCGTACGGCATTCAGTACGTGAGCCGTGGCCTTGGTTAAGAAATCTGAAGCTTACCCTTTCATAATCCTCCCCCACCCCCCTTCTTCCCGTCAAAGTAAGTATAGCAAACGACAGATGGCCGTGTAAATGAGAAACACGACAGGCAATCTACTATGAACAAGGCACATCAAGGAGAAATACAACTACGCAAATGAAAAACGAAAGAGAGGCAATTACACTCATGAAAAAAAAAAAAAACGAGAGAGAAGAAGAACAAGAAGGAGAAATCATATTGGATCGTAGTAAAACGCGCGACTGTACACAGTCGGGTCTCCAAATGTAATGATTAAATGAAGAAAATTCAGAACACGAATCACAGTATACGGTCACCGTCCTTCCCAATTACACTGTTCGCCATTCTGCTTTCTACTAGGTTACTTACGCCTCAAAGCCTCTGACTGGAGTAGTCACACATTGAAAAAGGGTAGGGTGTAAGAAAATTTTGATGCGCGACTGGCTCAGTGGTAAAGCACTGACTTTGCTGTCAGGCGTTGCGAGTTTGAATTATACTGATCCCCCCCCCCCCCCCCCCCCCCCCCCCCAAAAAAAAAAAAATTGATAGTAATAATAATAATAAAACAAATAAATAATAATAATATAAAATAATAAAATAAAATAAAACAAAGTAGAATAAAATAAAACAAAGTAAAAGAAAAAAAGAGACTTTCATGTTCACCAGCCATCTGAACGTGTTGTTGTTCTGGTGGTATCACTGTCGAGTAAAACAGATCCCCGAACCTCAGCTCTGGTGGAACGAGTATCCCAGTCGGTCATATGACTTATGGTAGGTGTAAATCTGAATGTACTTTGGAAGAAGAAGAAGAATGGCTTCAAAAGTGCACAGTATAGAAACCAAATAATCTCTCTAGAATTTCTTTAGATTCGATGCAGTTTCTTATCTCAAAGGAACTGGCCGATTTAACGAAGCAATATTACACATTCCTTCGTGGTTTGTTTGTTTTTCTCCGAAAGAGTTTTTTCTTCAATTTTTTTGTCTGACCAAAGAAAAAAAAAGGTCGACGGGGGATGATCATGTCCTGACACTCCACCCCTGATACGACCTCCGTCGTCGGCCAGGCCACAAGCAACCCATGACCTGACGATCTGACCTCATGGACAGGATGGAACCGCCAGCGATAGGATCCGCACGCATCGCTGGAAGCGGCAGTCAACTCAGACGTATGGAACCACGGTCCGAATTGTGTCCTTTGTCCTAACCTCTGTCACACACCATAACACCCACCGCTAAAACATCAGCTGTGAAATCTCTAAACACAGGCCACTCTCTCTACACACACACACATGACAGTCACGTTTAGAAAGATGAAAGAGAACTCGACTAAAGCATGATGCAAATAAAAAAAACCCACACAACATGAAGGGTAGAGAAAAGAAGAAAGAAAAGAAAGAAGGAAGAAAAAAAATAGCAGGGCTGACTGCCTAGCCATCAGGTGATTAATGGAGGCTTTCAGGAACCGAATCAAAGGATAATCGTGCTTCCACAGCCCTTATTCACTGGTAGAGAGTTCCACTAGAGCGCCCCGTGGTGCTGGCAAGCTACGTAGAGGAGGAGGGAGAGAGGGAACAGTTTTATACTGTTGACAAGAAAGGCAGAACTCTCGGCCCCCGAACACGATAACGCTTTCCAGTCCACGGCGCGCGGCAATAAAACCAACAAATCAATAGCCTGGACATCAAATCTTTATCAATTTCAAATCAAGCCTAATTGTGATGATTATGCAAAGCAAAGAAACCGCTAAACACATGCGGACTGCCGCTTGCTGCCAGACAAGTTTTTGCATCTAATTCATCTGTGGCCGGAAAAAGAAGAAAAAACCCAGCCTCAATGAGATCAGATTCATAGCGGGTGTAAAGAAAGGAAGGAGAAAGGAAAAAAAAAAAAAAAAAGAGAGAGAGAGAGAGAGAGAGAGAGAGAGAGAGAGAGAGAGAGAGAACACACGAAATTCATACAGAGTTAAACGCCCGCACGACTGCGCATGACGTGCGCAGGCGCCGTGCCTGTCACGTGAATTGATGAATGAGCTGTTATTTTTCTAGCTCCGCAGTTTCGTATCCAAACGCAATCCCCATTGAAACTCCGTCTCGACAAATGGCGATCCAATTACATAATTTGTGCATCCACTTACCCTCCCCGAAATCAAACAACCATGTTTACACATTCCCAGGCCGGCTTGTTAATCTGCCCCTATTTGGGGCCCTGTTGATCAGTCCTCGTGGCTTCCGCGCCACTCTCCTATTACGGCGGTTTCCCCCTAGTTTCGCCCAGGCGGTCGGATATCGCGCGGCGGTAACGAGCGTGTCTATTGTGAGCGGCGGTGGGAAGCCCTGACGACAAGTGACGGCATCAGACCGCATTCGATGATGATTCATAAGATATTGGCATTGTTCTGCCCGTTTGGCCTCCTGATTGGAAAAGCGGGCCAGCCTACTGCGAAATCGGAACAAGCTGCTTCATACAGATGAAAATGGGAAGGCGGAAGACGAAGGGTGTGGGTGGAAGGGAGGCAGGGTTGGGGGGGGGGGGGAGCAGGGTATGGGAGTGACCGGAGGAGGGATAAAAGGAGGCGGGCATGGAGAGGGGGGTGGGGGGGAGAGGATGGGGTTGGGGTGGGGGGTGGGCGGGGAAGCAGCGATTGTTGGAGGTGTGGTGAGGGTGTGAATTGTGATCACGTGAGGCTGACAGTCAAGCGGTGGGGGTTTTAATGACTTCGTTATTATTTCCACTACCAAGAGACTGACTGATCTGAGGATGAGGCGGATGACCGTGACGACGACGAGGACGACGACGAGGACGATGATGATACTGATAGTGGGCGATGATGATGGTGGTGCTGATGACGGCGATGCTGATGGCGATGCCTGACGATGATGGCGAAATACAGGTGATGATGGCGAAGGTGCTGAGCCTCTCCTCTCTCTCTCTCTCTCTCTCTCTCTCTCTCTCTCTCTCTCTCTCTCTCTCTCTCCTCCAGGACTAGAAGTAGTGGCAGCACCAGCAGCGGTAGAAACACGTGCTGACCCCATGCATCGGTGGAAAACCGCTGTGGCTGAAACTCTCTCTTCCGATCGCTTTGTACATTTTGCAATATTATCCCCGATAATAAAAAAAAACTACTGCAAAATAAAAAAAACACTAACAACAACAACAACAGCAACAGCAAACAACAACCAATGATAATAATAATAAAACTAGAATAACGATGACAATAATGATAGTGATAATAATAATGATAATGATAATAATAATAACGCCAAAGATAATAACAACCACAACAACAATAATGAGAATGATAACAATAATGTTGAGGATGATCATGACGTAGCAGCAGCAACAACAACAACAACAACATCAACAGTATACTCCTACTATTAATACTCATGATATTAAGTACTTTTTTGATAGTGGTGTTCCAATTTCCTCACCAACACTACAGGTAATGGAATTTCTCGGACCTGATTGCGGCAGGGATATGTATGTTATGAAAACTAGGAGCAGTCTCAGACCCAAATGGAACTCCTTAACATCACCATCCTCAATCTGACTGACCAAATTAACAAGGAAAACAGAAACTGTCTCTATAGCCACCTCAGGTTTGTATTTCCTCTCCACAAATATGTCTAAGACGAGTTCGTTTTCCCTGTCAGTAGAATCGGAGATTTCTTCTTCTTTGTATTTCCTCTCCACAAATATGTCTAAGACGAGTTCGTTTTCCCTGTCAGTAGAATCGGAGATTTCTTCATACTTTTGTTGATACCCTTCATCTCCTATCTTATAACTCATATGCCATGGAAATATGTTATGCATGTCAAAGCATGCAGGCCTGCGTGCACTTCATATAGTTGTGATTTAGTTAATTTAAATAACGTAACTTTCACAATATATTATTCTTTTTTTTATATATAAAGTAATCCCTTTCGCATTCATTGCTGACTGTCTTCCTCTGGATGGCAACGTATGACTTTGTGTGCGAATAAGTACGTAGCTGTTGTCATTCCCGGGTCGAAGTGGATGGCATTTTGCAGCACCACCGAAGAGACCCAGGTACGGGGCTGTGTCTCCTCTGTATGGTCACCTTATGGTGACTTGATCTCACAGGTTCATGCACGCTGATGTGACAGGAACAACGACAGAACGAACCTGGATAAATGTGGAAGGAGGGAGGGAGAGAAGAATTGGAGGGGGTGGCGGTGGGAAGGAGTGGAGGTAAGGGATAACGGGGATTGGGGGGGGGGGGGGGTAGTAGGAGGGCGCTGTGAATGAGCAACGTCAGCCGTCATTTAAGACAGGACACAATAACAAGAGCAACATAAGCAACAAAATTATAGCAACAATCATTGTAATCATTATGATGATTATCATTTTTTTATATCAAAGGCATACAAACTCTGTCTCTGTCTCTCTGTCATTGTCTCTCTGTCTGTCTGTCTGTCTGTCTCTGTCTCTGTCTCTCTCTCTCTGTCTCTCTCTCTCTCTCTCTCTCTCTCTCTCTCTCTCTCTCACACACACACACACACACACACACACATACACACACACGCACGCACGCACGCGCGCACGCACACACAAAACACACACACACACACCACACACACACACACCACACACACACACACACACACACAGAGGCGCGCACGCTCCAAAAACATCGACGGCAACAACAACAGCAATAACAACAACTACAACAACATCCACAACCCTGTTAATACAGGAGTTTCCGACGTGTCTCTATTTTGACAGATAATACTTTCTACTCCCTCCCCATGCACCCTTTCTCCTCCCCCCTTTCCCCTCCCTTCTACACGGATTTCTCGCCCCTCTTTCCAGCATACCCCACTCTCTTATACCCTCCCCCAGTACCGGCCTTCCCCTTCCCCTACCTCCCTTCCACCTTCATACCCAACCCCGCCCCAAACATACACTCAAACACTCACACACACACTAACCCATCAGTCCCGCCCACACACGCACATGTATACCAAACCTCAACATCGTTTTTGTCCGCTTCCCATCGGAAAGAGAGGAGGGGTCGGGTCATAGGTCACGACCTACAGGTGAGACCTGGACAAAAGAAAGGTGATGATCTATGGGAGATAACAACATGACTTTTCGCTGCCCTTGTCCCTAACGCTCAGATTAAGTTAATGCGCGTGCGCAGACAGCTACGGACGGGAAGGGAGGAAGGGGAGAGCAGCAGGGGGCGGGAGAGGAGGGGGGGGGGGTATGTCAGAATTGGTTGACCAAATTGTGACGGGTTTCAAAAGAGAGAGAGAGAGAGAGAGAGAGAGAGGAGAGAGAGAGAGAGAGAGAAGAAGAAGAAGGAGGAGAAGACAAACCAAACAAACAAAAGAGGGGGGAGAAAGAGATGGAGAGGTGGGCTGGAAGTGGGAGGGGGGGAGGGGGGGGAGGATATCAGAGAAGGAAAAGAAGGATGAGAGAAAGGATAAGGAAGACGAAGGGGAAGGGGATCAAAAAAAGAAGAAGGAAAAAATGTCGAAGAAGGAAGAATGGACGGAAGGTAGGGGTGGAAATGGGGAAGGAGGAGAAGGAGGTGATGGAACAGGAGCTGAAGAGGAGGGGGAGGAGGACGAGGAGGGGAGAGAAGAAGAAGAAGAGAGAAGAAGAAGAAGAAGAGAGAGAGAGAGAGAGAGAGAGAGAGAGAGAGAGAGAGAGAGAGAGAGAGAGAGATGATATATTCATATCCTGAGCCATATAAATGTACAAAAAAAACAAGAATAATATTAACAGAGACAGACAGACAGACAGAGACAGAGAGATACAGTGTGTGTATAGGAATAACCTCTAATGAAAGGAACATGAAAAAAAAAAAAAACAGACACACAGACAGACAAACAATAAGAGGCAGACAGAATTTTAAAAAAAATCACTTAACGTGCGTTCACAACAGCAAGCTGAAATCAAGTTTCAGTCACGCCACGCTGAGACCGACCACTGTGGGGCAGTGGTTAGCGTCGAGGACTTGTGGGTTGGGACATTGTGGGTTCGATTCCTCTCAGAGACATTTATTTGTGGGTTGTTTTGTTGTTGTTGTTGTTGTTGTTTTTCGTCTGCGGTAGGCTCTTACCCAGTGAAGAGTGTGCTGTGGGCTCAACCATTCAATCGAGCTGATCAGATTTTTCTGACCAACACCGCAGGTGTCTGTATCTCTCGGGCGTGGTTGACGCCGGGTTATATTATGTATGGAAGCGTAGAATACAGCCGTGTCATGTAGCCTCTGGACACAATGGAACTTTATAACATTATCTTTATTATGGTCGTGTCCATTATCATGAAAAGAGTGTTCAAATTCTGCTATCCTAACTGTCCTGTATTCGTGTTGACTTTGGCTTCGAGTTCCTCTCCAAGTCTGTGTCCCTGGAGGGATCATAACGAAGTGGTCGCTGTCGGAAAGCTCATGGAAGCAGGCACTGGATGGGAATGGTACCGCCTTTTTAACGGGAGTGCTTATTCACACTGGCTCCACGATCAAGTAATCATTGTTAACAGAAGGGGTCTTTTTGTGGTGTCTTCCAAATATTGGGTCAAAACAGACACCACTGACCACGAAGTGGCCCAGAGGCAGCGCAGTGTGTGTCTTCGTCTGGTGGGTAGTCTCATGACGGCTTTTTCTTTTTACTCACCGTTGCATTGGAGTCACAGCCGCCGGCAATAGGGCTTCGACAGGACAAACATGAGTGAGTGTGTGCGCACGGGGAGTTGAAATTACAGGCGTTGAATTGGGGAAAAGGCCGGTCTAAAGTCGATGTAATTCATAACACAGTTCACTTTGATATCTCACTCATCAAATGAGAAAAATTGAGATAAACTCATTAACTGGGAAATTTTGATTCCTCACTCATGAAATGAGACTTCGATTTCTTGAGGAAGAAGAAGAAGAAGAGGAGGAGGAGGAGAAGAAGAAGAAGAAGAAGAAGAAGAAGAAGAAGAAGAAGAAGAAGAAGAAGAAGAAGAAAGGGAAAAAAAGAAAAGCATCAGCTAGAACATCTTGGAAGAAGAAGAAGAAGAAGAAGAAGAAAGGAAGAAGAAGAAGAAAGTGAAAAAAAAAAAAAGCATCAGCTAGAACATCTTGGAAGCTTCTTCCTGTCTGTGCTCCATTAAATCTTCAATGCAGTCAAAACAGATGTTGCTTCAAGAGCTAGATGTAAAAAAAAAAAAAAAAGGACGTTTGTATCATTGTAATCGCCATTTTTGCATGACCTATAATTAGTAACATCTTCTGGTTGGCAGAGCACGGTTTTTTTCTTAGACAGACGGAAGAAACTTAAGTTTAGACAGATTTAAAAGAGTTCGTTGTCCGTGTGAGTGTTCCGTTCTTCTTTCCAAGGATTTCCACAGGTCAGTGAACTTTGTGTAAGATCTAAATAGCGAAAAAAATATGCTGACTTTTTTTTTTAAAGCCTTGACATTTCTGGCAAGTTGGTGGGCAATGTTTTTGGCCTCGAATACCAACATGGCATGATATCCAAGCAGTGACAGTAATTAAAGTCATCAGTCATCATACCAGCAGTAGAAGTAATTAAAGTCATCAGTCATCATAAGTGAGAATGGTTAACAGTTAAAAAAAAGTCCAAGGATACAAGATGGATAGTATTACGTTCGTCAATGGCTTCCGGAGCAGAAGGAGAGTAGGAAGGGGTCACACCGGTTTTGTGTTGAGACTGATTAAACATGAATGAGAAAAAAAACAAAAAGAACAACAAACACAAGTCAACAAAGTTCGTGCAAATCTACCAAGTGGTGGTAAAAAGGATAAGGATGAGAGGAGAGAGAGAGAGAGAGAGAGAGAGAGAGAGAGAGAGGGGCTGAATGGGGGGTATGGGATGGGTAGGGAGAGTGAGGAGAGAGAGAGAGAGAGAGAGAGAGAGAGAGAGAGAGAGAGTAAATGGAGGGGTGGGGGTTGGGTGAGGAGGAGAAGGAGAATAAGCAGAAAGACAACACACACACACACACACACACACACACACACACACACACACACACACACACACACACACACACACACCACTGAGCACCCCATTGTTATTCAGCGGAGAGTGGGACAGTGGATGAAAGCAGGAGTGATTTAGAGGTGGCGCTCGGTTCAAGACCTTGGCCCGTAAAGGTCAACCTTGGCTTAACCTTTCCGTAATGGGAGACTCATAAAGGCTTCTCGCGCCTCGCTCCAGACGTCTAATGTCCAAGGCCTGATGTATATATACACAGCCGACATGATGGGCGGTGATTTAGAGAATAGGTGTGAAACAACATGAGACGCTATTTTTCTTCTCTCTCTCTCTCTCTCTCTCTCTCTCTCTCTCTCTCTCTCTCTCTCTCTCTCTCTCTCTCTCTCTCTCTCTCTCTCTCTCTCTCTCTTGCCTCTGTACTTCATTTTTTATTGTCTTTCCTCATCGGATCTGAGATTTTACAGTGGTAAGATTTTTAAAAAATTTTGGATGTGTTTTTAGAAGATGTATTTTAAAGAGTTGTGTGAATGAATGATTTATGATGTTGATTTTAACGTGGTGACAGCCCTGATATGCCCTTTGCGGTCGGCTGGGCTGTAAGCAACATTACCTTACCTTTCTTTCTTCTGGTTTTGAGGATTTTTTTTTGGGGGGGGAGGGGGGATTTTTTTTTTAACCTTTTTGTTTTGGTTTGTTTTGGTTTGTTTTAGTTTGTTTTAGTTTGGTTGGCTTGGTTTGGTTTGGTTTGGTTAGTTTAGTTTAGTTTAGTTTAGTTTAGTTTAGTTTGGTTTGGTTTGGTTTGGTTTGGTTTGGTTTGGTTTGTTTGGTTTGGTTTGGTTTGGGGTTGGGTGTGGTGTGGTGTGGTGTGGTGTGTGTGGTGTGGTGTGGTATGGTTTGGTTTGGTTTGGTTTGAATTGGATTTGTTTTTTTTTTCACTTTGCTGCATCTGTTTTCAGTTTCAACTGTATTGTAGCCGAGCCTACCTCACAGGACCATTTCAGGACTGTCAGCACTCAGCGACAAAGAAAGAGTTGTCCTGAATACTCAGTAACAAAAAAAACCAACTCATCACACTCTGAACATAATTCATAATGTAAAGGGCACGATTCTGCCCAACTTCTGAGAGGAAAGAGTTTTCAGAAACTGACCCCTCAAACGTGGGAATGGACCTGTTTGAGATCGAATTTCATATCGACGCTCCCAAACATGGACACCATCAGTGAGGGAGTTAATTATTTACCCCACTACAGCTTCACCTAACGTCTAGGATCACAGTGAGGGGTCACTCTGAAGTGCCATCCTGACTGTGGCCACTCGGTAGGTTCAGACACTTGACCATGACTGGTCCAGACGGCTTGGTTTGGAGGAATAATTAGAGGCCGGGGATGGGGCGTGATGCCGTAGTTGGCATTCTTTTTTTCTTTTTTTCTTTTTTTTCCTGAGGAGGGCTGGAACCTTTAGATGAGTTGATTTCCACTAAAGAAAGTTATCTACAACATGAAATTCGATCTCAAGTAAGTCCTATCCCGTGTTTGAGGGATCCATTTCTGAAAACTATCTCCTCTCAGAAGCTGGGCAGAATTGTGCCCTTTACATTAACATGACAGCTGACTACTGACGTCCTTTAATTAAGCAGATCAACCCTACGCCGTGCTGAAGGTGGCAGGCAATCCCCCGCGTCATCCCCAGCTTACAAATAAGGATTATTTATCGTTGAGCGATTGGTCAATCCTAGTCACGAGAGATGTGCCCGCCTCGCGAGAATTGCCAGTTGATACGCTTTCGATGCCGGAACAGGACGTGTGCTGGAGTTTCTTGTGGTTTGTGCGTTCTTTAAAAGAAGAAAAATCATGATACAACAAAAAAGACATTAAGAAGACCAGTGTCATCCCTGGATAGTGGGCATCTGTGGCAAAAGAAAAGGTGTAAAAAAAAACCAAACAAACAAACAAACAAACAAAACAAAAGAAAAACAGACTTATGAAAGAGTCATGAAGTAGCAAATAAATAGGTAAACAAATAAACAGATAGATAAATAAATAGATAGCTAGGTAAGTAATAAATGAATACGATATGGAATAGACGAAAAACCAACGTTGATATCGCTAAAAGATATGTTAATATCTAATGAAAAGATATACTTCACAGGCAGTTCTCAGTTTCACTCGATAACGTTATAATGTTCATATTCCGCCGAAAAATGTGTCCTAATCTCTCTCACCGTGTTTACGCCAGGTATCAGCGCACACACGCGCGCGCGCGCACGCACGCGCACGCACGCACGACAACGCACACCACACACACACACACACACACACACACACACACAGAGAGAGAGTTTTTTCTTTATTCATCGCTAGTCTACACTCTCTCTTTTCATCGAGGTTTACTTGGAATCAGTTCAGTAGTGTTGGGGTAATCTTACTCACAGGTCAAACAAACAATCAGAAAGAGACGCGGACGGAAATCGAACTTCCATGGCTGAGATCCAAATTGCCCCAGTGCTCCACACCCCATCACATCCCCTAATTGTCGTGTTGAGAGAGGGGGAGGGAGAGAGAGAGCGCGAGGGATAAGGTGTGAGGATATGGTGATCGCGTGGATGGGTGAGGTGGGGTGGTGAGGTTAGGATGTATGGTGCTTATCTGATTAAAGTATACAGGTATAATTAGTATAATAGTTTGAAAGCACCAGCATACCAGACATGAATGCACCCAGACGCCAAGTATCAAACGACAAAACACTAACTTCTCTAAGCAGATGTCTATCCGTTGGACAACATACAGACATTGCACGGTGAGTGTGAGAGAGGGGGAGGAAAACAAAGGAAAAAAGAAAAAGAAAAGTGAGGAAAATAGGAGGATGGAGGACCCACTTTAAAAAAAAAAATGAAAGAAAAACAAGATGCAAAGCATATAAAAGTACTCCCAGTTTATCTTGAATACGCGTGAGATATTCCATAAAGGAGAAATGCCGTTTTGGGGCGTTATAGCCGTTAGTAACGGCTATTCTGGTAAACATCGGTCATCATCTGTGACCCATAATAAACATACCTACAAATTTTTAGAAAGATCGGCCAAGTACTTTCTGAGATATTCCATATAGACGAAAAACCGTTATCAGTCGTTATAGTCGTTAGTAACGGAATATAACGGTAAAATAAAACATCGGGCATCATCTGTGACCCATAATGAACATACCTACAAATTTTCAGAAAGATTGGCCAAGTACTTTCTGAAATATTCCATGGAGAAGAAAAACCGTTATGGGCCGTTATAGCTGTTAGTAACGGATATAACGGTAAAATAACACATTGGGCATCATCCGTGACCCATAATGAACATACGTACAAATTTTCAGAAAGATCGGCCCAGTAGTTTTGTCTGGAGCGAGTGGAACACATTTTGACCACGGACGGATAGACAGACACACACACAGACAGACACAGACAGCATTTCTTCGTTCCCATTGTAAACTACTCCCTGTTCTTTGAGAACTGGGAGTACAAAAAGCAACAAACAGATGGAGGTTGGAGGTCATATAAAAATGTCGTGTTGAAAAGCACATTGACTGCCCTTGTTTTGAGTTAGACAGACCATTCAGTTGTGGCCATCAGCCTGACATTATCCGACTGAACGGATACAACTTTTTCTTCAATCCCATTAAACGTTACATTTCACCCACGTCCATTTTCTTTCTTTTTTTTTCTTTTTTTTTTTTT
>CM065722.1:44066312-44071312 GCA_033310375.1 Conus canariensis | reverse complement strand
GTGTGTGTGTGTGTGTGTGTGTGTGCGTGGTGCGTGCGTGCGTGTGTGTGTGTGTGTGTGTGTGTGTGTGTGTGTGTGTGTGTGTGTGGTGTGTGTGTGTGTGTGTGTGGGGTGTGTGTGTGTGTGTGGGGTATCTTTTGTCTGTCTTTTAGTACTTGCACATGTATGGTTCTGAATATTGTTTCTAGCCCTGATGAGAGGATCAAGACGGATGAATAAACAAATTATGAGAATCTCTCTCTCTCTCTCTCTCTCTCTCTCTCCTCTCTCTCTCTCTCTCTCTCTCTCTCTCTCTCTCTCTCTCTGGGAATACGTGGACAAAGCCATGGCTAGGAAAATGGCAATCCCTTACAATACCTCAGACAAAAAGGAGAGAAATTTCATGACTGCCCAGACAACAAGATCTTCAGTTTAATCAGCCTTCATTGTAAAGTGATACTGGCGTGCATTAAATCATTTTAACGAAAAGATTAAATAGATTCTTACAACAACTAGGCTTCAGTTCCGATAAGAAGCTTATCTGAAAAAATGTTTCTTATCAGATTGCTGAGGGAGAAACACCTTCAACAACAACGTGGTTTCTGCCACAAATTCATTGACGTCAACAAAGCCTTTGACAATGTGTACTATACATGTTTGTGGTAGGTTATTAGAGACTGTCATTTTGACACAAACTTCACTCACTCGTGGCAACACTTTACAAAGTTGCAAACTTCGCAGTTCTCCTGAATAGCAACCTTGACAATTCTTTATCAGAACCACCGAGGGAGTGTGTCAAGGAAGTCGTCTCCTATCCCATTCTCTTTAACATTTGGAGAATACAATGCTGGAATCAGTTTTGGAAAGCAACACTTCTACATGGATTGAGGGTGGATTCTCTGCCACTTACGGTCCATTCATGACTGAAACCCACCCAAAGACAAACGACAACAATGCCATGACAAATATACATACAGAGCTTATATTATCAATTTGACTTTTTTTTTTCTTTTCCAACAAAGAGTAATAGTTCGACGCCATATGGCTTGTACAAAACAAACACTACTCAACGTGATCTCATTCGGACTTACCAGAAGCACTGCAATATGGTATGGGCATGACTTTTAAAAGAATTTTTGTGTTGTATATTCTCGTCGCAAATGTGGAAAAGCAGAATAAGAAAATAGAAAGTGCTATTCGTCTTCTATTGTCTTAATAATGGATAAGTCATATTGACACCTTCTGTCATGTCTGCAAGTCGATAACGATCTATTACAACAATATCTGGCAGTCCAAATCTAAATGTTCTGAAATAACATTTTTTATGCCTGTCCTTGCCAAATAAGATACTGTTTGTTTGTTTGTTTGTTTGTTTTTTTTGCGTAATTTGAAGACAGTTTGGATGTTCTGTGAAAATTAAGATCTGTTCGCTGTTCTGAAAGTGTTCATTCCAGTTTTGCTTCTTGTTATCAACAGTCTCTGTCGTAAATCCTTCGGGAAACATTTACAGTTTCCTTATCTTGATTTAGCCATACAAAACCAAATCCATTCTGAGACAAAATCTAATCAGTCTTCGACATCCAATTTTTTTCCACGCACTTCTAAATTCAGTAACGTCATATAAACCACGACCGTCTGTCTGTTGAGATTCATACAGAGACCTTTTTTTTTTTTTTAATCCATATCTGAGGCACTGGCGAAGGAACTGGGTGGAAGGGGGACGAGAAGGGGGCGGCGCCCCCTCCCCCTCCCTCTCCCCAACCCCCGTAAAAATCAGGGGAGGTAAAAAGGAGGATAAAGTATTTTTTTCACACACACACACACACACACAACACACAACACACATACACACACACACACACACCACACGTGCGCGCATCTTCTCTCTCTCTCTCTCTCTCTCTCTCTCTCTCTTTCTCTCTCTCTCTCTTTCTCTCTCTCTGGGTATGTCAGGTGCCGTATTTGACAGAGCCTGTGACAATAGCGACCCCAGAAAGGACCTGACAAAGGCTTACTTTGGCAGAGCCCTTTGGTCTCGATGTCACTGACTGACGCTCTTGCGAACAGAAAAAAAAAGCTTAACAAGGACAGACTCGAACATTGCATACTGCTCCATGTGTTTGAAGAGCAAAGAGACAATGTCAACTTGAAGCAGATCGCGTCTGTGTCTGTATTAAAAAATACTGTCAAGCACAGGGGAAGGATGAGGTGGAGGTGGAGAGGGAGCGGGGCGAGAGGAATGATAATAGGGGGGGGGGGGGGGGCTGGGGGGGGGGTTGGTACTGGGTGCGCAGAGCCCCCTTCTTTAGATAGGGATAGACCGTGGCCCCCGGCGGCCACGGAGAGACTCACATACGTATACTTTATGAAAAGACACCACGCAGGAGAAACTTTCAGGGCATAGACAAATATGTACGTTGTCTTCAGTGTCAAGGGGCTTTCGCCTCCTAGACCACCAAGACGAAGCGGCGCCCCTCACCCCTCCTCACCACGCCGTATGCAGCCTTGGACCCAGTCTCAGTTAAAACATCCCTCACTTCCATTTAATACCTGAACCGACCTTGTGTGGGACATGGGAGTTTTGAATTAAATTTCATGTCTTTTTCAACCTTTAGATAGGAACCACCTTTCTGTTGGAATTCTTACATCCTCCCCCCCCCCCCCCCCCCCCCCCCCGCCACCCCCCCCCCCCCCCCTCCCTTCTGTTGATCCTCTCCAACAGCGCATACATTCCTTCTTCCCGCTTCACCTTCTGACCACTTGGCTCCCCCCCCCCCCCCCTTCCCCCACCTCACCTTCCCCACCCACACCCCTGCTTGAAAAATCAATCTCCTACACCACCGTAATTTTACCATTTATACGATTATACAAATAGAATACTGACCCGTCGTGAGCAAGATAAATAACTCTTTCGATGCTGCTGCATAAAAAATCTTACAACAACAGCAACAAAAGAGAGAGAGAGAGAGAGAGAGAGAGAGAGAGAGAGAGAGAGAAACAAACAGAGACGAAAGAGCACGAGACGAGAGAGAGAGAGAGAGAGAGAGAGAGAAGCCAAATGGTTTATTCATCAAGTTTTAGCCCCTAAGCACAAATCTAATTATATTACAGTCTCTTGAAAGCTCTTTTCACACACACACACACACACACACACACACACACACACACACACACACACACACCACACACACACACACACACACACACACAAAACAAACAGCGAAATGGCAAGTTGAATCACAATGCTACAAATTAAAACAACAGTAGATATCAGTACACTTCAGCTTGAGCTTGATGAAAAGCACATCCATACTGATATGACAGGAAATGACTTTCTCCCCCACAATTCTACCGGGAAGCTAAGCAGCATAAAACAAAATGGGGAAGAGAGTGAGATAGAAGAAGAGAGTGAAAGAGGGAAGCGGCGGGGGGGGGGGGGGAGGGGAGGAGGATGGGGGGGGAGGAGAACGCAATGTAGAAAGAGAAAAGGGATGGGGGAGGGTTGGTGGGGGGGGGGGGGAGGTGGAGCTCATGAAAGCCAGCAGTAATCAACTGATTACTCCACACACACCGCACGTGCATCTACCCTCCCAGGAAATACCCCTACAGTTCAATACGGCCCGTTCCCCCCCCCCCACCCTCCCCTCCTTATCTCCTACCACCATACCCCACCCCACCCCTCCCCTTGGGGTTGCCCCCTACGGCCCCTCCCTCCTTGGCCGGGGTGAAGGGCGGCGAACCTGCCGAGGTTGCAGACGGTAGATTGAGGTCAATGGTTTCGGAGAGGGGTCGCAGCCGGGTTCGAACACCTCGTGTGACACGCAACGTCGCTTCAAGTTATGGGCCCGAAACGAATTAGCGATGAGCTTTGGGGGAGAATAGACGACAGACAGACAGACAGGCTAGGCTTGCAGAGAGGAGGGAGCGAAGAGAGAGAGAGGAGGATGAGAGAAGAAGATGTGGGAGCATACGCAGACAGGAATAAAAAAGCAGACAGCGGACAAGTCGATCAGATAGGAGAGACACACAACACACCACACACACCACACACGCACAACACCATATATATATATAAATATACCACGCCGCGCGCGCGCGCGCGCTCGGCAGCCACACACAACACACACACACACACACACACACACACACAACATATTAAGAGGAGAGAGAGAGTGAGAGAGAGAGAGAGAGAGACAGACAGGCAGAGAATAAGAGTGAGAATAGAAAAGACGATGACAAACACGTAGTGACAGGAATGACAGACAGACAGACAACAACAACCAGACAGACAGACAGAATTAATTAATTAATTAATTAATAATGAACGACAGAAACACAAGACGTGAGCAGAGATATACAACTAATGGGACAGAACAACTTGACGAGACAGACAGAAAAACACACAGACAGACAGACAGACAATCAAGACAAATAGTACACGAGATAGAAAGCAGAAACTTACACAAAGACAAAAAAAAATGTCAGAGATGTTGAGAGAGCGACGCAGATGAATAAACAGACGGACTGACGGACGGAGAGAACGAGAGACGAGGAAATGACAGACAGAGAGACGAGAGCAGAAGAAGAGAAGAAGAATAATTAAGATGATTAAAGACGACAGAAAAACGAGAGAGTGAGACAGAGAATGATATTTAAATAATATAAGCCATAGACTACTTTGAAAGGGGATGAAAACAATTCACAAAGACAACAACGATCACGACAAAGCAGAATATAACAGAAACGACACAAACAACAAATACAACATGTCAGATTCACAACCGCCCCACCACATCATCCCACCCCACCCCGGACGGAGAGAGAGAGAGAGAGAGAGAGAGGAGAGAGAGAGAGAGAGAGAGAGAGAGGAGAGAAAAAGAGAGAGAGAGAGAAGAGAGAGAGAGAGAGAGAGAGAGAGAGAGAGAGAGAACAGAAATGGAATTTTAATCAATAAACGCCATAGCTCCACTTGAATAGGGGATGAAAATTCACAAAACAACACGATCACGAACAAAGCAGAT
>CM065722.1:44056312-44061312 GCA_033310375.1 Conus canariensis | reverse complement strand
GCCACACAAGAGTGGAGAAGCACTTTTTTAAATTCCTGATTTAAGGATATAAAATGTCTCACCTTAGGGACTAGTTTTCCGACACACATCAGGGTTATATGCTGTATTGATGGCTTTAACGTGCTTGTTTACTGCACCTCTGGCTATTTATAGAGTTGTATTGTGTGTTGATCCTGAAGTAGTGCCGCTTGCAGTAAACCACGGGCATTGCAAAATACAAGACTCTATTCCATCTGCGATTGAATTTCAGAAACACTGCATTAGGCCTACATCCAAGGATTATTAATTAATTTCTGCAGGTTTTCTATCAGAGTGCGGCCTTTGCTGGAAGAGCTAAACAAGGACAATCAGGCGGTTCCAATGAAGAACTGACTTCTAGTTCAACCTTACTATTACATGATGTTAAGCCGATTTTCGCGTATGCAGTTGATAATTTTCAAAAATGAAACTCTACAGAATGTCTTGTGCACGAAACACTGAAATCACTGTTACTCACAAATATGTATGGAAGTAAAAATCTTCCAAAAATGTAACTTGCGTTCATCCCAATGCTGTCCCTGTGCAGCTAGTTTTTGATTGCTCAACGCATGGTTTAGGTAACAGACAAGGAATAGATCAAAGTGCACATCATGGTGCACATCATGGTGCACAATCATGGTGCACAATCATGGTGCACAATCATGGTGCACAATCAGCGTCAAGCGTGCGCCTGTAATCTGTAGCTAATTGTCATCATTCAGTCAATATGTCATTGAAAATGTGTGATATTGTACATTGTTTCGTCGTTTTTAGATGTAAATGCATATGTTTGTATTACCTTGTAGTCGATAAACACCTTACAGAGGAAGAAAAAGAAGAAGAGGAAGAAGAACAGCAACATGAACAAAAATAAAAGAACAAGATGAAAAACACAAGGAGAACGAGAACAAGAACAGCAAGAAGAAGAAGAAGAAGAAGAAGAAAAAGAAGAAGACTCCGGGTCCACTCTTTTGTATACCTGAATCACAATGCCTTCACAATGTACAGTACAATAATCGTAAGCACAATATGTACAGGTTGATAGAGTAAGAACTGTTCACATATTAGAAGGAGAGTCACTGCTAGTAGAATAGCCCAAACATCACCGAGACCAATAACAAAGTACTGACAATAGCCTGGACAAATGAAACCCACAGAGTTCATGAATCCAGGTCTAACTGATGAGTAAGACACATAGAAAGGGAGAAGATGGAGTTGTCGAACAGTATTCAGGAGAGAAACTACAGACAAAGGAGTCTCCACTCCAAACTTCTGCTCCAGCTGTTCTGCAGAGGAGAAGATCGTGGTCCACGCAGTTTGGCATTACTGTCACGCAGCGAGAGGCCACTGCCCCACTGTGCTGTGTTCCCGTGTAATACCCAGATACGTTCTGGACAAACGACAAGATTCCGAACAAGAGACAACGCGTTCCTGCTGTGATCCGCCCCGTAGACAGTGATGCTGCAATGGATTCCACCCCACTGTGGCATTCTTGATGGAAACCACTGGGGAAAAGACATTTAGGACGACGACCTCGACAGACTTGGCGCCGGTGCATGGATTCTGAAGCGAAGACAGCCGGAATGACATGGGCCCAGCTGAAGATGTCAGCCCAGAACTGAGTCCAGTGGAGGATGTTGCTGCAACCCTATGTTTCCCAGGGAACTTAAAGGATTAAGTGAAAGGCAAAGAGGCTTTCCTTAGACGAGGCTGCAGATAGGATTGCCAAGGAACAGGGGAAGGATTAGATGCTTATGAAGAGAACAAGAACTGAGGGAAATTTTGATGAATCCCTCTCGAAAGAGAAGGGAAGAGGGGCCGGAATAGCTCAGTGGTAGAGCGCTGGACTCGTAATCTTGGTGATCCTGAGGTTGCGGGTTCGAATATCCGCTGGGCCATTTCGGTACATGGGGATTTTTCCCTCGGAGTTAACGTTGGTTCTGTCTCCATTTCCCGTACATACTTTGAATGAGACTGTAAACCGAGGTTCCGTGTGTGAACGCACGCATAACATCTTACACACACGTAAAATCCCATCACCAACTTTCGGAAGAGAAGGCCAGTTTGGCCGTTGGTATGGATGACACGTTACACATAGCATACACCCAGCGTGAGAAATGGAAAGAACGAAGGAAGTAAGGAAACTTGAATGAACGATGTTGAACGATATTGACTGGATGACACGGGAAACGACTGAATGAAGCGCCAGCTGGCAGCTCTTCAGTCGGCACAACCCAGGTAGGCAGCCCGTTGTGTAAACGAGTGTGGATTGTAAAGCGCTTAGAGCTTGGTCTCTAGCCGAGAATAGGCGCTATATAAGTATTCATAATAATAATAATGATAATAAACTGTCATATTTAGATGACGAAAAAGTCTCAACAGACTCATATATGGTTTGGGAATTCCAGCTGATCTCCTCTTTCGAAGCCGCGAACCGTCATTTTCTTCGTGAACAAATGTACGCAGGAAAGGACAGAATGGACGGAAGGACGGGGTGATGATGGTGATGGATTGTACCTCAACTAATTCCTATTGACGAATCTATGCAGACTTCGTTTTATTCCTTCGAATTTTCATATTTGCCCTTGATCCATGCTATCTTAACATTTTAGCTGGTCTATGTTAACACTTTAACATCTTAATTCAGTTATGGGGGTGTGTATGTCAGAGACAAGTGGGCAAAAGAGGGGAGGGTACAGGAAGGTGGTGGGAGACGGGGGTAAGGGGCATTAAAGGAAGGTTTTTTTTTAAACTGCTTCTTTTTACTAAAGTAATTGCCTACAGAGCATCCAAGTTTTCATCACACCTGCACTCACTGAGCCTTGAAATGATTATGGAGCATAACCATAAATTTCTGTTTAACCCTTTTTTAGTTTGATTTTGCATTCAGATAACGACAACAACAACAACAACAACAACAACAAAAACTACAACAACAGCAATAATAATAATAACAATCATGATGATAATAATAATAACAATAATGCTAATAAGAAGAAGAAGAAGAAGCAATCATGAATATGTTATGTCAGATTGTGAGTGTGAACTGAAGAGAGAGAGAGAGAGAGAGAGAGAGAGAGAGAGAGGGCGGGGGGGAGAGAGAGCAGGTGTGGGGAACGGGGCGGGGGCGGGGGGGGGGGGGGGCTAAATGTGACATTCAAAATCGCCAGCACGCGTGCACGAACACGCTAGGCAAGTAAGCCCAGCACAGCACATCACTACTCATTGTACCCCGTTGGCCTGTTAGGATTCATTAATACCGCTTGATGACTGATGAACTTGGCTCAAGTACTTTGGAAAATTGCACGTCGCTCAGCACTGCATCCTCCTCACGTGGAATCCAGCTGAAAACAAGCGTGTGTGTGTGTGTGTGTGTGTGTGTGTGTGTGTGTGTGTGTGTGTGTGTGTGTGTGTGTGTGTGTGTGTGTGTGTGTGTGTGTGTGTGTGAGGGAGAGAAGAAGAGGAAGAAGAAGAAGAAGAAGAAGAAGAAGAAGAGAGAGAGAGAGAGAGAGAGAGAGAGAGAGAGAGAGAGAGAGAGAGAGACGGACAGACAGACAAACAGATAGATAGACAGACAGACAGACAGAAACGGAGAGAGGCGGCGACAGAAAAAACGGGACAGTCACTCAAAGAGATGCAGGACAGGGGGCATAGAATCGTGAGAGACAGATAGGAGGAGGCAAAACTTCTCTGATGGGAGAGAGAGGGGGAGGGGGGCGTAGGGGTGGGGGGAGAGACAGACAGACAGACAGACAGACAGACAGACAGGCAGAAACGAGGAGAGGCTGGGGGCATAGAGTGGTGAGAGACAGACAGGGGGAGAGGGGGGAACCCATACGGTTTACAGCAAAGATTCATGTGTATGTGTGTGAGCTTTCGTGCATGCGTCCGTGTGTTCGTGTCTGCGCGCGCGGTGTGTGTGTGTGTGTGTGTGTGTGTGTGTGTGTGTGTGTGTGTGTGTGTGTGTGTGTGTGTGTGTGCGTGTGTGTGTGTGAGGAGAGAGAGAGAGAGAGACAGACAGACAGACAGACAGACAGACAGAGACAGAGACGGAAAGACAGACAGACGGCCAGACAGATGGACGGACGGACAGACAGGCAGACAGACACACAGATAGACACACAGACAAAACAAACACAAACCTACTTTTGCCCTGGAAGTTTGGTAAACTGTGAAAACAGCGGGCTGGCGTGATCATTAAGGGTCGGAGCCTCGTTATCGCGGCAAGATGGCGCCGCGCGATGAGCGATGGGAAGGGTTGGTAAGTACGTCACGATAAGCCGACGAGTGATGTGTCACAGGCGAACACGACGGGTCAACGTACCAAGACCATGGCCATGTCAAAACACAGCACGTTACTACCGCCTCTACGGACATATACGGGGCAAACTCTGCTACGGAACTGACAGGAGAAAGAAAAAAAAAATCGCCACCTTCTGATTATTCTTTGATTCTGGCTGAATACTGACCTTTTTTCCCCTCTCACTACTATTTTGGGGTCCAAGATAGAATTCCTTGTTTACTAAACTGATTTCTTGTTTTTATTTGGTACAGCACGTTGAGGAGAAAAAAAACAAACAATGATCCTTAGCGAATGTAGCGCGGTGTATATGTTTCGCTGTCGGAGCCATCTGTTTGGGAATAAGCTTCAGGGCTATTAGGATCTGTGCCAAAGATGGGAAACCACATGCCCCCCCCCCCCCCCCCCCTCACACTCCACCCCATTCCCTCAACCTGCCATCACCGATGCTCCCTTTTAGCGACCCTTCCTCCAGCCTCACCCCACCCTAGCACACACACACACACACACACACACACACACACACACACACACACACACACACACACACACACACGCACATGCGCGCGCGCGCACGCACGCACGCACGCACGCGCGCACGCACGCACGCACTCATCTACGCCCGCGCCCGTGCACACACACACACACACACACACACACACACACACAACACACACACACA
>CM065722.1:44048812-44051312 GCA_033310375.1 Conus canariensis | reverse complement strand
AATTTAGGAAGACGGTCTTGCGGCTACGACTGAGCAGAGGTCTGACCCGCACATTTGCCCATCGCGCTAGTCAGACGTCTGGTGCTTAACCGACACTGGCTCTGCCATTATGATCAGTGTGTGTGTGTGTGTGTGTGTGTGTGTGTGTGTGTGTGTGTGTGTGTGTGTGTGTGCGTGTGTGTGTGTGTGTGTGTGAGAGAGAGAGAGAGAGAGAGAGAGAGAGAGAGAGAGAGACATGAAGGCGGTTAACAATCTCCTTGGCGGAGGTAACCATATTCATATCTTCTACATTGACTAAAGTTAAACACTTAGAGTGTAATCCCGATTAAAATTAAAGTAAGTTCATCTTACTTTTTTTTCCTTTCAAATTTCATTCTTTTGTTGTTGGTGGTGGTGGTAGAGGTGGTGGTGGTGGGTTTTTTTTGTTTTGTTTTTTCAATGATGATGAAACGGTCGCATAACATTCGTGAAAGAACAGTTTGGGGGGTTCAGTCTTTCTCAGTTCATTTCATTTTGTTTCATTTTCTTGTTTCTTTGATCCGTTTTGAATTCATTTTAATGGTTTCCTTCTTCGCTTTCTTTTTCTTTCTATCTCTCTTTCTTCATTTCTTTCTCTCATTCATTCCTTCTTTACTTGCGCATAAAGTATCCCCGTTATCGGCTTTGTCCTAACCTTGTTTTCACACAGTTACTTTCTTTAAGTCATAAAGAAGATGGTCACAACAAATTTGTGAGTTTAAAAATGGGAAAAATTCATGCATCGTCTTAGAATAGTATAGAATGTTCAACGGGTTTTAGATATTAGGGAGCTAGGACCCCGAGGATAAAAAAAAAAAGCAAACAAACAACGAAGAGCTTTTGAAACATAATTCTTTACGAGAATTAAAGTCGCATAAAACAACCGTTTGTACTACTGTACAGAGTAGGAAACCTATGGCAAAATCATTCTTCCACATCCTTGTGCATTATTTTTTGTCAAAAATTAAAATTAAACAGTTCTTAGAAGCTTTCCCTGTGAAGCCGTTGTTTATTTGAAACCATCAGAAAATAATCCCCCAAAACGAAAGTATAATACAGAGTCTGTGGTTAGTTTTTCACACAATCCAAACATTGAAATGTTAATTTTATTTTCTGTGACTGTACAGAACAACATACATTTAAAAAAGATATTTTTTTCCTGCAGCTGCAGATGACACTGTCTTTTCGTTTATGGAACTGATACTTCCTTGTCCATACACATTCCACAATGGGACGGCTGGCTGTTTGTGCTATCTAAACTTTAATGTGCCAGTTTGATGTCACTGGTATCAATACTGTAAGTAGTCTATAGAAATGCATATTAGTATGGCTGTAATTTCTTCAAATGTTTGTATGTCATTCGCCAAGTTTCACTCTGATTCTATTCATGTTGTTGGCCATCTCTAGGATGAACTCTACTTTCTGACACACAAGCATTGATATTCTATAATTTCACGGCTCCCTAGGACACGCAACCTGTATATTTTATCTTAGGCATAGGGTTTTACGTTTTGATTTGTTATATTTTGCCTGATGTCCATTATTTTTGTTAGGCACAACTCTTTGCTAAGAATTCCGTGACCTGACGGATGTCTTCTTCTTTTTTTCTTTCACAAACTACGAAAGCATCGCTTCAAAAGATTACTCAGACGATATATCCACAAAGCAACACAACACTGATGACCTCATCTCTGTATGACGTCACCAATAAAGCGCAATAACCACCCGACATCTGGTGGTCCTAGTCATCTAACGAGCAAATGATCGCCCAAGCCAACAAAAAGCCAGGACAAATCCTCCAGCGCCAAACTCATCCCGTGACAATACGATCATCCAAACCATAATAGCGCCAACAAATCTCGCGAAAGTTACAACCCCATACACACCGACTGATTCAGCATCACTGGAAACAAGTTGAATTCAATCCGAAGGATTGTCGCTCGGACTAATAGCCTCAGCGGTGAAGACGGCGGGAGAAACGAAACGGAAACGGCCGAAGTGTTCAAAGCATGAAACCGGTACGCCGTGGCCTGTCGTGTTATTTCGGAGTGTAATCAATCATGAAACGAGTCGGGCCCGTGCCTCTTGAGCCGCGTCTTCTCACCACCATTAGCTCTTTCGGCTGTGTCGGGCAGACTTGATTTACACATCGCGTTCTCGCTCGTTGGACGCGACTAATGGGTTGCTTTGTGGGCAAGGGGGTTGGCCGTGCTTGATTTACACGTTTTATATGCTATCCGCAGTTCAGTTTTGTTGTTTTCTGCGGTAGATAAGGCACTCGTGTGTAGTATGGGAATGGGTAAGGCAGGACCTTGGTCAAAAGACAACTAAACACCTATCTCGTAGTGCAGCTGGTTGTTTCTCGTCGTAGATCATCGATAAGAACAAATACCACGACAGGGTAATTGTATTTCTACTTTAATAATAATATGCTGCAGCTACTCTTATTGATTAATAGGTACAACGTTTCCGATCACAAATG
>CM065722.1:44041312-44043812 GCA_033310375.1 Conus canariensis | reverse complement strand
GTGTGCGCACTGCTTGTGTAGGCCTGAGTGCCTTGTGTGTCTATGGGTTTGAGCGTGCGTTCGTGCATGTGTGTGCATGCAAGCATACTCGATTGTGTATGTGCGCAGTCCAGTTTTGCTCCTCTGAAATGTGGGGTGGCACAAGGATAAGTTCTTGGTCCTGTTCTTTTCTTACCCTTCGTCAATGATCTCCCTTTACATATCAAAGACTCATGTCGCTCTTCGTGAATGACACATCTACCGACACTAACTACCCTGACCTTGTTCAATGTTCAAGTATCCATTGAATTGCAAGAGAATATATGTCAGTTGTTTAATTGATATGAACTCAATCATGTTCCTAAACGAACCGAAAACAAAGCATATGGTTTCGCATTAAAAAGACTGAATTTCACTTCTGTTATGCCACTACGTACATTGATTACAAGCAGCTTGCAGTTCCGCATTCATAAAGTTTTGAGAGTCATGTGGTCACATCATATTATTGATTTAAGCAATCGTGTATTGCAAGAACATTTTAGCTTTCAAGAATTGAATATGTTCTTGACATGAACGCGCGTAAACACTTTATCGTGCATTCATCCAGTCTCTTATCGATTTTGCCTCAACTCTTTATGATTCTTCTCGCGTTAATACATGGAAACGTTTGGATAGAGTCCATAAGCAAGCTCTGAAAGCTGTGCTTACAAATTGTCATTAATAACACCACAGGATCATATCTAGCTAAATATTCCACCTTTTAAAAACCAACATCAGTACAACAAAGCAATGATTATGTATGGAATTATAAACAGTTTCGCATCTTCGACTTTAACTGCAAAAATTCCACCAGACACATTCTGTCTGTTTGAGTGTACTGCCGTGGTTTTGAAAACAAAGCAAGTAGTGTAACAGTATGAAAACATTCACCAGTTCTGATAATAAACATGAAGGTAAACGACATACATGCAGAGATACATATACATTTATGGATTGAAAAAGAAAACAGACAAAGACGAACCGAAAACAAAATGAGTAATGTCAGAAAAGAAGAATGGAGAAGGGGGGGGGGAGCACAGCTTGTAAATTCAGACCAGCATCAAGAGAAGGAGCCAAGCAGAAGTCTGCTTCTGTATCCCGCCCTCACTCCCGCATCTCTAGCCCGCCTCCTTCTCCTCCTTCTCCTCCTCCTCCTTCTCCGCCTCCTTCTTTTCGAGCACCACATGCACACACGTGCACACATGTTGTGAACGTTACATAATTAACGCATACTCTCAAAATGTGCCTGTACGGTCACGCCCCTCTTCATTGTAAACCCGTTTTAGTTCTTTGGGTCCGCCACTTCTAAGCAGACATGAAGCCATGAAAACAGAAAGCATTATGTCCACCAGTCGGCGAGTCTTACTACCTACGGTGCTCACAAAGAGAACAGATTTCTTTTCTGATCTTTAGCCCTTACGGACAATTCTTTTTTTCAAGATGTTTGTATCAAAGGTTCGGTGGATCGTAAATGGAAAAAAAAAAAAACCATTGAATCTCACAGATAAAACAATTTTAGTGGCAATACCTGATTTTTTGTGTTAAAGAAAAAATACTTTTCTGATTTCTAACCGTTGAATTCATTAATTTTGTTTATACCAAAGGAGAAATTCTTTTTAAACGGAAATAACTGCGAACAGAGACAAGGTTATTTGAACTTTTTTCTCTTTTTTTTTCTTTTTTTTTTTGTTTGTTTGTATTTTTCTGTCTCTTTTAAACATACATATTGATGCCTATCTCACGCTATCAAGTTCGCCAAACACTGTAAAGCGCCTCGTGGTTGGTTAGTACTTCACGACGATTTCACGTCGCCTGTAAAGTACTTTTAAATGCCCCCGAGAGTCTCGCCAGTTCACGTCGAGTGTGACGAGGAAGCACGTGCATACGCCAGTCAACTCCGCAACTCTTGTCAGGTCGGTTTGCTTTCTGGCCGCTCATGAACAGAAGAGCAGCAAATGGACGTCTCTTTTTACTGCGACTCCCACGAGACCAGAGAGAACGGCGTAGACGTTACTTGAAGAAACGGGGAGGGAGCGGGTGGATTTTATAGAAGAGAGAGAGAGAGAGAGAGAGAGAGAGAGAGAGAGGAGAGAGAGAGAGAGAGAGAGAGAGAGAGCGGAAGCAAATCAACAAAAGAGAAGAGAGAGAGAGAGAGAGAGAGGAGAGAGAGAGAGGCGGAAGCAAATCTACAAGAGAGACAGACAGACAGACAGAAAGACAGACAGCGGAAGCAAATTCAACAAGAGAGAGAGAGAGAGAAAGAGAGAGAGACAGAAGAGAGAGAGGAGAGAGAGAGAGAGAGAGAGAGAGAGAGAGAGAGAGGCGGAGCAAATCAACAACAGGAGAGACAGAGAGAGAGAGAGAGAGAGAGAGAGAGAGAGAGAGAGAGAGAGAGAGAGAGAGAGAGCGGAAGCAAATCAACAACAAGAGAAGAGAGAGAGAGAGAGAGAGAGAGAGAGAGAGAGAGAGAGAGAGGAGAGAG
>CM065722.1:44033812-44036312 GCA_033310375.1 Conus canariensis | reverse complement strand
CTTGTCTGAAGAAGACCAAAGAGGTCGAAACGCGTCGTGTTTCGTCTTATAATTTGTTTGTCTTTTTCGTTCGGCGGAACAGTACATCTTCTTTAAAGTTTCTTTCGCTTTAATCCGACTATCATCCTTCATCCCTCCTGAAGCAACAACAGTTAGTTCGCCAGAGTCCCTCGTGCTGGCTGGTCTTACACTGTGGCGATCCCCAGAGTAGTATGGCATGTTGAAATCGACCCTACTGGGGATAGGGATGGAATGTATGGAATGTATGTCGTCACAGGAAGTGACGTCAGCGGAAGTGACCTCATACGGGGCGTGACGTCACCCGGAAATGACGTGATACAGGAAGTGACACCATCATCCCCATAGGGGTCGATTTCAACATGCTATACAACTCCCCAGGTGTACAGTCTTGATAGACATATTTCATTGAACACCTACAATTAGGTTTAGATTATGACAAACAATATTCATGTGTTGCTGTGCATGCAGGGTGTGCCGCCTAAAGCTGGTACACATACTGTGAGCAGAGCTGACATGCTGTGGCTCATGTATGGGCGGTGATTGTTAAAAAAAAAAAAAAAAAAAAAAAAAAAAAGAAAAGTGAATCCAACCATCAACAGCTTATAATTTTGTCAGTTATCCTGTTCGGGTTTTCGGTTGTTTGTTTGTTTGTTTCCTAAATTTGATCCGGCAGTATGAATCATCTACCGCCCTTATTCTCGTACTCACGTTGACAATTACTTTCATCTTTATGTCCAAAGCCACCAACAGCAGACAGGGATAACCAGTCCAAGCATTCAAAGAAGAAATCGGATGGGGAGGGTGATGGTGGAGGAGGAGAATACCTGTCTGAAACCGCATTGACACCATCAGAACGGAAACACGAATGTCGGTAGTCAGCGGGATTCGGACTCGAAACGCCTGACTGCAACCGTTGAGTTAAGGAAATTTGCAAAAGGGAGGCAGTGTGTGTGTGTGTGTATGTGTGTGTGTGTGTGTGTGTGTGTGTGTGTGTGTGTGTGTGTGTGTGTGTGTGTGTGTGTGTGTGTGTGTGCGTGTGTGTGTGTGTGTGTGTGTGTGTGTGTGTGTGTGTGTGTGTGTGTGAATGTGTGTGTGTGTGTGAATGTGTGTGTGTGTGTGTGTGTGTGTGTGTGTGTGTGTGTGTGTGTGTGTGTGTGTGTGTTGGTGGTGGTTGGAGGGTGGTAGGGGCAGGGCGGAACAGTAAGAAAACTGGCGATTCTGTCATCAGTTCTATTGAAATCTGTTCTTCTCATTTGCGGTGATGACAAGAGGCAAGGATGGTATCCTGTTATGTAATGGGACTTGACAAAAACAGACAAATAATCTCTCTCTCTCTCTCTCTCTCTCTCTCTCTCTCTCTCCTCTCTCTCTCTCTCTCTCTCTCTTCTCTCTCTCTCTGTGTGTTGTGTGTGTGTAAGCGTTAGAATTTCACAGAAAAAAAAAAAAATGAAAATATGCCTGAGCTACATTCTACACCAACAGATACTACTACTAATCGCTTCTGCTGATGTAGCTACAGCTGCTGCTAGTTGCTGCTACTACTGCTGCTGCCACTGCTGCTGCTGCTGCTGCTGCTGCTGCTGCTGCTGCTGCTAGCTTAATTATTATTGTTCATTTCCTCCTGTCTTTCTCATGAAACGTATTTTATTTTCCACCTTATCTCATTTTCTTATAATTATCATCCGTGGTTTTGACGCTCTTGCCCTTACCAACATCAGTTCGTCCCGTGATTTCATTCCTACAGAAGGAACTCTGAAGAGAAGGGGGAGGCAACACTTTCCCTGAACACCCCCCAGTTCGTCTTCGGGTCGTACCTTTTCTCATAAGTCTTGGATGGCGGGTCCAGATTAGGGCCGTGATTTAGAATTATTGCCGCCGGCAACGGCTTCTTTTTTTTTTTCCTTTTTTCTCCTCCTCCCCCCCCCTCCCCCCCACCCCCGCCTTCTAATTGCTCGCTTGCTTGCCCGTGTTACGTCGGAACAAGCCAGTTTGCAGCGAAGGCCTAATCTCTGTTTAATTATTTCTCGGGGAAGCATGGAAGGGTCGGTGGTGGTCGGTGGTGGTGGTGGTGGTGGGGGGGGGGGGGGTGAGGGTGGTGGGGGTGCATGTTCCGGGGGGTAAGCACGATGTTATGCAAATGACGCCCCCCCACCCACCCCCACCCCCCTCCTAACTTCTCCGGGCGTAGGGAGAGGCCCGCTCGGGAATGATTTCACAATATTGCCGTTTGATGTCGACTGACTTTGCCTTTACTTCCTTCTCCCGTGCACACTGCTGCTGCTCCTCCATGTCCCCCCTAGTTCAGATCCTCCTGTCAGGGTTCTGCTGGTGTGTCAGTCAGTGAGTGAGTGAGTGTGGGTGTTGGGGAATGGCATGGGGTATCTCTGTCTCTGCCTCGGTCGTTCTGTCTGTCTCCCTGTCTCTCTGTCTCTGTCTGTGTGTCTGTGTGTCTGTCTCCCTGTCTCTCTCTCTGTCTCTC
>CM065722.1:44026312-44028812 GCA_033310375.1 Conus canariensis | reverse complement strand
CCCCACCCCACCCCACCCCACCCCACCCCACCCCACCCCACACCCGCAACTTCTCTGTCATCCGCATGGAGTCCACCGCAAACCTGCTGAATAACATTTCCCCATTGGACAAGTGATGGCACCCCTGTCGTGGAGACGATGTTCGTGTTACGTTCCTGTCCGCAGGTCGCTCACATTCTCATTACTTTTGTGAAAATAGGCAACACCTTTTTTTTTTTTTTTTTTTTTTTTTAGATATTCCGGTTTTGCTCTGAGGCCCTCTGAATATTTGTGAAGAGTTTGTCAGCTGGGTGCTCCCTTTCTCGTTGTTGTAGTTGATAACCTGTTGTGGAGTCAACGTTCTTGTATGCGCTCATCCACACGTTGCTGCCTTTCTCAGGACTTTTTCAGACACACAACGTCGGGGTGAAGACATGCATGTGCTTGTCTTCAGGTCGTTCCCGTTCCCATAACCTGGGAGGACCTTGGCCCACTTTTCTGTTGTGATATTCGTTTCGAGGCAGTCATTTATTTCATTGCCCCTAGTAATAACGTGATGCAGTCGTCAAATTTGAGAGAGCGAGAAGAGTTTAAAACAATTCAGAAGCTCTTGGTATCTGTCCTTACGGCCATTAGTCTGAGCAGACAATTATGTCACTATTCTTGGATTGAGACACCATATCTAGTGCCAGAATCAGAGTCATCAGTTCGGTGGAATGGGCAGACCTGTTTGAAGGAATCTGTTTTGAAAATGGCCGGTTAGAAGTAGCAGAAAAGAGGGCAGACGCACCGCACCCTTGTCAGACATGGAGCCATCGGTGAATTTCTTGTGGACTGACAAAAATTCTTTGATAGAAGGATTTGTACACCATTGAACCAATGGAGTCTTCGCAGGAAGCAAAACCTGGGGTTAAATTTGGAGACGTCTGAAGCAACTACAAGCTCTGTATCTGTATATTTGATGTGCTAAGTTAACACAACACGATGCAAAACATACGATACGGTACAACACAATGTAAAATTGTTTCTGTAAAAGGCACACATGCGCGCGCGCGCGCGCACGCGCTCGCGCGCACACACACACACACACACACACACACACACACACACACACACACACACACACACACACACACACCACAACGAGGTGCAATGCAACTGGCGCAGTACAATACAAAAACAATACAACAGAATACAATACATTGCAAAATAACACAGCATAATGCAACGCAATAAATGTCCTGAATTCGAATCACTAATGTAGCGGATTTCTTTCTCCCCTTTTATATTTTTCATATTTGGAGAGGACATGGGTACTTTATAACATTCTCCCATGGCTCACTGAAACGCTAGATGGACACCCGGTCATTCACTTGCGATATCCATCTTACGGTCTAGATGGCCAAACCCCGCACTGACAGCAGTTCTCCAGTGACAAATCCAGACTGTTCTAGAATAACTCTTTTCAGATCGATTCAACACTTCTCAAACACGGTGCATAACGACAGATGATTGTGTCAAGCAGCATGTTAACACACGCGGTGGCAGACAAGGAACTCGTCTCGCCTGAAACTTGCCTGGCATGCGTAGGTATCTTGCCGTGACTCTCTGTCCGAGACGGGGTACAGTGAGTCGAGCAAGTTCTACATGGACAACATGAAGGGCTGGATTGGCCACAACGCCTCTGCTTTGGCGACAGACGGCTGTGAAGCCCCTTGGCCGCCTGATCCTCCATCACAACACCCCAATGACTTACTATCATGTTACGATCGCATATAGCAGTACAACACAAGGGATTGCAATGCAACGTAAATCAATATAACACAGGACGCTGAGTTGGACATGCTTTATCAGTTCAGACGACCCAGGCAGGAAGTTCTGGAGCAAGCTTGGTGCTCTGTCTAGGCAACGGCGCTTGTGTCTAGAGCACTTGAAACGTTCTGTGGCAGCCTGTAGATCCTGGACTTGGCCTTATGACACCCGATCACCTGCATGTGAAGATTTGAATCATTGAAGAGCCAAAACCAAAAACGTCACAGCAGCCTGAATGGGACCCGGCCCCCTTAGAAAGTAAGTTAGGGACCAAACACTCGTATGAAAGGGGTTTCATCTCTGAAGACATTCTGTTGCCAAGCTCTCCTCTCTGCTGTTCACAGCGGAAAATGAAATGGCACCAACTGTTACTGAATTCCGTTGTTCATGTCTGCGTTTTTGTTTTTGCTTTTAAGATTAAATACATAGTATTTGTTCACCTACAAAAACACCTCTGTCCAACTGATTCATTCAAGTTTTGTGTGTGTGTGTGGGGGGGGGGGGGGGAGGATGTGCGTGCTCTTCTTAGGTCGTTCAGTTAGGAAATAATGATCAACTATCAGGTCAAAGTTATCATCTGTCCACAAGACTGAATCCTATTAGTAAGAGGTCTCAGTGGACTACTCAGCTCCCAGTTGCTCCGGCTAAATCACACAATATAATTCTCTGGTTAAATGCTTAGCGTCCTATAGGGGTACACAATATCCTA
>CM065722.1:43996312-44011312 GCA_033310375.1 Conus canariensis | reverse complement strand
CCCCCCCCCCCCCCCCCCCCCCGCCCCACTGTTTCTTCTTTTCCCCATGTCTTTGTTACTAAAGAGACAGGAGTCGCCAGTATTCTCACATTAATCATCTCTGCTCTTCTCTCTCTCTCTCTCTCTCTCTCTCTCTCTCTCTCTCTCTCTCTCTCTGTAACATTACTCAACAGTCACCTGTGTGTCCATAAGGGAATTGTTCATCTACATCTGTCAGATGCGTTGGTCCTAGTTCTTTTTTGCTTGTTTGTTTTTTGTTCTTGATACACGAATACTTAGATATTCTACCCTCACTTAGTCAGCAAACTGATGTACGTATGGCGTAATATTTTGAAGCAAAATTTATGCCTTCTTTCAAGGTTTGCTGCACGAATTATAAGATTTACCCAGAAAAAAAGCTACCGACACACTCTCGATCATTTAGGTGACAATATAACATTTATGATAAGTTCCTACCGTTTCTGTAAAGATCAATTAATACTGAAACGAGAAAGACTTACGATTTGCTACTTTAATGCTGCTTTGCGAGTTTGATTAGCATAAACTTATGCAGTCTTACTTAGCTATGTTTGGCGGAATAGATCTATTTGCAGTTTGAATGAGTTCTATATCTAATAACACACTTCTTTACATCCCTACTCCACTTTGGTGGTGAAAACCTCATTAAATGGCCTGATTGGATATATCTGAATATTTGTGAAAATATTTGCATATTATACCATTTGATTTTTGTTCAGTATATAAACAAGGATTGAAAGTGATCAAACATGCTAAGAAGATTTGAAACAGTTAATCGTCCCTGCACACACACCACACACACACACACACACACACACACACACACACACACACACAACCGAAACTGTGTGACTACACGCATTCACTTTGTTTGCACGTGTGCTTCTAGAAAAGACATAGACGAGCGGCGCATACCAGGGCCAGCACGCGCAATTATCATTACGACTAAAAAACAATGCAGATACGAAGGAGGAAAAAGCATTTTAAGCCAGGGTTTTTTTGTTTGTTTTGTTTTTGTTTTTTTTTGTTTTTGTGTGTTTGTGTGGTCACAATGCAGAATTATGAAGCATACAACAATACTGAGAAAGGAAACGTACTATTCATGTCAATGACCACTTCATTCCCTATTTGCAAAGACTGGAATGAAACTACTTCCTGTGTTTTATCTCTCTGTTCACGTAGAAAGAACATTCCCGAATCAACATTACTGCAAGACATCCATCCACAATAGGCTTATATTAACGGTGCACGACAAAATGCAGACAGATAAAGGAGTTGAAATATTAACTACAACCACAAAGACATTGTATTTTGCTTTTGTGTTTTTTCCCCTCAAAGAAAACGCACGGAAACAAAGAGGAGCAAAAACTGCAGTACCATACGCGAGTATAAATGTGTTGCGCGTTTACCTTTTTTCAATGGCTTGTCATTTTGTACAGAAATAATTATTAAATTAGAACATGCAGTCTTTGTATTACGTACACCTGTGCTCTTTCAAACATGTTGAAAAAAAAATATCGTCGTTTTTTTTGTTTTGTTTTTTTCTTAAACATTTTAAATCCTAACTTCTGGGTCAGCTTGAAGGGTTTTTGTGTCGGAAATTTAAGGTGTAATGAAAAGTTAAGCGCGATGCCCCCTTCCTCTCTTCCATCCCCCTTCATCGTTATCGTCATAATCTCTCTCTCTCTCTCTCTCTCTCTCTCTCTCTCTTGGTTTGTATTTTTACCCCTCTCTACTGTCTGTGCATGTGGAGGGACTGAGGAGGGGGGGGGGGGGAGGTGGGGGAGGGGGAGGGGGAGGGGGCGCACGTGTGTGTGTGTGTGTGTGCGCGCGCGCGCGCGCGCGCGCGCGTGCACGAACGCCTACACACCTCTGTGTGTGTGTGTGTGTGTGTGTGTGTGTGTGTGTGTGTGTGTGTGAATGCATGAGAGAGAGAGAGAGAGAGAGAGAGAGAGAGAGAGAGAGAGAGACAATGGCGTGTATACACTTATCTGTACACATCAATCGTTAACTATGCAAAGGCTAGATATGGGAAGACGTACGCGTACACATGGACACACACACAGACGCAATTAAACACACACACACACACACACACACACACGCGCGCGCGCGCGCGCGCGCACGCACAAGCACATGCACACATACACACACACATATACACACACACACCACCACCACCATCACCACCATCAAAACCACCACCTCCACCACTGACAACAACAACGCCAACCACTACAACCGAAAAGTAAAACGCTGCTTCAAGAGCAAGAAGAAGAAGAGGAGGAGGAGGAGGAGGAGGATAAGGAGGAGGAAGAAGGGGAGGAGGAATTGGAGTAGGAGCAGGGTCATGTCGAGGAGAGGGAAGACAGGTGAACAAATTTAAAGAAAAAAAAGAAAGAAAGAAAAAAAAGATTGGCAAGCCTCCTGCAACATGTTACCGATTTGTAGCTTTCCTCAGTCATTAAGTTGGCCTGAGTGCATTCATACAATACCGTTTGTGTGCCTCACTTGTCTACATATAACACGGGCCAACTATCCTGTCTGCCTCTCTTAGTACGTGCGTGGGCGCACGCGCGCACGATTTGCGCGCGCGGGTGGTGTGTATCATGTGTACGTGCGGGAGAGCGGTTACTTTACTTTAGTTTATGTTATTTTTTTTTCGGGGGGGGGGGGGGGGGGGGGGGGGGAGGGGGAGGGGGAGGTTGAAGAAGAATGTGGATGGCAGGGTAGAAGGGTAGAAATGGGGTGGGGTTGGGGGGGGGGGGGGAAGGCAGAGAGAGAATGTGTATGTTCATGTAATGCTAGCGCGCATGCTTGGAGTATTTGAACATGTGAATATTCGTCACAGTGTGTCGACGTGTGCTGTTGTGTCTGCCTGCTTGTATACGTGCGAGCAAAAAGTCTGTGTGCGCGAGAGGGATTGGAGGGGGAAGCGGTAGGAGTGCTAGGGTGTGTAGGGTGTGTGTGTGTGGGGGGGGGGGGGGGGGGGGGGGGGGAGAGAGCGGATTATATGGGAGTAAGTGGAGTAGGGGGTGCGCGCGTCGTGTTCTATGCATACTTGAGTGTAGGCTTACACGAAGCCGCAAAGTCCCCCAAAATGGCCGAATGGACTTTGGACCTCGTAAAAGTGAACGAGGCGAACCACGTCGAGCCGGTTAGCTAGTTGGACGACCATGTACCACATAGTAGGCCCACATGAACAACATAATGTACAAGAAATCCTCTTCGTTTTTTTTTTTTCAGATCTGAAGTACCGCATTTTGATTTTCGGGACACTCGTCTTCAGCAGGTTTGAAAGTCGAAAGATGTCGAAATGCATTTAGCTTCTGTAATGTCCAAATAATTCCAAACGCGCTGCTTCTGTACCATCCGAAGAGATAAAAACGAATTGCTTCTGAGTCGTCCCGACAGATCAAAGGTGTTGTTTCCGTACTGTTCGCTGAGGCCAAAACACTTTGCTTCTGTGTTATCCAGAGAAATGTGGTGCCTCTGTATTATCTAAGAAAATATCCAAGGGCATTACTTCTTTATACCCAATAGGTCGAAACTCAGTAATTGTATATTAAGCTAAGAGGTTGAAAGGCGTTGCTTTTGTATAGTCTTAATACATCAAAACATCTTGCTTCTCTATTACCCTTGGAAATGAAAACGCGTTGCTTCTGTGTTTCCTAAGAGTTTGAGATGTGTTGCTTTTGCATTGTCCAAGTGGTCAAAACATGGTGCATCTACATTATCCCTAGAGGTCAAAACGCGTTGCGTCTACATTGTCCTAAGAGTTTGAAACGTGTTGCTCCTATTTTATCATAGGAGGTAGAAATTCCCTGCCTCCGTGTTGTTCAAGAGTGGGGCCACATTGATTTATTTTACCGAGGGGTCGAAACGCGTTGCTTCTGCAGCTTCAAAGAAGTCGAGACGCATTTTTTTCTATTTTGTCCTTGGAGGTAGAAACACGTTGCTCCTGTATTATTCAAGAGGTAGAAACGCGTTGCTTCTGCATTGTCCAAGCGGTGGGCGCGTTGCCTCATTATCCTTAGAGGTTGAAGCGTGTCGCTTTTGTCCTAAGAAGTCAAAACGCGTTGCTTCTATAGTATCTAAAATGTTGAAACGCGTTGCTTCTGTATTATCCAAGAGGTCAAAACGTGTTTGCTTCTATATTGTCCAAGAGGTTGAAATTGTTTTTGCTTCTGCATGATCCAAGAGATCGAAACGCGTCTTTTCTTTATTATCAAAGAAGTCAAAACGCGTTGCTTTTTTTCTTATCTAACAAGTCTAAAAGTGTTGCTTCTGTAAAAGACTTTAGCGCGTGGCTTCTGTATTGTAATGTTTTTTATTCCATCCCTTGGCGCACTAAAAAAAAAAAATCAGCTTTTTTTTTTTAACTCTTATTTTTTGTTAGTATCTCGCAGATGACTGCACAACGTATAGTAGTAAACATGCACGTGACGTGTCCGTGAGAAATCATTTTTGTTAGTTTATTGTCTTCAAATATGAAGCCGGCAGGTGATGTGCACTTTAGCAATAGATATATTCTTGCGTAACGCAATATTACACTCAGCAACAGCATGTCCGTGACATACTTCAAATGTGCACGGAACGTGTGTCCTTATCTGTCCCTCTGTTTAATACAGCGGAAGACATCAAACTGAGTGAGTATCCATGCCCATGCTTCCAGACACACTGACAAGGCTGCCATCTTTTGGACTGCGTGACGAATATACAGCATCCTGTTAAAAAAAAAAAAAAAAGCTTTCTTGAGCAGTGGGTTGGAATCGAGTTCCAATTGTGTCTTTCATGTCTATGGTTTTTTGATAGCAAGTTCTGAAAATGCTTCGCGTTTGGAACATAATAAATCGTACGCACTATCTTTCGCGTTTGCACATTCGGTAGGTCTGTAGCTGATACACATGTTCAGTTTCACCGAGTTGTAAAGGTGCTAGGCTCTACAAAGTGACGCGGATATGATAGAGTGGAAATATGCCGAGTCACGCACATCATGCGTACACCTGCACAATCACACGAAGGCATGCGGTCTTAAGTGACCTGCAGAAATATGGCGGGGTTATGCAGTTATTTGAACAGCCATAAAGAGACAAAGGGCGTTTCAGACAATGTACATATGTAAATGAATTTGTGAACATCTCAAACGTAGCTTTGGAATAAGTTGTAAAACACACACACACACACACACAACACACACACACACACACACACACACACACACACACACTCAAAACAAAACAAAACAAAAAAGTGGTCGAATTTTAGATGAATTGTTATATTTCTCTTAAAGAATCGAGTACTTTTCTTTACAGTTCCAAAGGACAGTTTGGCTGTATGTGTTCAGTAAAACTCCTTCCGATCCATTATAACTGTTTGAACGCAGAAATATTGTCATGAGAATTTGCAGTCTCTAGTTCAACCGTTTCACACATTAAATTAGGGACTAATACCGTTTCAAAATTTACCTTCAATACTGGCGGTATTTTGATGAATCAGAAATAATATCTGCATTCGGCCAGTGCGAAATCACACGGACAGATGGGTTGTCAAATGACCACAATGAATCTGTCGTCAAAAGTTTGGGGTCCAAAGTTGGTTTCAAGAAAACTCCATGACCACTCCCGAAGTTCCCCCATTTCTCCTTCATTTCTGAAATCTCTGTGTCTTGTGCACACTCTGGGGTCAAGGTTCAGGGTCTGGAGATTCGGGGCAATAAAATGACAAACCAGAAAGTGCACAGGGAGATCACTGACCTCAGTCTACCAAGGTCGAACAAATCAAGGATCCGATCTTCGAGCGACAGTTGGTGAGGACTGTAATAGTTATTTCCCATATATGTTGTTTAAATAGGAAAATCTCAGCGTTTAGATCACTAGAAAGTTGGAATATTCCGTGAAAATATACAACTTCATAGAAATTGATGGTTGGTGACATAACTTCACAGCCGTCATGGTCAATGGGGAAAAAATGATAACAAAATTTCAGCTGTCTGATCCAGAATCGTTCCACGGATTCCCGCCAAAACATGCTTGGTTTGTGCATGGTTCACTTTCCTTTCTTTCTTTTTTTTTTCTGTTTGTTGACGATGTTTGATTTAAATAAGTTCCACATTTAATTTGCCTCATCTTGCTGAGAAGCAAACAAAACAAAACAAAATGAAACAAAATAACACAACACAAAGAAACAAAAAACCAGAAGCTATAAACTTTCATTTCAGTTTACGTTGCTAAAAAGCTCAACTGGCCGCGGGGGCCAAACAGGGGCTGTTACCGTGTCAAAATCATGCATGTTGGAAAGACAGGTTCATTCCAAACACGTTTTAAAACGGCTTAACACCGGATCTATTGCTCCACAAATGTAACTGCTTGGCGGCAGTAATGAATTCAGGGCCGTGGGCATGCATTTCACGTACGTTTAAAACCCAAAGCTACAGTTGAGCTTAAGTTAAAACTTGGGAAAAAAGAAAATCTCATGTGACCATGCACATTAGGGGAGGGAGATGCACGTCCAAGCATATATACAGAGCACAAAGGTCACACACACTCACATACACAGAGGTGAGGTGTTGTGTTGATATATGAGCACAATTTTGAAACCCAGTCATATTGGTTGTTTTTCTTTGAAGCCTTTATAGAAAACAAAGGTGCAGAGCACACAGGTCAGAGAGAGAGAGAGAGAGAGAGAGAGAGAGAGAGAGAGAGAGAGAGAGAGAGAGGTTGTTATGATATACGAGTTCTATTTTGGAATCCAGTCATACTAGTTGTTTGTCTTTGAAGCCATCAGGCGCAGAATGTCTTAACAAGAACACAGGTACAGATGGCAGAACTGGAGTAGTAGTGGAAGGCTGAAAATGAGTATTAAACGCGCCGAAGGCCGTGTAACAGAGAAATTAACTTAGGATTCGGTCCTCTGTTGACCAGACAGCCACCGACGAGCAAACGAAACAGCCCCACCCAAGCCCCTACCCCCAGCCCCTCCCCGCGTAGCATAAAGTCAGTCGATGACTTCACCTTTCTTTCTGTCTTTCTGCGTACGTAGGCTGGTACTCCTGCGGACACTCCCTGTATAGACAGGCTGATACTCCTGCGGACACTCCCTGTATAGACAGGCAGGGATTAATCCCATCTACCCAACAAAGGGAGCGGAGTTTTGTGTGTATGACCGTTTTTTTTTTATCACGCCATTTAGGCAGCCATACTCCAACTTCGGGGAAGGTGCATGCTACGCGTAACGTGTCATCCATACCAACGGCCAAACTGGCCTTCTCTTCCGAAAGTTGGTGATAGGATTTTACGTGTGTGCAAGATGTTATCCATGCGTTCACACACGGAACCTCGGTTTATAGTCTCATTCGAAGGACTGTATGGGAAATGGAGTCAGAACCAGGGAAAAATCCCCTGTACCGAAACGGGATGGCTGTGTATGGTTGTTTAGTACTCCCTCAGATTTCTGTTTTGCATTAGACCCACCGCGACACGGGGCTGGGCTCTTTGGTGTTTGGGGAGACAGGACGCATCTCTCTCTCTCTCTCTCTCTCTCTCTCTCTCTCTCTCTCCTTCTCTCTCTCTCTCGTTCAAATTTGTGTATGTCCGGTGCATGGGGAATCATGATATTTGTTGTGTAGATTGCTTAGTTGCATCGCTGTTAGATTCGTCTGATCTGGGTTTTTTTTCTTTCCTGTCTTGCTTTAAATGAAGATTTTCTACAAATTTTCCTATATGATATTTAGCATTTTTCTTTCTGTCTTACGTATCAATGTTGATTATGCAATCCGCCGATGTGTTTATTGTTGTTAAATTTTCCGTCACTGAGCACATCATAAGCATTTGCTTGTTTGTTGCTTCAGCTCAATAATTTGTTTATGTACACATCTGTTCAATAAAGAAATGCTTAAAAACAACAACAACAACAACAACAACAAAAACCGCCCCCGGCGACGATTCGAACCCGCAACCCCAGGATCACCAAGATTACGAGTCCGGCGATCATCCACTGGACTATTCCGGCCCCCCAATGACTTCATCTGATTCGCTCAACTGGCAACGCTGACCACTATTGACTTTACAATTTTCTGCTTAAGCAAGAGAGAAATGTGTGCCTTCGGAGCAGACGCTTTGCTTTAGGGCATGCCACTTCTTGTCTGGTTTATTTATTTGTAATTCATTTGAGCGAACGGCTAGACGCGGACAGGCACACAAGAGCGCCAAGAAAGTCGTAAGACGAATGTTGACAGCGATATAAACCTGAGATATTGAAGTGTCTAGATGACGCCTTCTTTTTCTTTTTCTTTCTTTCTTTCATTCTTTTTTCTCTATTTTTTTCCCCCCGTACCCCTCTCCTTTTGGTTTAACTGGGTCAGTGGGTCAGTGTTGTGCGAGTTGTTGAACTCTTGTATCTCTGATAAACTTGCCTTACGACCCACGGCCCTGACAAACCCGTCTGTCTCCACGGCTGTTCCTCCTTCCTTCACAGCATGGAGAGAGAGAGAGAGAGAGAGAGAGAGAGAGAGAGAGAGAGAGAGGGGGGGGGGACGTCGTGGGGATGAGAGAGAATGACAGAGGTAGACAGACAGAGGAGAGAAGGTGTAAAAGAAAAAAGAAAAAGAAATGAAGGAAAGGGGTAGAGAAAGGAGGAGGGGAGGGGATGGGGCTGGAGCGAAGGGGAAGAGATGTAGAGGGAGGTGAGCCAAAGGTGGTAGAAAGAGACGGAGAGATATAGACATGGAAGGAGAGAGAAGAGAGAGAGAGAGAGAGAGAGAGAGAGAGAGAGAGAGAGAGAGAGAGAGAGAGAGTTGCTGGAGAATGTGAAACCAACAGACACGTACGCGTATGTCTGTATAACCGCTGTGTAGCGAACGTTACGGCAGGTAGGCTGGGGAGATCGCAGGTTCAAATCCCATCAGAGGCACTGACGATAATGTTTATATTCGTGGGGTTTTATTGACCTCGTCCGCCTCTTACCCAGAGCCGTGTAAGCCGTCCGCTTAGACCGAAAGTCTGGTGGAACTGAACAGCTGAATGTCAATGCACTGAATGGATGCTTCTGTGGCAGTGCTGTTAATTAATAAGCTTTCCTGACAACACACCTGGTATCTCTCGGGTTTCAATGGTTGACGACATGATAGATTTACGGAAGAAAGCCAGATTCCTGCCTTGGTATGTGATCTCTGATTTCAATGGAACTTTCGCCTTGCCTTAAGGCAGTGTCAGACCAACTGACATAGGCTAGAACACCAAGACTATATCAAAATGTTGTTATGCTCTGCATAGTTATGCCGGGATTGTCTTCAGTTGTGACAAGCTCCTAGCACAACATTATCAGTTTCCGAAATCCCCCGAAGTCGGAGTGTGGCTGCCCATGTGGCGGGGTAATCAACAACGGTCACACACGTAATGTGCTCATCCCCAGCTGATGCATGCGTACGATAGTGTTCAAGTACTTCGGCTGTTTGGATGATCCCTGCAGTTTTTTTTAGCCAGGGTATGACGACGACGACAACAACAACAACAACAACAACAACAACAACAACAACAACATTGGAACTCACAGCATCGTATTCAAAATCCTCATCGATCATCATCAGACAAGGAGGTGGGGAGCAGGGAGGGGAGGGGTATGTGGTATTCTGTGGGCCTCTTGCTGCCTCGCTGATCGCAGCTTCGATTTCCTTTCCACATTCATTCCTGCGGTCAGCTCGACTCACAGACTCCAATATGGGCACAACTATTTCAACTCTACTCATCTTGTTTTATAGCCCAGCCGATCGCAGGTGGCCATATCAGGGTTGTCGCATCGTCATGATCGCTCCATACATATTTGTTTAAAACAAGAAATCGATATCAACTGATAACAGACCAGCTAATTTCAAACATACTCAAAACGCCTTCACGATGCATCTAGTTTCCACAAAATCTGAAATGAAAGGAAAAAAAACTTGTCTTTTTTTCAGAAAACTGTGATATCTTATCGTTGGAACATCCCAGAGCAAGTTCTTCATGGAGTCTGTGGTAAAGTCTTGGTGTCAAATGTCAGGTATGTGACAACATCCTAGGTGTATATGTTTCATAGTGGAGTGGCTCATGACATGGTATTCACCGCGGAGCCTCCTCGTCTTCATGCGGACTGTACGTCCCTGGATCGACATGCTGGCCATTTACTTCCGCAGGAAGACGTGCATGACATGTTGGCCATTTACTTCCGCAGGAAGATGTGCATGACATGTTGGCCATTTCCATCCGCAGGAAGACGTGAACGACTTGTTGGCCATTTCTTTCTGCAGAAAGATGTGCATGACATGTTGGCCATTTCCATCCGCAGGAAGACGTGAACGACTTGTTGGCCATTTCCTTCCGCAGGAAGACGTGCATGACATGTTGGCCATTTCCTTCCGCAGGAAGACGTGCACGACGTGTTGGCCATTTCCATCCCCAGGAAGACGTGCATGACATGTTGGCCATTTCCTTTCGCAGGAAGATGTGCATGACATGTTGGCCATTTCCTTCCGCAGGATGGAGACGTTGACTCTGACTCCACAAGTAAACAATCATTGTCGTTAGCGGAGAGGGCTCTGTAGGTGTTGTCTTGCGTGCACTGGTTCAGAACAGACATTGACTATCACTGAAGTGACTCAGCAGCGGCAGTGTAGTGTCTCCCCTGGTGGGTTGCCACATGGCCACTTTATGTTAGAAGCTTTTAATGGAATGCTGGCGTTGGGGCTAGCGACAAAACGACGTGGATATGGTTGCGTCTGGAAAAATCTGATAGACGGTGATTGCTCTGAGAAACTACCGGAAGCCAAGTATTAGTTAATACACAATTTGTTCTTATGCTCCGTCTCTTCCATGTCAAAACTGGTTGTATGCATAAAAACCAAAGATACATGTCAATGGCTTTATTTTTCGGAGGGAGGGGTGGGGGGGGGGGGGGGAACGGGGGATAGGAGAGGGAAAGAGATAAATCATGATTATTAAGATGACTAGTAGAAAAACTGTTGTCATTTCCAGATATCGGGTACAATTCACTAATGAGATTGATGAGCGTTTAAAGTGTACACCAAAAGAGAAAAAACTGCACGATTTAGAACCTTGTATGAATAAAACATTTACGCAGTATTCAGCTGTTCCACTTCTGAAACTGTTCCAAGACTGAAAATTACGATAGATAGAGTAACTATATGAACGAGTGCATGAACAACAAAGTGGAGATGGGTAGAGGCAGACTGGGCAGTGTGTGTGTGTGTGTGTGTGTGGGGGGGGGGGGGGGGTTGGAGGGGGGAAGAACAGGGAAGAACAGAGGGGGAAAAGTAGGGGAGGCCGGGGGGGGGGGGGGGGGTTTAGAAGAAATTAACACTCGCGTGGCTTTACCATTTCTTCCCACGTGTCTTTTCAACCATGCTTCTCCCGCCGGCAGGTCAAAGGTCACCTCCTAGGAGGACCTTGCTTTTTATCGCGAAGAAAGAGAGAAAGAGAGAAAGAGAGAGAGCAGTAAAAAGCGAGGGTGCACGCATTACAATGTCACTTTGACTTCTGACATGAGAGAGAGAGAGAGAGAGAGAGGGGGGGGGGGAGGGTAAGGGGGGGGGGGAGGGAAGCAGGTGGAGTGGAGTGGAAAAGCGGAGGGGCAGGGGTGGGTGGGTGTAACCTGATAATATAGTCATTATCTGTTTCGACTGTGATGAACACATTTGTCCTCTCTTTCTCTCCTTTCTCAGTCCCCCGTCTCCCCCACCCCACCACCCCCCTGTGCGTCTCCGCCCCCATATCCACCCACACCCATACCCACCCACACCCATACCCACCCACACCCATACCCACCCACACCCATATCCACCCACACCCATATCCACCCACACCCATACCCACCCACACCCATATCCACCCCACCCATACACCCAACCCACCCACCCACACCCATATCCACCCACCCCACCACACCCATACCCACCCACACCCATACCACCCCACCCATATCCACCACACCCATACCACCCACACCCATACCACCCACACCCATATCCACCCACACCCATATCCACCCACACCCATACCCACCCACACCCATACCCACCCACACCCATACCCACCCACCCATACCCACCCACACCCATACCCACCCACACCCCATACCCACCCACACCCATATCCACCCACACCCATATCCACCCACACCCATATCCACCCACACCCATATCCACCCACACCATACCCACCCACACCCATACCACCCACACCCATCCACCCCACCCATACCCACCCACCTATCCACCCACACCCATACCCACCCACACCCATATCCACCCACACCCATATCCACCCACACCCATACCCACCCACACCCATATCCACCCACACCCATACCCACCCACACCCATACCCACCCACACCCATACCACCCACACCCATACCCACCCACACCCATACCCACCCACACCCATACCCACCCACACCCATATCCACCCACACCCATACCCACCCACACCCATATCCACCACACCCATACCACCCACACCCATACCCACCCACACCCATACCCACCCACACCCATACCCACCCACACCCATACCCACCCACACCCATACCACCCCACCCATACCACCACACCCATACCCACCCACACCCATACCCACCCACACCCATACCACCCACACCCAACCCACCCACACCCATACCCACCCACACCCATACCCACCCACACCCATACCACCCCACCCATACCACCCACACCCATAACCCACCCACACCCATACCACCCACACCCATACCCACCCACACCCATACCCACCCACACCCATACCCACCCACACCATACCCACCCCCCATACCCACCCACACCCATACCACCCACCCTCCCACCCCACATACCCACCCCACCCATTACCACCCAACCCTATCCCCCTCAGCTACTATTTCTTTCTCTTTTTTTTTTTTCTTTTCTTTCTCTGAATATGTAGATTTTCTCTCTCGATTATAGTCTAAGGTATATCCACACACGCACGCTGGCACAGACAGGCAGACAGACAGACAGACAGACAGACGCGCGTGCGCGCGCGCACACACACAACGCACACACACACACACATATATATGTATATCCATCTATCTATCTATCTATCTATCTATATATATATATATGTGTGTGTGTGTGTGTGTGTGTGTGTGTGTGTGTGTGTGTGTGTGTGTGTGTGTGTGTGTGTGTGTCTTTGTTCTTTAGTTTACGTCTGTTCACCCTCAAGTGATATTAGACGGGAAAGAGGGGGGGGGGGGGGGGGGGGAGGAGAATAGGAGAAATAAAGGTATGAAAGCAGAGATTGTTGTTTATGCATGCGTTGATATTGTTTTGAGAGTGTGTTAGTAAAAATTATGTGTTTTTCCTACATGCCTACACTTACAATTCTATGTAATGATCAAGCTTTAAATGGGATATGAATTGTTGAAAATGACAGAATAGTGTGTGTGTGTGTGTGTGTGTGTGTGTTGTGTGTGTGTGTGTGTTGAAAAAAAAAACAGTTAGTGAAAAGCACAGGATGGCGCTCAACAATATACGTATGGAACTTCAATGTGTGCTAGGGAACCAAGCAAGGTATACCCTAGTTGACAAGATCGAAAACACAGTGAGAAATGCACTTGCCATAAAGAAATTCAAACTGGACCGCAAACTCCAGGAGCTTTCATCAACCCCTCAAAAAGACCCAGTCTTCCAAGGCTCAACAAAAATCAAAGGAATAACATATGATTCTCACAACAGTGCAGACCCATTTCCAAAGAAACAACGGCGACACCGCCAAGCTAGACACAAAAAGAAGCACATGAGGAAATCCACCGGCAAATTTTCGAGGAACTCAAATATTTCCGAACTCCACAGACATCCATCTCCTCATCCATTTGACCCGATAATTATCCCGGATATCACTCTCACCCAGGACCAAATCTCCATTTGCAGACTCCCAGTCTGTTTTGCCCCAACCCCTCGTGAGCCTATTGATGTTTGTGACCAACTTCTGGGTACACATGCATGGGCTGAACGCCTTCGCTGGCACTACTTCCACTACAGAAGAAAAGCAAACCAAGAGGCCGAGGATTCACAGGATGAGGATTCACAGGATGAGGATTCACAGGATGAGGATTCACAGGATGAGGATGACACGTTTGTGAAGATGCCCTGGTATAAAAAAGACCACAAAAAATGCGCCAAGAACCAACGTTGCCCTGGAAACGTTTATCAAAGCCTGCCGGAATGATTTCCTCAACCAAAACAACAGAAGAAAAATCAGGGACAATCTAACTCATGGCCAAAGAGTAGCACTGAGAGAACGGAAAAAATCTCCCCTTAACTAAAGGTTGTGCATGCAGGTTTGCAGACAAAAGTGGAAATACTGTGATGACAGCACTTCAGAATGATGACGACATCATCCTCAAAACTCTGAAAGACCCAGACTTCTATGACATCCTCCCTGTGGATCCCACAGCCGGCACGGTCAATCAAATCAAATGCTGGACAAACAACTGGTTGAGACAAGGTGCTATAAATAAGGACATGGCAGACTTTATCACTGACATAGATGAGAGCCACCCCGGGAAATGTAAACCTCTGATCAAAACTCACAAACCCAAACCCTACCCAACAAGACTATTGCTCTCAGGATGTGAGACACCTATACAGCCTATATCAAAACTAATCCAACTCTGTATTAACCACCTGACAGCACACCTCCCTTTTCAAGTTCTGGACTTGAAGGAATTCCTGAATAAAGTTGAAAAGATCAACTCCTTGCTTGCCCCCTTACCAGGCACATCAACTTTCGCAGTATGTGACGTTATTTCTCCTTACCCAAATGTGGATAGCAGGATGGGTATCCCTGCTGTGGAAAAAAACTTCTGTCTCAACACCCTACCCCCTTGGAAGTCACAACAGTTTGTGTGCTAGAAGCACTGACCCTAACACCAGAAAACAATGCTACCCAAAACACCAATGAAACATGCA
>CM065722.1:43976312-43981312 GCA_033310375.1 Conus canariensis | reverse complement strand
AGCGAAAGTTGCCCCTCGGCCAGCCCGGGGCGGCCCCAGAGAGGAATGGAGGCAAGGCGATTGGCCCAGGCCGGCCCGTGACCCCGGGTTCAGCACGCGCCGAGCGGAGGGATACAATGATCGGGGGCAGGGCCTGGCGCGCGCTCCATTACCCGCCCCGCGCGTGCAGCCAATAGAACGCGGCCTTTTGCTCTCCGGCGCTGCCCTGGGGAGGCGGGGGTTGCGACACGGGCCGCGGCTGTCAGCGTGCCGTCAGGGGCTGGCCGTTTAACTGACACTGTCACCCATATAAGGAGGGGGTAGCCATAGAAACTGCCCACTTTCTAACCGCCGTGTCAAGAGTTCAGAGCAGACAGTGGAAGGCTGTTTAGTCCGGGTGCAAGACACGAGTGCACACAACCGCCTCCGAGGTGCAGCCGCTTGACACACAACTACTCTCTTCCCTCTCTCTCTCTCTCTCTCACACACGCACACGGCGCCCTCTACCCCCGAGCCACCACGGATCCAACGGGCCGACGAAGGCAAAACGAGTGGTGGTGTAACAACTTGCACAAAGCTTCCAGTTCACTGCGGTCGAGGAGCCACACTACACCAGACCCAGTGAACCTCAGTCCCCAAACTTGCTTCCAGTTGTCGCAGCTGACTTTCTGTGGGTGCCAAAGTTGAATTAAAAGTGACTTGCTTAGACAACGGATTATTGGCGCTGGCAGACGGTTGTATGACGGGGAAGAACATGGTTTGATTCTTGTCGTGCGGCGAGGAACTTGGGAAGCGTGGAAAGGTGCCGGGCTTTTACGCTTTGTAGACAAAAACGAGGGAAGAAGGCGTTGCACTTGGTCCGAGCAAGGTCTTGGAGGGACAAACAGGGATCTGACGACTAGCAAGCCTTGCCAAGGAAAAGAGGTGAAGCAGAACACGACCATGTCGTTGCAGCAGTCGCACAGGCCGTAACCACGAGGCGGTGCCGTAAGATTACTCTCCCCCACCTCACCCGCCATCCCTACTCCTCCACCACCGCCCCCATCACCATCATCATCACCACCACCACCACCACCGAGCGGCGGTGTCGGTGGGCGCGCGCCCCACAGCGTGGCTGAGTGGTGGGGTCGCGAGCTGGTGCTCTTTCCGAGGACTGCCACTGACACCCGAGCGCTGGGTCTCCCCCCTGTCTGCAACCCGTCGCTGACACTTCCCGTGCCGCCCCGCCTTCGACGGACTCCCCGACCGCCACCGCTCTCTACTCCCCACTCTCCCTCTCTCTCTCTCCGCTCACTGCACATCGTCCTCGTTCGTCGGTGTGGGGCTCCGTCCGTCCAGTTGTTCAGGGGCAAGTCTTGGAGGTCCCGACCTCGTATCGCCAGTCTCGGCGCAACGTCTTCAATCTCAACCAGTTTGTTTTGTTTTTTTCTCTGTGCAGTGCTCGTTCCTTGCTACAGGCCAGAACCTCGCTTTGGTGGAGCAGACGACACATGATTTCCTGTTGTCTTCGTAATTAACTTCCTTGATGTCGCGGTTTTGAAACAGTAGGTCAACAGCGATGATTTTAGTGTTGATGTTCTCCTTGGTGTCTTTCGTAACCTGTTAGCAGACATGTTCTTGCAGATTCGTAAGGTCGTGATCTTCTTGCCGCTGATACAGTGATTGTGTAACGGTGAATGTGTCGTCTGCCGTATTTCAGATGTTGTTGACTTTTGACCTACAATGATTCCGTTATCGCTATTATGAGAAGCCAACAGTTTGTTACCGAGAAATGAGCGAATCCTGTTTGTACTTTTGAATGAAAGAAAAAAAAAAAAGCCCAACAAAAAACCTTTGATGTGAATTTCCAGGAAAAGGAAACCGGTTTTGGAGGTCGTGTTGTGGACTTGGGGGAAAACTTGGAGTCAAATTGAAAATTGGTTTTATTTGCGAATGAATTTTATTGTCACCCCAATGGTAGAGAGCGGGCCAGGTCCTTTGGCGGCCGGGGTTTTCTAGGGGCGAGGTGAACACCATGGAGATGCCTCCCACACAGCCTGCTGCTGTCACCGTCTGGAGAGAACACACCGAGGACATGGGACCCGCCGGAACCACCGCCCCTCCCCCCGTGTCGGCCGTGCCCCCACCCTTACCACCTCCCCCGCCCGGGGGTGCCGTGGTGACCCCGTCCTCTCACCCGTCCCAGGACAGTTCCCGGGCGTCCCCCACCCCGCAGCAGAACGGGGGCACCCCGACGTCCAACGCGTCCTCGGAGAACAACAACAACAAACAGCACATCGAGTGTGTGGTGTGTGGGGACAAGAGTTCGGGCAAGCACTACGGACAGTTCACCTGTGAGGGGTGCAAGAGCTTCTTCAAGAGGTCGGTGAGGAGGAACTTGACCTACTCGTGCAGAGGCTCCAGGAACTGTCCCATAGACCAGCACCACCGCAACCAGTGTCAGTACTGCCGCCTGAAGAAATGCCTCAAGAGTGGCATGAGACGGGAAGGTAGGTGCCCTTCAGGTGAATTGGCTCTTTTTTCCATTGATAGATCTCAGTTACACCTAGCAGGCCCTCTTTTAGCTGTCCGTCCCCTCTCCTCGTGCGTATTCTGGACTTTTCTTTGCCATTGCCTTGTCTCTTTGTTTAGTCTGCCTGGTAGTTTTGTTTTTAAAGTGGTATTCTTTATTTTTAGTGTTTAACATTTGTTTACCATCTAAGGATATTGTGAACGTTGCCTTTTTTGTAATTTCATTAACCGGTTATAAACTGATTCTGATTTGTTTTTCAAGCACATAAGCGGGAAAAAGGCTGGTAGGGAATGTTTCTTCTCAGTTATCTGCACGTAGATGTCCAACGATTTTTTTTTTTTCGGATAATCGTACTTTGCACTTGAAGCAAGACATTTAATCAGGAAACCACATTTAGACTGTCTCAACGTGATATACACATAATACCCGACAATATTGTGTACATACCTTACCAGTTCAGTCATATTTATTGCCTACGTACATTGTACTAGTCATAATAAACATTACGTCGCTAACATTATTTACACAATTTCGTATGCCTGTGCATGGGTCATACGAACACGGTTATTTACAAATAGTTTGAACTTCAGCTAAGGAGTAGGGACATCAGGCGTGCAACGGCGGTATTTGTCAGCCTGTATGAGATAGTAGCTAGAATAATCGATTGGTCCAACTAATCGATGAATTTGTTAAAGCATCTGAGGCATGTTTGAAAACTCACAAACAGCCGTGACACCTGATAAAAGTGATCATTGTTGTATAGAAATGAGATTCAAAAAAGAAAATACATTCCGATTATGCCAGATGGACTACAAATTATTCGTAGATGACGTCTGATGTAGGTCTGTGTGTGTGTGTGTGTGTGTGTGTGTGTGTGTGTGTGTGTGTGTGTGTGTGCTTTCCGAGAGAGAAGTGTCCCCGAATGGCCTCGGCGGTTGAGAGCGAGCTCCCAGCCGAACATAAAATACAAAAGAAAAACACTTGTCTCAGGAACGCGGCTATTTTCCCTTTCAAATCATTTTGAGCAGCGAACACCTGTTCTCATTTCCCACGAACATGGCAGCCCACATCAAGACTGACAGTTGCTTTGCAATTTTCTAGTTATCCAAGGAGGCTTCTTTAAGGAAAAAAAAAACAAAAAAAACCCTCCTCCCTCCCCAGCCTTCTATTTTTTGCCTGACCAGCTTTCCTGTAAAGTTGCTAAGATTTTGTAACGTGTACGCGTTTAATCTCGGGTCGGTGAAGCTCAGGTAGCATTCGCAGCCGGCAAATAATGAAATTTCCTATTCTTTCTGGTCTCTGTTGACCGCGTGCACACCTGTCGCCTTTTCCAACTCCCTCTCACACTTTTTTTGAGGCAGCAGTTACCTCGCAAATATATAGCCTACAGGTGTGGAAAAACCTCTTGATATTCACTGTCTTTGCGGGGTACCTTTTTCCTCCTCTCACACCCTCCCTCCTTCCGACGCTCGGCGGCGACTGGTCGCTTACTGGATGGCTGTTGTTGAGGACCAGCCCACCCCGATGGGGAGCCCCACCCGCTTAATTACGGGTATCCCGCCCACCCTGGGCGCTGGACAAGCGCGTGGTGGTTCGGGTGGATACCTCCATAGCTCTTTCCTTTTTTTTCTCTTCGTTTAGTTCCCCTCTATGCTAATCGGCGAGTGACAGGTGAGGGCCGTGTATTAATAATGATAATGTGAGGGATCGGATCGTCGTCGGCTATGGTTAACGTTCAACAGGGGTATAAACTAGGTGATTTACTGGCATTGTTAGCAGCCACAGCGGTGAAACGTTAGTGTGTTTTCATACCGTTGGTTGTCGGAACTCGCCGCTTGTCTGTTATGGAAGACCACTTGGTTACCTTCACGGAAAGCGACCATGCGTCGGTGAGAAGAATCATGCTGATTTGAAGAAAAAGTGCAGAAGAAACAAAAGCTTTGCCCATGCTTGTACAAATATTTACGAATACGAGTTCAGTTCTTTTCATGTATTTTTAGAAGCAGCTGTTGTAGAAGTGTGTAGCAGATGTTGCAGATGTTTGGCATTTTTAAAACATCGTTGATACTGAATTCAGCGTTCTCAGACTGAATGTGGTGGGAATCATTTTTTTTTTCCCCCAAGGAAGTCTGCATGGTTGAACAAACGGTTTGGAATGATATTGTTTGAATCTGAGCACTGTGCTTCTACCCCCACCCCCACCCCCCTCTCCCCCACCCACACTCCCAACCGCTTTCGATCCAGTGGTCAGTGCTCACCATGATCTCAAAACGTAATTAGTCGAATGTGTCTTAGAATATGGACCCTTCAGTTTTGGCGATCGTCACAATGAAACCTACTGCATGCTCAGCTTTCAAGGCTGGCAGAATTCTGGTAGCAACAGTGACTGGGTGTTTTTCACATGCCTTTTCTTTCCACAATACCATTTGTTCAGTTTAGAGAGAGAGAGAGAGAGAGAGAGATGTGATTCTATTAGGGAAAAAAACGGAGAGAGAGAGAGAGAGACAGA
>CM065722.1:43971312-43973812 GCA_033310375.1 Conus canariensis | reverse complement strand
TTGAGCACTGAGTGAGCAGCTCCAGATTGTTACGTCTTTGCTTTCTGTTGTTCATTGTGCAAGTCCCCGAGGGGATGCGGGTGGGGAGGGGGGAGGGGGGGGGAGAGGGGAGGGGAGGAGGGGGTCTTTCAATGCAGATAGCTCGCCTTCCACCACCACCCCCCCCTCTCCCCCCCCCCCTCCCCCGCCTTCTGCGAATTCTGTGCCAATAACTTCCTCTGTTCTGCCACTCTTTTTGACTGCATTTTTTTTTCTTTTTATTAGTATTTATTCCTTTATTTCATTTTATTCTCTTTTATTTGTATCTTTAGTTTATTTCTCTTCTTTTCTTTGGGGGGGGGGGGGGAGGGGGGGCGGTGGGAAAGGGGGGGGGGGTGGCATTCTTTTTTGTCATCTGATCTTTTTCTTGCCTTTGTGGATCATTCTCCATTTTCTGTTCTGTCAACTCTTTCACCCTCACTCCTGGTCACAATTCATGTCATGCCATCCGCCCCCCACCCCCCCCCCCCCACCCCCTTTTTTTTTTTTCTTTCTTTGCTTGCTTGCTTGCTTGCTCGTTTTTTTTTTATTTCTTAAATCGGGCGACTATTTTGTGAAAAAAAAAAGAAAAAGAAGAGAAAAATTGTACGCACTGTCTGAGGTGGGACACGGCTGTCCATTCTGCAGAACTGGTCCATATGGCTTGTATTTATTTTTTTTTTTAATTTATTTGTTTGTTTATTCATTTATTTATTAAGTATTGTTGTTATTATTATCATTATTATTATTATTATTGTTGGTTGGTTTTATTACTCTAATGTATTTATTTCTTGTCACGGTTAGATGTTTTTTTCCCCCATTATTTTGTTCGAGTTCTTCTAGTCTCGGAGTGAGAAATGAAGCGGACTGGCTGGCACCCGCAGCATGGCCTGGTCTTGTCTGATGCCAGGATGTCGGTGGTTTGGCACTATCACATCATCAACTGCTTTTTGTTGTTGGTTTGCTTCTTTTTTTTTCAGGATGTAATTGTTTTGTTTGTTTTTCAAGGATAAGGACGTAAGCCCCTTTTTCCAGTATGAGTGATGTTGACAGCCCAAGAAAGGTCCAGCCAGACCATTCTTATGGTGGAGTTTATTGTTTTCTTTCAGCTTGCATGGTACACGAAAGGTAAAAAGATGGGGGTTTTTGTTGTTGTTTTTTTAAGGGAAGATATATATGTATGTATGTATGTATGTATATATATATATATATATATATATGTATGTATGTATGTATGTATGTATGTATGTATATATATATATATATATATATATATATAATTAATCAGCATCTGTTTGGATTCAAACGGAAGAGGGCACAGATTGATCGTATCTGTCAGTTATTTTTTTTCCTGTCTGACTATTGTTACTTTACCTGTATTGTGCCCGAAAGATATAGAACTCTTTGTCCATATATACAAACTGATACCGTGCTCTGTGTGTGCGTGTGTGTGTGGGTGGGGGGGAGGTATTTCTTACGTTATTTTATCAATTTTTTAACTGGACGTTGTATTTATGTACTGCAAATGTAAACGTGGCCACTGACAGATGTGGCTGTGCGCATTTTAAGGGCACCAGAAAGATTGTGTTGTTCTGCTTTAAATGACGGTGCTATTTTGAGTGTGCCTTCAAAAGAAGTACATTTGAACTTGTATGAAAAAAAACATGAAATGCAAGCTGTCATCTTTTAATGTCATGTAGTATATGCACGACTTGTCTGGATTATTTGTGAGAACATCGCATTTGTTTCCTGGGAAGTTGGTTGGCTTCAGGTTTTCAAACAATATTTCGTCATTTTTGTCTTGAAGTACTTGGTATTTACCACCAGTGAACCTTGGAAATGGCAGCAAGAGAAACGTTTATAGTAGTAACTGTAAAAAAAAAACAATCGCTATTGTGTGTTTTCTAGTATGAAATGACGGTTGACCTATTTGTTTCAAACACGATTTTGATTTTTTTTTTAACATGGCACATTGAAAAGAATGCGCGCGTGTCTAGGAATGCATGTTTTGACATTTGATGACTACAAGACAGTGTAAACCCTGTTGTAATGTTAAAGTACTTGTTTCGAAGAAAAGCAGTGTAAGTACACAAATGTACATGATATGAAACAAACGTTCAGTGCAGTATCATCGAACGGCTTAGAGAATAGCGGAAGAGATGTTGTAGAGGGTCTTACCTAAAACTATAAGGTGTCCCTTAAACGCACTGAGGCATCATGCTATTCACCAAATACTGTTCGGGTCATGACACGCCATGAGCATGCGACATGGAGACAATTGACAGTATTGGCCACACACAGCTCTGGGGCAGTGTATGTGTGTGTGTGTGTGTGTGTGTGTGTGTAGGATTTTGCTGGAGTCAGCACGTTGGATTCTTTGGCGTGTGTGTGTGTGTAGGATTTTGCTGGAGTCAGCACGTTGGATTCTTTGGCATGCGTTGAGATAGATATATGTCGCACACATGACCTCGGTTTATAGTCT
>CM065722.1:43956312-43968812 GCA_033310375.1 Conus canariensis | reverse complement strand
TGTGTGTGTGTCTGTCTGTCTCACGCAAGTGCGCACACACGCACGCATGGACGCGCACACACACACGCACGCACGCGCACACTCGCACACGCGCGCGCGCGCTGACACAGACACACTCGGCCATTATTGTCATCATCATACTTAACCTCGTTTTCGTTTATCGTCATCTTTCCGCCAACCTTTACCCTCCGATCTTCCTCTCGCTCTCCGCCCCCCCCCCCCCCCCTTCCACTCCCCTACTTCCTCACACACACACACACACACACACACGCGCGCGCGCGCGCGCGCGCGCGCACACACACTCGCACATCACGCACGTACGCAAAACTTCATTCTGTCACATTTGCTTTCACCAACGCATATCACCCGAAGGTATTGCCAGAGAAAGTGGTTGTAACCCCCCCCCCCCCCCCCCCCCCCCCGCCTTCCCTTCCCATCTCCACCTCCATACGTCGTCAACCAGTTATCTCCCCCAACCCCTTCTCTCTGTCCCTGACACCCCCCCCCCCCACCTCCCTCTGTCTCTGTCCCTACCCCCCTCTCTTTCTGTCCCTGCCCCCCCCCCTTCTCTCTCTCTCTCTCTCACTCCTCGCTCTCAGTCCCCCCCCCCCCTCCACTTCTGGCGTGACGTTGAAGGTTGTAATCCTTGTCCCAGTGTTGACATGTTTGTGACATGCGCTGTACTCCGCGCTCTGCGCCTCTGGTGCCAACAGTCGTTTGCATAGCAGCGCCTGCCTGACTGCACGCCGCGCTCACGCGCGCACGCACGTGCACTTTTTTTTTTTTTTTTTTTTTTTGGGGGGGGGGGGGGACGGGTTGGCGGAGGAGGGGGTAGGGGGTGATGAGAGAGGAAGACTTGAGACTGGGAGTGAGGGCACACAATGCGTTGGATGCATAAAAGATTGGATAGGGACGTGTGTGTGTGCATGTTTGTAGGTGGGTGGGTGGGTGCTTGGAGAGGGGTTGATGCGCGCAGTGTGTGTGTGTGTGTGTGTGTGAGAGAGAGAGAGAGAGAGAAGGGGAGGGCAATGGGTGAGAGTGTATTAGCGAGAGACAGAGAGAGAGACGGAGAGAGAGATGGGGGGTTGGAGTATTAGCACTCGGGGGTTACACACGCTGCACACCCATGCAGGTCGGTATGACTATGCCCCCGCTATAAGCTGCTTCCATCACGGAAGACAGCAGGGCCATATGATCCAGCACATGGATGACAGACGGCCCAAGGCTGACGAGATTTGCATCAGCAGGCCTTACGTGTGCCGCCGATGGGAACAGAGCGGAGAAGGGAGAGTGCACTGTACCGGTATGCTATAGGCTCTGAGCGCGCGCGCGCGCGCGCGCGCGCGCGTGTGTGTGTGTGTGTGTGTGTGTGTGTGTTTGTGTGTATGTGTGTGCGTGCGTGTGTGTGTGCATGCATGTGTGTGTATGAGAGAGAGAGAGAGAGGGGGGGGGGGGGATGACGGAGAGTTTGTTTTATCGACATGCCATTCACAGTTGCCTTCAGACAGTGGAGTTGATCATTCTGACGAAAACTTGCTGAGACGCGAGCGTTGGGCTTATATTCAGCTGTAGGTTGTTCCTCACAGTGTTTGCTGGCCAGTTATCCTACCCTTCATAGATTTGGTTGATCTCCAGGTAATTTACGAAGCAGGAGGCATGTATGTATGACGAGAGAGAGAGAGAGAGAGAGAGAGAGAGAGAGAGAGAGAGAGAGAGAGAGAGGCGGGGGGATTCATTGCCACATTGTCCTTTCTCTTCAGTGAAGCCGTTTGATTTCAATCGAAATATCAGATCAGCCGAATTGAGAGAGAGGATCAGTTTTATTTAGGATATCTTCTGATAAAGAAGAGATCTTTTTCTTTCGGTTTTTTGTTTGTTTGTTGTTTTTTACGTATTTTAGAAGGTCTGTTTTAATAAGCTTCTTCTTTTAATTAAACAACTGTGTAAGGAATAGACTTCGGCGAAGAGCTCATCGCGGTCGCTGGGCTAAAAAAAAAAAAAAAAAAAGTAACAAGTGGAGCTGAATCTGCCCGCCTGTGCTCGCTTTGTTTACCCACCCATACAGCTTATAGGCAAACCTCGTGACGCTGGCCGCGTTATGTCTCGTGACCCATTGACCCACTTGGGCCGTTTGTGACCGACCTCCCTCGACCCAAGTGCAGGGCGAAGGCCTTTGGTCTATCTGTCTGCTTCACTGGCTGTGGGGGAGGGGGAGGAAGGGCGAGACGCCGAATTGTTTCTTTTCTCCGGTCTTCCTGTCTGCTCTTCTCTCTGTCTGTCTGTATGTCTGTCTCTCTCTCTCTCTCTCTCTTCTCTCTCTCTCTCTCTCTCTCTCTCAGCCCCCCCCCTCTCTCTAGCTCTCTTTCTCTCTCTCGCTTGCTGTCTCTTTCTCTCTCATTCTACCATCCCCACCCCCCTTTCTCAGTTCTCTCTCTCTCTCTCTCTCTCTCTCTCTCTCTGTGTCTCTGTCTCTATCTCTCCCTCCCTCCCTCCCTCCTTCCTTCCCCTCTCTCTTTCTCTGACTGTGTGCGTGCGTGTGTATGTACGTGGTGTGTGTGTGTGTGTGTGTGTGTGTGTGTGTGTGTGTGTGTGTCCCCCCCTCTCTCCTTGCGCAAAACTGTTGCTCTCGCAAACACGTGTGCGTTAAAAGCAAACCCAAACGGCAACAAAACCTGAGAGAGAGAGAGAGAGAGAGAGAGAGAGAGAGAGAGAGAGAGAGAGAGAGAGATGACGCGAGGAAGAGCCAGAGCGGGAGGGGTAAGGTGGTGGGGGGAGGGGAGGGATAGAGTCAAACAAGAAACTCTTTACGTGCATGTCAGTAAGTGGCCTGTACCCCGTCTGACTGTATCGTATGCAAACCAGATGTGGGAAGGGAGGGAGAGAGAGAGAAAAAAAAAAAGTACTGACGCGGCTAAAGGGGAAAGAAAAAAAGTCGGGCCGCGACGTGTGTGTGTGTGTGTGTGTGTGTGTGTGTGTGTGTGCCACCAGAAGATATAAAGGTCAAAGTGCCCCCCTCTAACTTATCTCTGAACAACACTTGTGCACTAAAGCTGAGTATGGGAAATCTCTTGTCTCACAAGGTGGGGAGAGGAGTGGGATCTGTGTGGCCTTGTGGGCAGTGTCCAGACCCTCGTGCCAAGGAGTGCGGTTCGATTCTCACTGAAGATGACCAGGCTGGAGGAGATGTCTTTTTTTTTTTTTTTCATCGGATTTGATATCTGGACAAACCTTAGTTCACTCCTAGTCTTTCCGCTGAACCTTTAAACCGAGGCTTCGTACGTGAACACATGCGTAGGGAATACTACGCCAATGTTTAGTCTCGATGCGCCTTACGGAGAAGAGTAGGCCAACCGTTTGCCGCTGTGATGGATGTCAGGAAAATGTAACACGTGCACAATGGTGTGTTGTCCAGATGTCATACCTGAAGACGGCCCCAATGTGGCTACGTGAAAATCGTGATTTAAAACGCTCGCGTGGTCAAAAATCTCGCCAGTGATAAAACCTTGGAAGGAGACGGAAAGAAAGTGTGTAGTAGTGTTGTTTACTTTCTGAAAATGAGAGACTTCTTTTAATCACTGAAGGAAATCACGCGCTGTAATAGCTTTCATATGATATCAGTGATGGTCTTTGTTAGCACCACGCCATCATTTTGTTTGTTTGTTTTTTTTTTTTTGTTTTTGTTTTTTGTCGTCCTGTTTTTTTTGTTTTTCCTTTTGCTTTAGAACAATATGATACAGCATGCATTGTCACGGCGGTAATTAGTCATGTTTTGCCACCGGAAAAAAAAAAAGCAGTCAAATTATGATCTTCAGCGGAGTCGTTAAATTTGGTCATTGTTTTCGAAGATCAGAGTCATATAATTACGCATACAGACAGTGGTAATCGGTCGACTGCTTTAAAGACTAATGAGGGGTGATAACACGTTTGATGACTCGTTGGGCTGATCATGGCAGACTAACAACGACAGAAGGTGATTTGCCGATGTCTTGCAGTAAATGATATTCATGGCGTACATTTGTGCGGGAAAAAAAAAGTGTCTTGTCTGGGGAAAATCCATAATACAGACCTTTTGAATCGAATGACTGCCCATACTTTTGACCCGCTGTGCTTGTTGTTGGCGGTTTATGTGGTGGTTTGCCCTTCCTGTGTTTGTGTGTCTTGTCTGCCTGTGGCGTTTGTTGTGTCTGTCTGTCCGTCTGTCTGTCTGTCTGTCTGTCTTTCCCTTCTCTCTTTTCGTCACTTACTTCCTCTTTAAGCCAGTTATCGTTTGCATATTGCAGAATTTTAAGAACATTGAGGTAGAGGCTATGGCACTATCAAGTTGATATTAAGTGAATTGTATTATGACATAATTTAGTTTTCATACAAAGTAAAATTATGTTGAAACGTTTTGATCGGTAAGTGCCATGAAATAACTTAACGAGTTCGTATGCGTTCACTTGCTTATTCCATAGATTGGAGTGTGTGGATTCGAATATAGTTTATTATTTGATTGATAAAGTAGTGAAAAGTTTCGTATTCTTTTAGTGTCAATTTCTGATCATTTAGACACAGTCATAATTGTCTCTGACGCTATGTACGTGTGCGTCTCTCTCTCTCTCTCTGTCCCTCTCTGTGTCTGTCTCTGTCTGTCTGTCTTGTCTGTCTTTGTCTGTCTCTCTCTCTCTCTCTCTCTCTCTCTCTCTCTCTCTCTCTCTCTCTCTGTCACACACACACACGCACACACGCGCGCGCGCTCACACACACACACACACACACACACACACACACACACACACACACACACGCACACACGCATACACGTACGTACGCATCTTTAGGTGTGCTCTTTTCAGGTCTATTATCTTCTGATCGCGCTTTCTTCTTCTTCTTCTTCCATTCGTATTTCTCTCTTTCTGTCACTAGCTGCACTTTATGTGCGAGACCCGTCTGGTGGCTTGTGTCTGGTTGACAGTGAATCCCCTTTCCAGGGCAGGACAGGTCATGAATGTCTCGGTCCTGGGGCCGCTGTTAACAACGGAAGGAAACTCATTGCGCAGGTTGCTCACACTTACTTGCTGTCACAATGTTGGGCCTCGCGGTTGCGTGCATCCGGTTCTTTCCTCGTTGACAACAGCGGCGACAAATCTGGACGAAAGGGAAATTGGAGAGAGAGAGAGAGATAGACCGAGACAGACAGACAGACGACCGACCGACAAAGAGGGCAAGGGAGGGAAGGAAAGAGTGACAGACAAACAGATGGACAGACAGACGGACAGACAGAAGGAAAAAGAAGGGAGGAGGGAGCACACACGTATGTGCGCGCGCGCGCGCGTGCGCGTGCACCCCACACACACACACACACACACACACACACACACACACACACACACACACAGTTTACGATGGCATGAATAAATATACGTATGGTAGGGAAAATGGAAAGAGGCAAATTAGGCACACACACATACGCACACACACACACACACACACACACACACACACACACGCGCGCGCACAGACACACGCACGCGCGCACGCGCACACACACACACACTCTCTCTCTCTCTCTCTCTGTCTCGCGCGCGCGCACCACACACACACACACACACACACACACACACACACACACACACACGAGCATACAATGACAAAGACGGAGAGACGGGTATGTTGGGTGGAGAAGACGACGACCAAAACTCCGATTTTTTAATTTGAAAAGCACGAGTGTGCCACGGAAGACAGAACAGGAAGTTTTCCTCATCACCGCTAGTCAGACTCAACATGGGCCTTCAGTTGCGCGACTTTTATTTCCGTTTGCGCGACTCTACACTTGAGCGACTCTTTTCAGCTGCTGCATTTGGAAAAAAAAAAAAAAAAAAAAAAAAAACTTTTACAGAACCCGTACCCGTTCCAGTTTTATTATGTAGCAGTTGGGACCAGTAGTTAGGAGGGAAATTTATGTTTATAGTCCTGACATCACACCAAAGTAGAAGCAACATAAAATACGCTTCAACAAACGTAAAAAGACTGTTCGGGAAGGTTGCTACACTAAAGTAAAAGCGGTATAATCCAAGACACGTGTTAAGTCTGTCAAAAGGAGGAATTCGTATGCCATCAATAGCGCATTCTGCAGTCTTAAGATAAAATAGTCATTAAACGATTGGAATTTCAGCAACATTCGTTCAGGTCTCTCTCTGGCCCTCTTCGTGATAGTACGGCATGAGATTGTGATGCTTTGGTTTCCAATATCTAGATCGAATGCTTTGTGGTTTTAAAAAGGGGCCCTCGAAGGGATATGTTCCATGTCAATTTCAATGCTGTCGCGCATTGGTAATATTCAGAGTTGCGCAAATGTAACGCACGCAAACGTTGAGTCGCGCGAAAGACATGTCCGCGTTAAACTAATTCTAGGGTGATTGGGTCCAGTGGATTGATTCTGATGTTAAATTGCAATCCATGACTGGATAAAACGAAATGTATGTAAACATATTTTGTTGTTATTTTTGTTGTTGGTGGTGGTGTTTTGTGTGTGTGTGTGTGTGTGTGCGGTGTGTGTGTGTGTGTGTGTGTGTGTGTGTGTGTGTGTGTGTTATCCTTCCTCATTTTTCTCCTGCTCCTCTTCCTCTGTCTTTACTTCCATTCTTTCTTCATTGTCCGACTATAAATCCGAGGTTCATTAATGGTGAGATTTTATCGTGTGCAATCTTACCAATAAGGTAGCCACATTCTGTCTTTGGGGGGAGATGGTTAAACGCAACACCAGTATACGCGTGTTTTATTTCCGTGTTATTCATCCTAGCGGCACACGATGGCGTACTCTTCAAAGAAAGGCGGAATGGGATTTTTTAGTGCATGCAAAAGTTTTTTTTTTCTTTTCTTCTTCTTCTTCTTTTTCTTAATTGTTTTCATTGTTCATTTATTTAGTTATTTATTGTGCACATATTCACATATAGTATATCTCTTGAAAATCTCTTAAAAAAGGAACGGGATGTGACCGAAGTCTGCACAGGTGTTAAATCTTAAAAATGGCGACTTGTTGAGTGCCCTTGACAACGTCATTCCATTTCACTCTGCATTAGACCTCTCCGTAGCTTTTGACACCATCGACCCTTCTGTACTTCTGTGCCGACTGCATCACTCTTTTGGTCTCTTTCCTATGTCATCGTTATCATATATATCATATATATTCCGTCATCAAGATGTCTGTCCGTTGTCACACTTCCAGCCCAGCTTCATTGCTGTGCGGTGTGCCCCGGGGCTCGGTGCTGGGACCTGTCCTTTTCATTTTGTGCGTTCATTCCGTCTCCATCTACGTTAATTAAGATTCTGTTTTCCATCACTGTTTCTCTGATGATGACAGTCGGCGTAGTGTTTCTGGACTACTTTCTGATCTTCCGGTAATGACAGGAAGCACTCGGCCTTGTGTGTCTGACCCCCAAAACTGGATGACGTACTGTTAACCCAGCTTAAACGAAAAACTGACACGATTTTGTATCTGTCCACCGAAGTATTAAATCATCCCACGTTTCCGTCATCTGTCGATCTGATTGATTCGCCAGCCTCGATCTCTACTTCTGCACGTAATCTTCTTGTGAAACTTGATCAAACTCTTTCCTTTCAACAGCACGTTACCTATGTCTGTTAGATTAGCTTTGTTGAACACCGATGCATTATTGATTCCATCCGTCACCTCCCTTGCGCGGATTCCAGCAAAACTCTTCTCTGTATTTTTGCACTGTCTAGCTTCAGTTATTGTAACGCTCACTTCTCTGTTCCCCGCGTTGTCTCAGTAAATGGCAGAGTCCAAAACTATGCTGTCCGCTTCGTTTTTGGCTCCTCTACATCTGACCACATTCCATTATTACGCTCTCTTCACTGGCTCCCTGTTCAGCTAAGAATCATTTATAAAGCTTCTGCTCTCTGCTATAAATCGCTCGAGTCCTCCTGTCCTCAATATTTGATCTGTTACACCTGTACACATAATTACCTGAACCCCGTTCTTTTTTTATGCTGATCGATGAGAAATAAGGATGATAAAGATAATGCTACGGATTTCCATTTCGGTCTGAGACTGCATGACAGGGCTGTACTCTACGCTTCCTTTCATAATATATCCCGGCGTCAACCAGGCCCGAGAGATACAGACACCTGAAGTGTTGGTCAGGAAATTTGAGCAACACTCCCAGAGGCGCATCCATTAAGTGGATGAAACTCGACTGTGTGGTCCCAGTCTTCCCAACTGAGCCAGTAGCAAACTCAGCTCTGCTGAATCCCGTTCTTCCTTCAAGACTCTTATAATATTTGCCACTGTCCGTACTGAAACTTATGATCAATGCCTTTTGGCCTGTCGAACCCTTTCGTTTGTAATCATCTGCCATGTCAGCTCGCATGCTGTCTGCTATCTTTGAATAAAACCTGAAAACTTTTGGTTTGCCTTCAAATTAACATACTAAATCAAGTACTTTCTCTTTTGAGTTGTGAAGTACGTTCGGGTATTGGTGTTTATTAATCAGTTTGCGGTTTGTTTATTTTAGAGATGGGGATTGGATGGAGAATAGGATTTAGTTGGCCTATTTTGACTGTCGTTGCATGAGGTGTGTGGATTGCTCGTTCTTGTTTACTTGTTCTGAAGTTCATTATATGTAGTTCTTGATTGTAAGCGCCAAAGGCATTACTTGCATTGGGCATATAAATGATAATTGTAACAATAATTAAAATAATAGATGCAAAAGGAAAGTCTCTCCCGATCTGGCTGTTTCGAATGAGAATCGAATCCCGGATTCTGGAAGAAGAGTCTCACGCAGTGCCCACTGGGCCAATCAGGGGCCCTTCTTCTTTGACTTTTCCATTTCCTCTTGCGCCATCCTGATATCCTCCCCCTGCCCCCCCCCCCCCACACCCCTTTGTTCCCCGTACTGTCTGTCTGCTGCTCAACCCTTCCCTGGTCTTGTCATGGTCCAAACAATTGTCCAATCTCTTTGTTTGTCAGAGCTGACTTCTAAGTTCCTGGTCTTAACGACTCTAGTGTCGTCATCATTGTCTGTTGTCACGTTTCTTGTTCCGGACATAGTCTAAGCCCATAGCTGCAAAGGTTGCCATGTCATTGGTTATTGGTTTGGAAGTAAAGGCAGAAAAGGAAAAGTGGTGACGGAGGGGGCGGGAAGGAACTGGCGGGTGGGGGTGGGGGAGAACACGGAGCGAAATGAATGCATGGGGATCCTTTACGAGTGGTGAACTTCAGACTCTCTCTCTCTCTCTCTCTCTCTCTCTCTCTCTCTCTCTCTCTCTCTCTCTCTCTCCTTCTTCTTCTTCTTCTTCTTCTTCTTCTTCTTCTTCTTCTTCTTCTTCTTCCTCCTCCTCCTCCTCCTCCCTGCTCCCTTTCTCTCTTTGCGGATTTGTTGATTAATTTGGTTGTACTTAGTTCAAGTTCTTTCTGGAATCTTCAGTACGATTTGCTCCCACAAAGGTTGCTTTTGTATAGTTTGTTGACCAAAATATTATTCTCTCTTAAAATCGGTCATTTTGTTGGGGGTACAGTTTGCATGGAAGCTATTTTCTGTAACATCTTGTACTAGGTGCAGACATAAATGAAAAGAGAATAATACAGATATGTAGTAAGACTTGAGCAAGGTAGAATCATAACGCTCAACACTCCTCCTCCCCTCCTCGTCATGTTGACACAGGGGGAAAAAGACAAGATAATAATAGTGAACATGAACACGTTAAAACAACTGCCGTGTCATTCGTGGACAATTCACCTCATATTCATGAGTTTCTGGTTTCTATATCATAACTTGTAGTTCGGGCGTGAAGCTACAAATAAATGAAATGCGACGATTAACCATATTGAGAAACAAGAATGAATCGATTCAAATAATAACTGACATTAGTAAGTGTGTGGTTTATTTGAGCCTTCTTTAGTTAAGGGGGTGTTCAGTGTATATTACGTGCTGTTCACTTTTATAATGAGAGCAACAGCAAAAGAAGAACAGCGACAAGTGTGGGTGTGGGTGTGGGTGTGTGTTAACGCGAGCTTTTTTAAATTTTGTTACTGACGTGTAAGCCCGTAAGCGCATGCGTTCTCTCTCTCTCTCTCTCTCTCTCTCTCTCTCTCTCTCTCTCTCTCTCTCTCTCTCTCTGTGTGTCAGTGGAAACTTCCAGTAACCATCTGTTTTTAAATGAACTTTCCATTTTTACTCCTCCCATTTTTAGTTTGTATTCCACCACTTCTTTGTTCCATGTGTCTTTGGGCGTCCTTTGATTGAAAAAGTGTTTCTTCTAGTTATCAAAAGGATTATTGCTATTTCCTTTTCTTTATTTTTTTTTAAACTCAAGTAGAGGAGAATAAGTGATTGTTAGGCTGATGTGTTTCAGTCAGGAGTCACCAAGCCCTGTTAAAAGATGTCTTTCAATCAACTGTCATCAAGTCATGTGAAAACCGCGATTCGTCCCTAAAAATGCGCTAATTGTTCGATTTCTGCTATGGAAAAAAAAGTGTCCCATCAGGCACTAGTGACTGTTGACCACTCAGCTGTGTGCCTGTTACCTTGATGATTTTGTCGTCTTCGGTTAAGAGTGGCTTTTATAATGCATATATGGAAGCAAGTCGTTGTAATATTATACTACTAACATATATATGCATGTGTGTGTGTGTGTGTGTGTGTGTGTGTGTGTTTGCGTGTGTGTTTGTGTATGCGTGTGTGTGAGAGAGAGGGGGGAGGTGGGATTATAGTTTGAATTTTAATCCAGAGTATGAGTGCATTTATTCGAAATTTAAGATTTTGTGTACCGTATGACACTAGATTGAAGTGACTTTAGAAAAACAAACAAACAGAAAATATCGATAGATAGATGTCCTAAAGAACTGAACGAAGGAGGGTAAGCTTGTACAGATATAGAATGGAATCGGTCAATCTTAAACTGAATGTTGCGTTATGTATTTATTTATGTACTCATTCATTCATTCATTTATTTGTTTGTTTATGTATCCATTTTTACTGGTCGCTTGGTTGGAGTTTGACAAAGTCATGATAAAGTATCTGCAACGAAAAATGTTAAAAGAAATAAAATTGTCAGTAACTTTGTCATTTAAAAAATCCCACAACAGCTGAGAGTTATATATAGCTTGTGTTATTTTCACACAAAGAAGGGTAAAACTACTTCATTAACATGCAATAATGTATCGGTGTTAATACTTTCGATTTATCTTTGCATGAGCGTAACTACTTTTTGTTTGTTTGTTTGTTTGTTTGTTTTTTTATTTACAAAATTTGAGATTTGAGCTTGACGTCTTCAACATGAAGGCAGTGACCTACTAATCGTTATTTGGTATTTGTGTTTTTTCTCTGTTTTTGTGTGTGTCCATAGACAAAATTGCATCCACGCTGTGCGCGCTGTCCGCCCACATTAGCCCGTTTCTCTATGCAGGTCAGAGATTTCTTTGTTTCCTTCCCTTCCCCTGTGTCTCCTCTTTTCTTCTTCCTCGTCCGTGTTCCACGTGCTGTGCTGCACTGCCTTCAGTTGACTGCCTGCCTGCCTGCCTTGTCCCTCCTCTTATTCTTCTCTGCACGCTGACTGCCACTACCACTACTATTACTACTACTTCTGCCTGCTACTCTGTGGTTTGGGCCCCGTCCAGTTCCCTGCAGTAGGGCGGGAATGCTGATTTTTTTTTTTTTAAAGTTTCGTTGCTGTAGTGCAGTATTCTAGGGAATCCGGTGTGAGCAGGTTCTTCTATTAGTTGACATTGGTTAAATCGTGTTTATAATGATAATAATAATAATGGTTATGATGATAACAATGCCAATAACATTAGTAATAACGACAGCAACAATACAACTTAGAAGGGCATTTGGGGAAGGCGCAGACCTCCGCTAAAGTCAACGGATCCTAGATCTGTCCTTGATCCAGATCCGCTTACAGATCCGTGCCAAAATTCATAGGCCAAATGTTGTATTTTCTCCAAATCTCTGTAAAAATCAGCTGTGTAATTTTTACATGATTTCTTTTCTTTAGGCAGAGAAAGCGACGTGGCGCAAACGTAATGTCCTTAGCAAGGATAATTGTTAAGAATGATGATAAATAACCTTGATTGTCGTAGATCTTTTTTTCTATATTAAAACAAAATCCTTTTATTATTGAACAAATGATGATAAAATACGACAGAATACAAGGTTTATGACATCAGAACGGAAAGTATAAAAAAAGGGGGGGGGGGGGGGGGGGGTTGCATAGATATATTTCCCCCCCCGCTGGAGATCATAATTATGCGGAATCTTTCGATCTGTCGAGTTTGATAGCTGTGAGCATTTCACCTCGAGATCTTGCTTGAGAGTGCTCAGGTTTAGATTTCCTGGACTGTGTCAATCAAGCTCGTCTCAAAAAGCAAACATAGGGGCGTGAACGCTCGCACGCATTTGGTAGGACAACGACCAACATGAGAAGATGATCACACACATGCACGCAAGCACTCACACACACACACACACACACACACACACACACACACACACACACAC
>CM065722.1:43946312-43951312 GCA_033310375.1 Conus canariensis | reverse complement strand
TTCTTCTATTTCCGTCTGTTACCGATGAAAATATCCTGGGCCGATCTCGTTTTTATCCTTTGAATCGAATACTGCATTATTATCATCGACGACTAAACGTCGATTCTGCTTTGTTGACTTGTCTTTCATTTTGGGGCTTTCGTTCCCAAAATCACATTTGGACCGTCGGATGTAAATATGACATCTTCGGACAAATCAACTCCATACTCCATTGTGAACCTGGCTTTTTCTTCCAAATAATTAAACACATTCATATGTGTGTAAATGTTTGAAAATTGCCGCTGGTGTGCTATTATGAACTCACTTGAATGCCCAACTGTCGTTGTTTGAATTGGGGGAAAAATGATTTTTCTTTTTGTGTTGCATGGGATTTGTCTTGTAAACAAACGGATCTTGATGATGGCGTGGCAATATTTTTTTAATGTGACGCTAACTGGGACTTGTCCGCCTTTTTCGCGCTTTAAAAAAAAAAATCTTCTTTTTTCTTTTTTTCGGTTTCTTTAAAATTGACACTGCTCTGCCTCACCATTGGTTTTTTCTTCTCGTTTTTCTTTTTTGCCCTCCCGCTCCCCATCCCCGACAATCCCACCCCCCTCCCCTCCTCTGGTTCACTCGCCGCCTCCAACCTTTCACCACCACCTCCACCACCCACCAAAACCAAACCAAACCCTCGGCCCCCTTTTCACCCCCCCCCCCTCCTCACCCCCACCCAAACCCACACACACACCACCACCACCTCACAACAGCCGTCCAGAGGGGGCGAGTGCCGCCCACGCAGCACCCCTTCCCGGGGCCCATGGCCTTCCCCAACGGGGACCCGCTCAACGGCCACACCTACCTCTCCTCCTTCATCTCCATGCTGCTGCGGGCCGAGCCATACCCGACCTCGCGCTTCGGCAACTGCGCCATGGGCCAGGCCAACATCATGGGCATCGAGAACATCTGCGAGCTGGCCGCGCGCCTGCTCTTCTCGGCCGTGGAGTGGGCCCGCAACATCCCCTTCTTCCCCGAGCTGCAGGTCACCGACCAGGTGGCCCTGCTGCGCCTGGGCTGGAGCGAGCTCTTCGTGCTGAACGCCGCCCAGTGCTCCATGCCGCTGCACGTGGCCCCGCTGCTGGCCGCGGCGGGCTTGCACGCCTCGCCCATGGCGGCGGAGCGCGTGGTGGCCTTCATGGACCACATCCGCATCTTCCAGGAGCAGGTGGAGAAGCTCAAGGTGCTGCACGTGGACTCGGCCGAGTACTCCTGTCTGAAGGCCATCGTTCTGTTCAGTACAGGTCAGTGGTGTGTGGGTGGATGTGTGTGTGTGTGTGTGTGTGTGTGTGTGTGTGTGTGTAACTAGTCCAAGGAAGGGAGCTGAGGACAAAAGAGGTCCAGTAGAGGGAGGAAAAAGAAATCTGGAGCCATGTCTTCTTGAGTAGGTCACACTGAGTGTGTGTGTGTGCGCGCGCGCGCGCGCGCGTGTGTGGTGGGGGGGGGGGGGGGGGGGAGGTTTGGGCGAGGGGAAAGGGAGGGATAAGTGAAGTCCACATCCTCTACAGTCTGTGTGGTGATGTTCGGGACGAGGAAGGCGTGGACGTGAGGGTGAGTGATGGAAGGGAAGCCGCCATTATGTGTGGAGACTTCCTGAAGAGTCGTCCTAGGGACAGGTAGAGGGCGCGGACTGGTAGGGGCGGGTGGCCAAATTCAGGAAGGTCTGATAAATAAATAAATAAATAAATTATATATATATATAATATATATATATATAAAATATATATATATATATATGTGTGTGTGTGTGTGTTAAAAATGAATTATTATACACCCCATTTTCGAGTCTCTCCGTAACACACTGCAGCCTGCGTCGAAATTAGTGATGACAATACAGTTCAACGCGCGAACAACAACAACAACAACAACAACAACAAAATAACAAGATCATTCGTGTTGAATTCGGGATTGCGAAATCGGTGTTGATTTATATAACTGTTACTGCGCAACTGTCCTCGGCTTTTGTTGAACCCCTTGAATCCGAAACCGTCCGAGTTGTTCTTTTGTGTGTGTGTGTGTGTGTGTGTGTGTGTGTGTGTGTTTCTTTTCTTTCTTTTTTTTTTTTTTTTTTTTCTTTTTCTTTCTTTTTTTTTTTCTTTTACTAAAGCGGCCATGATGACAGCTCATCGTTCTGGCCTGCCGGTCGTCGTTGCGCGGCGTTCCTTTCCTTGTCGCGTTTTGCCGCTCACTTCAGTCGCCTTCTTCCTTTCCCCCTTGGGAGCGGGGTCGTTTTCCCCTAACGTGCTGGTGGTCGATGGGGTTAGCTCCTCTGGTGGTGGTGGTGGTGGTGGTGGTGGCTGTTACTAATGGGGATGGGAGGATGGGGTGGTGGGTGGCGACGATGACAGTCAAAGGGAGGAAATTGAGGGACATGTGTGAAGGACCATTTTCCGCGACTCTTCTGTGGGAAGGGGGAAAACTAATTCTCTCTCTCTCTCTCTCTCTCTCTCTCTCTCTCTCTCTCTCTCTCTCTCTTCTTTCTCTCTCTCTCTCTCTCTTTCTTTCTCTCTCTCTCTCTCTCTCTCTCTCTCTCTCTCTCTCTCTCTCTCTCTCTCAATGCGCGCGATAAGGTGGAATTGATAGAGCTTTTGATGCTGCTGTCGTTCGTGCAATAACAGAGCGTTTATAATAGATCTAACAGAGCATTAATAATACTAGAACAGTTAAGATGATAGGGCATTTGTAAAGCGCCTTGCCAAAGGTTCTAGCTAGGCGCTGACGCCCCACACTCACATGTACGCAACGGGCTGTCTACCTGGGTAGTGCCGACCGAAGAGCTAGCTGTCGGCGCTTCATTCAGTCGTTTCCCGTGTCATCCTGTCAGTATCGTTCACCCAGTTTCCTTACTTCCTTCATTCTTTCCATTTCTCGCGCAGGGTGCTTGCTATATGTAACGTGTCATCCATATCAGCGGCCAAACTGGCCTTTTCTTCCGAAAGATGGTGATGGGGATTTTACGTGTGTGCAAGATGTTTTGCGTACGTTCACACACGGAACCTCGGTTTATAGTCTCATTCGAAGGACTATAGGGGAAATGGAGTGAGAACCAATGTTAACTCCGAGGGAAAAATCCCCCTGTATCGAAACGGCCCGGCGGAGATTCGAACCCGCAACCCCAGGATCACCAAGATTACGAGTCCGGCGCTCAACCACTGAGCTATTCCGGCCCCTGTTTTCCATTGATGGTATCGATGCGGAGAAAAGAGAAACAAACGGTTCAGACTGTCAACAGTGGAATGTACTATTTTTCACCATGTTGTCACAGTTATACTCTTTTATGATGAATGATGAAGACACATTGTGAAAGAACAATGACAACACAGGCAAATCTCACGGAGAGTCGATCGCACTCACAGCTGCCGACGACAGTGGTAACCCGAATCGTCTGAGAACCTTTTTTTTCCCCTATAATTTGGATGTCCCGAAAACTGAAAACATGGGACAAACAAATGTTCGGGGACAAGAGACTGCCGTGCGCAAGGTTGTGTCAACAAGACAAGATAAACAAATTAAACTAGTAGATGAAACAATGTTTCGGGAAAATCGATTAATGGGATACATCTTTTTTTTTTTTTTTTTTTTTCCCCGTGTCTCATCTTCCGTGTCACTCAAGTGGTATTATCCTCTCCCCCACCCCCCCACGCCCCACCCCCCACACGCCGCTCATTCTGACTCCCCGGCCACGGCCACAGCCTGGCATGACACCCATCGCAGCCACGACACGGGCAGTCCACCAGGGAGCAGTCAGTATCAAGTCGTCACCATGCAACGCACCAGAGGATACACTGCGCTGCTGCCGAGTCACTTCGGTGGTGTTCAGTGGCTGCCTGTTCTTATACAGGCTACGCAGGACACCACCAGCTAAGCTCCTCTTCTGAGAGCGCACACACACACACACACGCATGTGCCTCCTTCCCCTTCCCCCTCCCACCTCCACACACACACACACTCTCGCATCCACCATCCACCCACCCAATCACTCGCTCACACACACACACACACACACACACACACACACACACACACGCGCGCGCGCGCGCGCGCGCGCGCGCGCGCATGCACGCATGATCTCCCATACCTGTACAAGATCTCCCAGACTTGGAACACAGATATGCCACAGCCACTCGATGGACGAACCGACAAACGACCTCCTTCCAACCCATCCATCTACTCGCCAACGCACCGCATGGCACACCCCCACCATTGCACTGACGCCCACTTCCTACCACCACCCCATGTACACACTCGCGCGCGCGCGCGCCACACACGCGCCAACACACACACACACACACACACAACGAAGCAACCCCCCCCCCCCCCTCCACACACACACACACACACACACACACACACACACACACACACACACACACACACCCAGTGTTACCACGCGACCCCCTCACTCGCGTGGACGCGCGTTCGTGTGTGCACTGTACACAACACCACCGCCCCCACCCCCACCCTCTCTCTCCCCAGCACAAACTGCAGTCTGGGTTTGCGTATGACACGTTTATATCTGTCACCTCTTTGCTGCTGCTTGCCCCGAACACACTCTGCATCCGGGACCTATCTTGAGAAAGAGTTTCAATGTGTATTGATAATTATTACTGGTCGGGGAACAATGGGATCAGAAGAACATACGTATCTGTCACGAGAAACCGCCCACCTGTTATCAAATACCACCTCCTGCTTTCTCTCCCCCGACCTACACCCCCTCCCCCACCTCAGCGCGCGCGCGCACACACACACACACACACACACACACACACACACACACACACACACACACACACACACACACTCGCCCCCACACTTCCACCTCTGAATTTTTCCCCATAGGTCAGCGGAGGCACAGTTTGAAGCCTTGGAACGTAGAGGGAAGGGGGAGGGTAGGATAATAACAGATGAAGTGACAGGAAGTCAAATTTGAGTTGTTTGAAGTCAAACACTCGGCAGATGGGGCTAGC
>CM065722.1:43928812-43941312 GCA_033310375.1 Conus canariensis | reverse complement strand
CTACACTCCTGTGTGTGTGTGTGTGTGTGTGTGTGTGTGTGTGTGAGAGAGGGGAGAGAGAGAAGAGAGAGAGAGAGAGAGAGAGAGAGAGCATGTGTGCGCGCTCACAATACGCGTATGAACATCCTCCTTCACATCCTCCATCTGGCTTAAAAAAATGGATTGGCTGCAAAAAACTGAACATGAACGTTTGCATTCAAGAAATAATCTGAAAACAAATAATAACCTGAAACAAGTTTTTAGGGAGGGAAGAGCAAAGCCAGGAAAAGGAAAATCCAACATTGAAATGTTTCTTTAAATTTCCGGACTATATTTTTTTTCGGTTGATTTGTTCGTAGTTTGCTTTTTGTTCCCCCTTGCTTTTAGCCCTCATGTGACCCCCGTGGTCGGCTTTGGTAACAGAATGAGTTACAACCATGCCGAGAGCGAGGTTATGGGGGAGGGGAGAGGTGTGTTGAGTGAGTTAAAAAAAAAAAAGATAAAGGAGGAACATCATGGCACTTGACAGGACGTGGGGGGAGGGGGGGGGGAGAGAAAGAGAGAGGGGAAGAGGTAGGGAGGGGTTACTAAGGCGACGATGACGACAGTAATACTGATGATAATAACTTGATGAAAAGAAGAAGAAGAAAATGGACGGTAGGACCAACACACAAAGCAGCAGGGAGGGCGGCGGCTCCAGACAGAACGATCTCAGGATGGAGAGGTGCTCCCCCCCCTTGCGCCATCTCCCAGAGAAATCAGTTTGCGTCAGAATCGACGCGTTGCCCGTGCCGGTGTTTGACAAGTTTGGTTACACTCCAGAACCAGGGGGCACACCACTCGTGCGACGCCGCAAAGCCGAATTCTCCCCCCAACCGCCTTTCCTTCAGAATGGTTTGTTGAGGGGGGAAGGGATAGAGGGGTGGGGTGGGGGTGCGACAGTCAGTGAGAGGAGGGGGGGGGGGGAGTTGGAGTGTGGAGGGGTGGTCGGAGGTGGGGGGATTTGGGGGATTGAGCGGCGGCGAGGGTTGCGGGGAACGTGGGTGTTTGACAAGAGAAATGGATGAGGCGGGTTGAGCCCCTCAGCTGTGAAATGGTTTTCTCGTGTCTTGGCCTCCCGTACGGCCTGCTCCGCTCGCCGCCATCTTTATGAATTGGCTTGTTGGCCAGTTGGGCACGACCCCCGCACCGTGTGTCGCCCCTCCCCCCCCCCCACCCCCTCCGTCCTACCCTTCCCCCTCCTGGCCCCACCCCCACCCTCTCTTCCTCTGCCCCACTTCCGCCAAATCCCACCTAACCCAATATCCGCCCCCTTTCTTTCCAGTCCCACTCCTACACCATCGCGTTTTCTCTCTCTCTCTCTCTCTCTCTCTCTCTCGCCAGTCCGTCCGGCCTGCTGGTTGGTGTAGACAAACGAATGAATTATTGTGAAAACAAATGGATTAAAAAAAATCAAATCGTATTGTTTATCAACCTAGCCACGTGCGGAGACCAAATCGTGTAGTTTGGGATAGTGGGGATGGGGGAGGGGGAGGGGGGAGGTACGTGATTCAAGCACTCAGAGTATGGTGAAACAACTAACAAAGATGTCGAGCTTTTTAAAAGTCGGCTCTAAAGAGCCCAGTGAGAAATAGGAGGAACGACACACTCAAAAGTCATTTAACGATGAGGGTTTAGATTTTATTTCGTCCCCCATACTTGAACTAATTCGAATGACTGATGGTTGAAGTGCAGGATAACAAGCTTAAAGGATGAAGACACTCCAGGGGTTTGCATATACTAACATTGTTGGTCCTTATCGGCTTTGACCCACATACGTTGAAGTTGCCTACCTTCGTTCTGAGCTCGAAAGACACCCACTTTGTGCATTTGTTGGAAGTTCGGGTTTTTTTTGTTTTTTTTTTGTTTTTTTTGTCTGTCCTTCTTCGAGTATCATTTCTCTCTGTGTTGCCGATCTGTCGCGGATGGAGACAGTTGAGGTGGGTAGGGGAAGTGGGTGGTATTTGAATAGTGGCGCGGGGGCTGGGGGGGGGGGGGGGGGTCAGGGGAAAGGACGGGGAGGGGACAGAGTAAAGGGGTGCGAAGGGGGTGGAAGGAGAGCACTTGATTCATGCACTCGAGCGCGGCCGTCAGAGACAACAGCTGCGAGCAGGCAGTCAAGCCCTGTCCCCGTTCTCTCTCTCTCTCTCTCTCTCTCTTCGTGTCTGTCTTGCTACTCTTCCCCTTTCGCCCTCCCCATCCCCACCCCCTCTCTTTCCGCTACGCTTTCCACTCGGGGGGAACTCGACAACAATAATGAAAACAAAGGACAACGTGCATTGCATTCACGACTAGTTCAAGAGGTTCGGGGCTTGGGATGCACACAAGCCATTATTTGCTTGTGTTGAAGCGAGGAGGGCGGGCGTGCGATGGAGGTAGGAGAGAGGGGAGACAGGGGGAGATAGGTGTGTGTGTGGGAGGGGGGGGGGGGGCGGCACTGCGACTCATGAATCAGAATCGACAAAATGAATCCCCGTCCTTTTCCCGGCGAGTCTAACACGCCGCCGCTTACTTTCTGTTCCAGCTACCATTGATTGTGTGTGTGTGTGTGTGTGTGTGTGTGTGAGACATTTTTTTTTTTTTTTTTTTTTTTTTGTAAGCGACAAGACCCGCAGTCCTTTTCAATGAAGAGCGTCGCGCCTGTCTGGGTCGCGCCCCCCCCCCCCCCCCCCCTTCCCACTCTTCCCGCTCCACCCCCACGCTTTCTTCTCTCCCTAGTATATAATAAGGCGAGACGTTGACTGAAAATACGGAACGGAGGAGAAGAGGGGTGCTAGTGGGATACTACAAAAAAAAGGGGGTGATTGGATGTGCACTATGAACTTGGTGTGGAAGAGGCGGAAACATGATTGTGCAGGTTCTGTGTTGCGTGTGATTGAGCGTGCCTATTGTGTTTTATGGCGTATGTGCGTGTATGTATGTGTGTAGAAGTGTGTGCGTGTGTGAGAGAGAGAGAGGAGAGAGGATGCATTCTCGCGGAGAGAGAGAGAGGGGAGGGGAGGGTGGGTGGGTGGGGGGGATCAGGTAAAAGGAAAGGAAAGTTAACATGAGAAATGTCCATAAGACACAGAACTGTTGGTCTGATTTGATGCATCCAGAGCGCACTTAAAATAAAATTAAAAAAAAAAAAATCTTCGTAAGTGTGGAGTCAAACATTTTGTTCTTGCAAGCTCCTCTTCTCACTACACCCTAGCAGCCTGGAATACTGCGAGTCTCTTTGTGACATGGTTTCGTTGAGACGAGTAAAGAGTTACTCAGCAAGAAGCCAAATGCGGCCCTCATCCTCCCAGCCCCGTTCCTAACCTAGGCTCTAATATTTATTAGGTCAACAAGAAAACTGGCCATGCCTGGATCGGGGCTGCCGATTTATGACACACGTTTCCCTTCTCTCTGTGTGTACACACCAATGGTGAAAGTGAAAGAGTGTTGAAATTTTGATTTGTGCCAATGGACGAACTAAACGCATGGGTAGAGAGACGGAAAGAAGGTAGAACTACTCGCAGTAACCCTTTGAAGCACAGTTTTGCTCTTTTTTTTTTTTTTAGATGCGGTTGTAATCATTATGTGTGTTCTACTTGATTAGGCAAACACCTTGCAGTCTTTCCGAATCGAACCGCACTCGCAGTCTACTCTCTCTCTCTCTCTCCTTCCCACCCCCATTCCACACCCTGCCCTCGCTCCCTCTCTCCCGTCTTAGTTGGGAATAAAAGAGGGAGGAATAAACAGGCCCTAATACAGAAGTGAAAACAGATTGCAATGTAGAAGTGGCTTGGAAGACACGAGTGTAATATGAGGCGTTTGTCAGTCTGCAAACAGGGCGTGCTAATGAGAAAACGCTCCGTTGTCATTGTCCATGGGCTGGTGAGTTCTCCATTCTTCTTCTTCTTCCTCCTTCTGCGTACGCAGGCTGATGATACTCCTGTGGACACTCCCTGTATAGACAGGCAGGGATTAATCCTATCTACCCAACAAAGGGAGTGGAGTTTTGTGTGTATGACCGTTTTTTTTTTAATCCCGCCATTAAGGCAGCCATACTCCAACTTCGGGAAGGTGCATGATATGCGTAACGTGTCATCCATACCAACGGCCAAACTGACCTTCTCTTCCGAAAGTTGGTGATGGGATTTGACGTGTGTGCAAGATGTTATGCGTGTGTTCACACACGGAACCTCGGTTTATAGTCTCATTCGAAGGACTATAGGGGAAATGGAGTGAGAACCAATGTTAACTCCGAAGGAAAAATCCCCTGTATCGAAACGGCCCGGCGGAGATTCGAACCCGTAACCCCAGGATCACCAAGATTACGAGTCCGGCGCTCAACCACTGAGCTATTTCGGCCCCCTGTTCTCCTGTATGATTGGCCAGTCACCCGGAAAAGGAGGGACTCGATAGTGTGTAGACTAGGACTGGACACCAGACACGCTTTGTGTATCGGAATGGTCAGGAGGCTATTAATGAGAACACACCAACGCAGCCATGGCCACGTGCTGGAGCAAACACAGGCAAAAGCTTCCGAATGGAAGGGTATGGATGGGTATGGAGATTTGGGATTTGTCGTTATCGGGACTAATCCAGAGTCTTATTTAATCGCATTTGCGCATTATGGTATTGTAAATTTTTTTTAATAGTTTTTAAGAGTAGCTGTAAAAAAAAAAAAAATTGGAGAGAGGAGCCCACTTAGAATCGGAAGAAAGGAGAAACATAAGGGATTGCTTTTACATTCATTAAGGATGATTGATCTTGACGGAGGACAGTGTCAGTGGTGTGTGCCTCTGGAAGCGGTTTTTCCATTGCGTCGTATAGTAATGTTACACCTAGACAAGACCGGCTAGGGGATAACAGTGAACCTGTACATAAAGCTGTGCTTCCTGTGACTTGTTTCTTGTTCGTCTGTTTGCGTTTATGATCAGAACTGGGTCATTGAACTCGGGTTCTTTCTTGGCCTCCTCCTCACCACACATTAAAAATCTGTAACAAGTACCCGCCGTGTTCCCCCGTCCTGTCCATTCGTCTTTTAACTTGAAAAGAAAAAAAAAAGCGATCCTGATCTACGCTTTTTTTTTTTTTTGTTCGGCGCACAGAGCTATGTCGGGGTCGCTGCAATTCCCTCACAGGGATTGTGAAAAGTGAGGGAAGGGTGAAGGGTGAGCTGCGAGTAGTCCAGGGCAAACAAACGAGGCAGGCATCCTGGTGGTGCTCATCTAAAACCTACAGGACTGGCGCTAGACACACGGGCAGGACCTCCTGTAGACACACACACACACACACACACACCACACACACACACACACACACACACTTAGAGGGAGCACCGCTAGACACAGCCGAAAACTACCTCCCGAAAGAGGACCACCGCCACCTTTTGTTGACGGAGGGCAGAGGAACGTGGCTGGAAGGGATCTAGGAGATTGGGAGCTGGGGATGGGATGGGGTGGGGTGGGATGCGGTGGGGTAGGATGGGGTGGGGGGATGTGAGTGAGTGCAGCGGAAACCTACCAGTAGAGTAGGTCGGTAACCGGCGCTCTCTCAAGTTTCCTCTCTTCTTCTTCTTCTTCTCTTCTCTTTTCCTCCGTCTTTTCGTTCCTCCTATGGGTGGTGAAATTATCAGACCCTGTCGACAAAAACTGTAAACTGACACAAAAGTAGATGTTGCATTCCATTAGAAATATTTCAACGTTCTCATTTTATTAATGATGTGTAGTTTTCGTTTAATTGAATGAATTAATATATGCAGAAAAAAACACACAATTAAAATGCCATTTGAGTGCAGTATCACGGTCAAGGTCGAGAGCTAGTAGCTCCTAGCCTGATTCATTGTGTGTCTGTCCAGTCAGTGTCAAGGTGTCCACATACTGCCATCGCATGTATTTTTTTCTGTTAGGTACCATGGGTTGACCCTGATTGTCGTTCCTGTGCATAGAGCCCTGAGTAGGTACCATGGGTTGACCCTGATTGTCGTTCCTGTGCATAGAGGCCCTGAGTAGGTACCATGGGTGGACCCTGATTGTCGTTCCTGTGCATAGAGGCCATGACTCTAATATGTCCGTACATGAAACTGATTAGGCAAAACTCTGTCTAGCGAAACCTGTCTGATTGGATGAAACGAGATTGGGCAAAGAATATGGTACACCATAGTTAATAGGTCAGTCATCTTGCAATCTTTTTCTCTCTGCCGGTGCAAAGATTTTTGGAGATTTTTGGAGATTTTTTTTTTTCGTCCAGGGGAGGCTGTTATGTTACATGCAGGAGCGGGTAGGGGGAGAGGTAATAGCTGAACAGGATGGGAAAAGATTTCCTTTCTAATATCTTGCCGTAAAGACAACGCTCAGTTTATAAGAATGAAGCGGATTGTAAGGGGGAAGGAGCGCAAACAGGACCAAGATTGTTTACACTTCGTCTTTCTTTTCATTGGTAAATTTGAATGATGCATGTCGGGCTACGCGATTCGCTGCATTTTGTAAAAAAAAAATTCTTTGCGATTCGCAAGGATAGTTATCGGAAGGTAGTTGTTGTTGGGTGGATTTTGACAGGAACCGATTACAAGCCAACCACATTGAACGGTTCCCAGGCCTGTGTAAGCCCATACACTTTAAACACGCCCCCCCCAATGCCGCTTTATGAAAATATAGTCAGTATGAGAGATTAATACCCCGAAAAATGCACTTACAAAGGAGTTGTGAAGTTGATTCAAAGTTGATGTGAAAGCTTCTCTCTCTCTCTCTCTCTCTCTCTCTCTCTCTCTCTCTGATAGTCCCTCACTGATGGTCTCTGTCTACCATCCTCCCTTCCTGCCCCTCCCCCCTCCCCCCCTCCCAAAAGTGTGAGTCTTCAACTTGAATGGAGAAAGTTCTTCGTCCTCTTCACAAACCATTCGGTATAGTAACTTCAGAGCCAGGAAATTACCGAAGAACGGCAGTATAACGCATTGTTAGAAGAGAAAAAAAAAAATTGCCACCTCGGGTGTACAGAAAACTCCAGTCTTAGGTAGACAGGTCCGAGTTCTGCCCCTTGACAATTGTCAGCGGATTCTGTTTGCAAGGGATTAATATTTTCTTTTGATTCCGTAATGCTGCCGGTGAAATCAGTAGTTCTGGTGTCATCCCGCATCACTGTCAGAATTAATGAAAAGTTCTATTTCGATTCCGTATTATACAGTCAGTGAAAATTTGTTTTTCTTTTTCTATTCTTTTTTTTAAAAAATCCTATATACTGTCAGTGAATTGATAGTTCATTCTGATTTCGTATTTCTGTGAGTGAAATTACAGTCTTTCATCCCGTTCTGCTTTAATCCTATATAGGTTTATTCTGACTGTGTATGTCTGTCAGTGAAATGGATAGTTCTGTCTGGATCCCGTGCTACTGTAATCCTGTATCACAGCCAGTGAAATTAACAGTTCTGCTTTAATCCTATATAGGTTTATTCTGACTGTGTATGTCTTCAGTTGAAATGGATAGTTCTGTCTGGATCCCGTGCTACTGTAATCCTGTATCACAGCCAGTGAAATTAACAGTTCTGTTTAATTCTGTATAGGTTTATTCTGACTGTGTATGTCTGTCAGTGAAATGGATAGTTCTGTCTGGATCCCGTGCTACTGTAATCCTGTATCACAGCCAGTGAAATTAACAGTTCTGCTTTAATTCTGTATAGGTTTATTCTGACTGTGTATGTCTGTCAGTGAAATGGATAGTTCTGTCTGGATCCCGTGCTACTGTAATCCTGTATCACAGCCAGTGAAATTAACAGTTCTGCTTTAATCTGTATAGGTTTATTCTGACTGTGTATGTCTCTGTCAGTGAAATGGATAGTTCTGTCTGGATCCCGTGCTACTGTAATCCTGTATCACAGCCAGTGAAATTAACAGTTCTGCTTTAATTCTGTATAGGTTTATTCTGACTGTGTATGTCTGTCAGTGAAATGGATAGTTCTGTCTGGATCCCGTGCTACTGTAATCCTGTATCACAGCCAGTGAAATTAACAGTTCTGCTTTAATTCTGTATAGGTTTATTCTGACTGTGTATGTCTGTCAGTGAAATGGATAGTTCTGTCTGGATCCCGTGCTACTGTAATCCTGTATCACAGCCAGTGAAATTAACAGTTCTGCTTTAATTCTGTATAGGTTTATTCTGACTGTGTATGTCTCTGTCAGTGAAATGGATAGTTCTGTCTGGATCCCGTGCTGCTGTAATCCTGTATCACAGCCAGTGAAATTAACAGTTCTGCTTTAATCCTTATAGGTTATCTGACTGTGTATGTCTGTCAGTGAAATGATAGTTCTGTCTGGATCCCGTCTGCTGTAATCCTTATACAGCCAGTGAAATTACATTCTGCTTTAATCCTGTTAGGTTATATTCTGACTGTTATCTGTCTGTGAAATGGATTCTGTCTGATCCCTGCTACTGAATCCGTATCCAGCAGTGAAATTAACAGTTTGCTTTAATTCTGTATAGGTTAATCTGAAATGTGTATGTCTCTGTCCATGTGAAATGGATAGTTCTGTCTGGATCCCGTGTCTGTAATCCTGTATACAGCCAGTGAAATAATCTTTCAGTTTAATTCCGTGTACTACTGTCAGTGAATAATGATTCTGTTTGAACTGCCTTTGACCATAAATCTGTCGATGTCTGTCCTGTTTTAATCTCGTGTCTGTGGATTGAGTTTATGTATGCCACTATTGCGTATGATTGAATTGTTAGCTCCCTATTACTGAAATCAATAGGTTGTCCAAGTAACGCATGAAATTTGTTCGTTTAATACCTTATAGCGCGAAGACTCGTTTTATCCATGTTACTGTATGAAGATGTGATCTGCTTATCCTCACTCTTCACGCGCTCATCTTGTGGTGGGTGGTGTACGCTCGCGCGCCCTACACACACACACACACACAACACACATATATATATATATATATATATATATATATATATGCATGCATAAATACATATTTTAAATTAACAGACCAAGAACAAAAGACGCCACCACTACCCCACCCCCCAGCAAATAAAAAAAAAAGAACATACAAAATCAAAATAGAAATTAAAAAAAAAAAAAAAAGAAACCGAAGAAATCCAAGAGTGACACATATGGTGCAAAAAAAAAAAAAAAAAAAAAAAAAAGGAAAAAAAAAGTAGCATTCTGGCCAGTGCCACTGCAGACCAAAACCGCTAACGTTCACCATAGACGGAGTTAACAGCCACGCTACATGGTCCCCACTTCACAAGGGAAAACCTGGCATGCTGTGTATTGGAACGATCCGAAAAGTGTAAAAGCCCTTGTGGAACAAAGACAAATGAACGGACCATGGAGAGAGAGAAGGGGGGGGGGGGGGGGGGGGGGGGGGGTAGAGTGACTAAAGTGGAAATAACTGTCGCGCACTGTCTAGAAGATAGGGAAACAGTTTACAGTTTACCCGCGGTATGCGGGTAGTGCGAGGGAGGTGGGGATGGGGGGCGGCGGAGGTTTTAGGCTTCCAAACCACCCCCCCTCTCTCTCTCTCTCTCTCTCCCGCTCTCTCTCTTCTCTCTCTCTCTCTCGCTCTCTCCTCTCTCTCTCTCTCTCCTCTTCTCTCTCTCTCTCTCTCTCCAGTTTAAGGGAAGACTGTTTATGGAAAAAAAAGGGGGGGGGGGGGAGTTCTTGCTGTGTTAAATATACGTCATTGCCAATGTATTAATGCTGGCAGTTGTGTTGTGGAAATAAAACAACAGCAGTAATCAACCAGGTAAACGAATCTCATCAAGATCATGTGATTTCCAGACCGTCTGGTCTCGGTGGGCATGTGAAGGTAATGAATTGGAAAATAAGAAACCTGTAGCATCAATTCCTCACAGAAATCGGAGAATATTACCCCCCCCCCATTGCCATCCCTTTCCCCCAAACCCTGCACATCCGAAAATGAATTTACGGAGGAAAAAACGACACTTGGCGCAAGTTACAAAGGTCGACCTACGCCTTGCAGACTTGAGGACAACAGAATCCGGAAGCCTAGAATCGCTAGTGCAAAGCAGAATGGTGCGCCGATATGTCTCTTTCATTCTGAGGAACGGGGGAACAGAAGGGGGGGGGGGGGGGGGGGGGGGGGGGGGGGGGGGGGGGGGGGGGGGGGGGGGGGGGGGGGGGGGGGGAGAGAAGAGGTGGGAGTTAACAACAACAACAAAAAAAGGGTATCTAGATTAATTTTTATAGAGAAATAAAGTGGCCTCGAGTCTGCCTCCCTCTGTGTGAAAAAGGCAGGAAAATGAAAAAGTAACCTAAGACTCAATCAAGATGGCCGATGAAATTCAAAGAAATTGACACCTTTTTTTTTATGTTCCGGCCGCACGGCCGTGATTAGTGTCCGTAGATTGAAACAAATCGTGTGTTTTCTCTTCAATTTGTGTTTCTTTTCCATTTTTTTTGCCCCTCCCTTACACTACAAACTACCTGCCTGCCTTCTGTCAGGCTGGCTGGCTGGCCGGCTGTCAGTTATTATTGAAACACACAAAGTGTATGAGATGATCAACATGAAATTGTAAGGACTAACACCACGTTTGATGGAAGACAGATTCAGAGCACGTGCGAATGTCGAAATCCGATATCATGACTATGATTAATCTCATTCGCTCAGCGTGTTTTTTTAATCAGACGGCTCGGTTTTTCGCTGCCGCCCCCCCCCCCCCCCCCCCCCAACCCTCCCCTCCCGCCCCCCATGTCTGTGTGCGCAGTTTGTGGTGTGTGTGTGTGTTTCTTTTCTTTCCTTTTATTCTCTTTTCGTTTGATTTATTTTGTTCTTTGTTTTGTTTTGTATTTGTTTGTTTTTGTTTTTTTTTTTTTGTACTGTACTGCGCGCGCGCGTAATGGCGTGTATAATGCACACACATATACATGTGTGTGTGTGTGTGTGTGTGTGTGTGTGTTTTTGTGGTGGTGCTGCTGCTTTTTTTCCCCTTAGTATATTAAATAATAATCAGCTAAGTTTGATTTTAAGAGATTAACAACAGATCAAGACTAGCTAATAAGTGTGCAGTTTTAACTAGTGTTGTAGATGTGTAAAGCCTCGTGCCGTTTTCAAACTTTTTTTTATTTGGCGGCGACACTGAACTCAAGAATTTCATGATAACCAATCAAGACTAGTTCCTTGTCGCTACCGGTCATACGAGTGCTGGAAAAGGGACATAACTACAATGAACTAGAGAGAGAGAGAGAGAGAGAGAGAAGGGGGGAGGGGGAGAGAGGGGACATGCAGACATCGCTTTTAGATTTCTTTTTCGGAATTTCCTTCTTCTGCATGTGACCATGGAAAAACGAGAAAAGAACCTCGGTGTTGACGATTAGGTTAGAAAAAAAAAAAAAGTTGATGATAACGTCATTATTGTGACAACGTGAACAGAAACTTGGCAGAAGTGCTTCGGATATGAAAGTGCCGCATTGAAAGTTTGCCAGAGGGGATCAGTGGAAACCCATGTCGAATCTCGGGTTGTGATCTTCGATGTGAAATTAGTAATTGCGCTGTTCGAACCTTTCTCGGTTCATCGTCCATACTGCAGATCACAGAAAGACCTGAAGAGACATAACGGGTGAATTAAAAACAAACAAAAAAAAAGGATTAATTTATTTTGGTTTGTTTATTTATTCGGAGTCAGTGCTCAAGAAGCATATTTTCGACATGACGGAGACTTTAAAAATAAGGTGTGCTTAAGGGAAGAACGAAATAGAGGAGGCCTTACGTTAAAACAAACAAGCGATTAAGCAAGTAAACAACAACGACGACAACAACAGCAACAAAAAAAGCATCAAATGAAAACAGGAACGAGGCGTCTGGTTGGCGGGCAGCTACTATCATTTATGTTGTTTGTTGACTATGATTCGTTGATTTTTTTTTGTTTATTCAATCCGAGTTCTCAAGAAGCATATTTTGGCCATGGTGGAGACTTGAAAAGTTACGTATGCTTCACACACGAAACAAAAAAAAAAGAAAAGATAATTGAATAGCCCTTACAGCACAAAGCCATAAAAACGAGGACGACGCCTGTCGTGAAAATATTCAATAAGAAAATAAGAGGAATACATTAAACAAACAAACACAAAAAACCATGAACGCCGCCAGTCTTGAAAAGCGCGCAGGCCTATCCAGGTGGAAGATGTACTGCATCAAATACATGCAACAGCGATTTAGGTGTCCTTGCCAACCGCTTATCTTTCGCACAACGCCGCCAGGGTTTTGTTCGTGTGCCAAACGGTCTTTGGTCTGCAGACGATCTCACTAACTAGGCCTATGGTAGTCATCTGCCTCTCACTTTTTTTTCCCGTGCGGTTGGCGAAAGTTAAACACACAAGTTGACGTTGGCTTTGCTTGCATGTTTGATTTAACTGTATTGCTGTTCTCTCCTCTCTGTCCCTCCCTTCCTGCCCCCCCCCTCTCTCTCCTCTCTCTCTCTCTCGCTCTCTCTCTCTCTCGCCCTCCCTCCCTCTCTGTTCCTCACCAACGCGCGCGCGCACACACACACAC
>CM065722.1:43924979-43928712 GCA_033310375.1 Conus canariensis | reverse complement strand
CCACACACACACACACACACACACACACACACACACACCCCACACACACACATGTATAGATAGGGGTGTGTGTATACGCGCGCGGGGCGCATTTACCCTTCCTCGATCTATCACGCTATCTTCCCCTTCCTCTCCTTTTAAGGAAGGTACCCGTACACGGGACACAACGACTTTTTTTTTTTTTTTCTTTTTTTTAGAAGCTGCGTTGCCCCTAATCTCTTCATTCCTCTCCCCCTCCCCCCTGCGGCATTCATGCATTTTTTTGACATGTAACTTTTTTTTTTTTTTTTTTTGGGGGGGGTCTTTTGTCCCCCCCCCCCCCCCCTCACCTTATCCCACCATCGTACCCTTCCCCTCCCCCCTCTGCGGTACCTATACATTGGACAACATATATAAACTGTTTGGGAGTGTTGCCCCTCCCCTTCCTCCCCATACCCACCTTTCCCCTATCCCGCTATCCCTCATCCAACTCCCCTTTGCGGCACACACACACACACACACACACACCACACAACACACACACACACACACCACACACACACACACACACACTCTGGACGTAGCATTTGTAACTGTGGTAGTACTTCTCTTTCCCCCATTCCGTTGTTCCACCCTCACCCTCCTTTGCGGCACCCGTAGACTGGACACAACAATTGTAACTGTGACGGGTGTTAACCCATTCTCTACCTCCCCTGTTCCAAGATACACCCCATTTTCCTTTTCGGAACCCCCGTACACTGGCCATAAGATTTGTAACTGTTTGGGGCGTTGCCCCTCATCCCGACATCCTGAAACCAACACCCCCCCCCAAACCCCTCCCCCCCCCCCCCCTCCCTTTTTGGCACCCATACATCGGGCCGAGCATTGTTACCCTTTCCAGACCCCCCACCACCCCATTCTGACATACCCCTCCCCCTCTCTTTTCGGCACCCATACACTGGAACCGAGCAGTTACTACTGTTTGGGGCGTGGCCCCTCATCCTCCGATCCCGTTGCTGCCCCACCCCCCTTCCCGTCTATCCTTTTCCTCTCTCTTGGCACCTACACAATGGACCTGAGAGTTTGTAATAGCTAATAGCTTGGGGTTTTGCCCCTGTTATCCCTGTCCTGCAATCCCCACCCCCATCCCCTTCCTTTTTCGCACCCCATAAGAGTTGTATTTTGAGGATGTTGTCCCTCACACACACCCCTCCCCTTCCCCGCCCAGCTCTCCTCCTCACTCCCTCTTTTTGCGGAATCCTTCTCTGGACCTGATAGTTGTGCTTGTTTTGGGGTGTTGCCCCTCTTCCTGTGTTGCCCCTCTTCCTCACCCTGCCCCCCCACCCCTCCTGGTATCCTCCCTTTTTCCTTTCCCTATGCAGCACCCATGGACTGGACTTGACGGTTGTGATTGTCTGGGGTGTTGCCCCCTTCTCCTCCATCCGGCTGTCGCTCCCCCCCACCCCACCCCCACTCCACCCCCATCCCCGCCACCCTTTACGTGCCGCGCGCGCCGCGCGCGCACACACACACCACCACACACACACACACACACACACCACACACACCGAAATGAAAGAGTTGTAACTATCCGAAATGCAGCCTTTCTTTCTCCTCCACTATGGTTCCCCCCCCCCCCCCCCCCCCCCCCCCCCCCCCCCCCCCCCCCCCCCCAAACATTCCCTTTAAAGGGACTCGTATAGGAATACAAGAGTTGCAACTATCTGGGTATTGCGCCCCCCCCCCCTCCCTCCCTCCCTCCGGTTATCCCCCCTTTTGCCACCCTTTAGGGCACCTACACTTTTAGGACGTGACGGAATTGTAACTGTTTGGAGTGGGGGGGAGGGGGGGGGGATGATGACTCCTAACACCCCCCTCCACCCCTCCCTTCTCCCCGATCCCCCACTTCCGCCCCGCCCACACACGGATGGTCTGGCGCCGTTTCGTTCGCTGTCAAAGCAAGTAGGAACTATTTGTTTCGCTGTTGTCTAGGCCCCGCGACCTTTTCTCTCACGCGACCTCTGGCGTGCCAGCACCCCCCGACCCTCCACCCCCCCCCCCCCACCCCCTCACCCCATACCCCCCTCTCCCCTCCCACTTCCAGCGTAGACCCCCAAACCCGCTTGCACGTCGCCTCTTCTTCTCCGGAAAGTACTGGTGCACCAGTCGTCTTGTCTGAAGTAATCTCGGCAGCTGATCTCGACAGCTTTCAGCTTCAGTCTGAAGTATTCCACAGTGCTTCTCTGCTAACCCTTACAGGTGGGGCAATTAGGGTAGATTTAGGACAGGCAGTAAGGTGTGTGTGTTTGTGTGTGTGTGTGTGTGTGTGTGTGTGTTGGAGGGGTTGGTGTGTGTATGTGGGTAATGGATGCCTTTATTTTGCGATGGTATGGTGCACAAATACACTCTGTATGCACACATACACCCACAGGCAAGGTGTACACACACACACACACACACAACACACAACACACACACACACACACCCCCGCGGCGCAAGTGCAGTTGGAAAGAGGGGAAGGGGAGGGGAGGGGGGCAGGGGAGAGGGATAGTGAAGATTTTTTATTCATATTTAACTTCGCTGATGATTCACGTTAAAGAAAAAATAAACCGTTGACGTGAAAAGACCTGTTGTATGACAACTTGTCAGGCTCAGTGTTTCCTCTTTTTGTTTGTACACTCGTTCATTACGCTCAAGCGAAACATTGTTAAGCAAAGTGGTGTGTGCGTGCGGGGTGTGTGTGTGTGTGTGTGTGTGTGTGTGTGTGTGTGTGTTGGACGGAAACCCAACCCTTTCCTTTTCCAGCCTTAACCTGCCCTGGACTGAATCAGGTATACCGTTTAGTGCTAGATGGACGGAGAAGGTTTTCAAGCCGTAACAAAAAACACCGACTCGCAAGAGTGATTGGAACTCGAAAATGTCGTCGTCATCTCCTCTGTCGAACGCTCAGACCATTGTAACTGCATGCGGGCTCCTGTGTGCGTGGCATGGTCAGTGGCTAGTGGATGATTAGACCACGATAGATCATCCAGCCAGCCACAGCCACTTCTGACAATGTTGGAGAGTGGAAGAGGGGGGGGGAGACGTGGGGAGCATGACCGCTGTCCAGTATCGTAACGTGGAGCGCTGTTTCTAGTGTGCAGGGAATGGTTTGCGATTAAACGCCCTGCAATCCTTTTAAAAGCTGGTTTATTTTCAGCTTCTCCGAAAGCAGCTGAGAGTGTGTAATGCCTTCTTCAAGATCAAAGCGAAATGCTAGTAAAGATGAATATTCTCTCTCTCTCTCTCTCTCTCTCTCTCTCCTCTCTCTCTCTCTCTATATATATATATATATATATATATATATGTGTGTGTGTGTGTGTGTGTGTGTGTGTGTAAACAAACAAACAAACAAAACAGGTCAATCGACACATGTCATTTCCGGTTTCCAGGACGAGTGGAGACCATGCAGGCTAAAGGAAACCAGACCTGCACCAGGTTCTTTACCTGTGCTGTGTACAGTGCACACCGGTACAGGTGGTGAAAAATGCTGGCTACGGTGCCTGCGTCACTCATCAATCACGGTTAACAAGGGACCACTTTCACCGTCCCGCATCGCTGAACTCTCGCATGCTCTGGTCCCACTCACCCGCACCCATCCCGCTATGCTCTCTCTCTCTCTCTCTCTCTCCTCTCTCTCTCTCCTCTCTCTCTCTCTCTCTCCTCTCTCTCTCTTTTGTATGGAATGAAAGGCGAGTTTAACGTCCTATCGGC
>CM065722.1:43894979-43897479 GCA_033310375.1 Conus canariensis | reverse complement strand
GAGAGAGAGAGAGAGAGAGAGAGAGAGAGAGAGAGAGAGAGAGAGAGAGAACTGAGTCTCTGGCTTGTCTGGACCAAAGAAACCGTCTCATGTGTGCGGCGAGAGTTCGAGAGAGGAGCGGAAAAGAGACGCCGCATGTACGGCCACGGCAATACGAACATGAAATATTCATCCGGCAATTATCCGGATGAGGTCCTTCGCACTTCTTCCGTCACAGAGCCTGCGCTACAGAGAGAGATGAAAGGGGGGGGGGGGGCAGTGGAAGGGGGGAGGGAGAGGTGGAGTCGTCATCTTTTCTGCCACTAACTTTTTTTTTTTTTTTTTTTGCCCCTGCCCTGCCCTTTCCCCCTTGCCCGTCTCTCTCGGTTCTGTTGTTTCACAAATTCCAGCAACCCAATCTGTCTTGCTGCTTTCATAAAGGCTCTCCCTATGCCATTTTGAGGACGTGCACTTTTTTTTTTCCCTCTCTCTCTCTCTCTCTCTCTCACTTTCAAATTAGACCCAGTGCATAGCCGGGAAAAGTGGCTCTTTCTGAGAGTCTCAGCAACCAACCAACCAACCTCCCTCCCTCCCTCACTCCCTCCCCCCTCTCTCTCTCTCACTCTCTCTCTCTCTCTGTCTCTCTCTCTCTCTCCCTCTCTCTCTCCCTTCTCTAATGCCACCCACCCACACCCCCCGCCCCCACCCCACCTTATCCCACCCCTTCTGTCTGTGTTCACTCTTGTACATTAGGTTTGTTGCATTTGGTATTATTATATTTCAGAATTTGTATCTTTTTCTTTCTTTTCTTTTCTTTTGGCCCCGGAGGGCTGGATGTTAAAAAAAAAAAAAAAGCAGTAATGCTTACTCCACTACCCTCTGAAAATAAAATTCGTTCGTTCGTTCTGTCTCTCTGTCTCCTCACCTTTCCTATTCTTACCACGGAGCCTCTCTCTCTCTCTCTCTCTCTCTCTCTCTCTCTCTCTCTCTCTCTCTCTCTCTCTCTCTCTCTCCACACACACACACACACACACACACACACACACCACGTGTGCGCGCGCACGTACACACACACACACACACACACACACATACACACAATCTCTCTCAATTTTGTCTTTTTATTTTTTAATCTTTTTTTTTTTTAATTTCCTGCGTTAACACCGTAGCAACGTGTTTTGTTAAAAGAAAAAGGCAGCGGAAGAGAGTTTTTTGTTGTTCTTACATCAGTACAGATGGTGGCGGGGGGGGGGGGGGGGGGGGGGGGGGGGTAGGAAGTGGATATTAATAATTAGTTTTAACTATCTTTTTTCCCCTTAGGAAATGATGGCAGTCGCAACTACTTTAACTGAACAGCGCCATGTCTAACTAATAATCTGTTACTATGTGTGCACAGTTTATCATAGCCTTGGTCTAGACTCGGAGGCGCTGGAGGCATAGCCCGGGACAGGGATACGGGGGAAAATCCTTTCCCCATCTTTTTCCAAGGCTTGAACGTTATAACGTTAGGCGGGTTTTTGTGGGTTTTGTTTGTTTATTTGTTCGGATGTTGTGTGTGTGTGTGTGTGTGTGTGTGTGTGTGTGTGTGTGTGTGTGTGTGTGTGTGTTTGAAGTGTAGAGGCAGTCTAGTCTGTCACGCGAGAATTTCCACGCAACAGCAGTTGGGGTCTTATGATTTCCTAAGTCCCATCCCAATCTCATGCAGCGGAAGAGATTGTCGGGCTATGTGAAAGAAGAACAGACTAACCGAAAGCTGTGACACCAGTGAAAAATGATTTTGCTGGCGAGTCGATGCATATCAGCCTTCTGAACTCGATGCAGAGCGTTTTATGTAAGAACTCGTTCAGATCCGTTCAAGCCTTGAAAGAGTTTTTACCACCCGCCAAAAAGAAGAAACGGTTTTGTGCTGATTGCACGCTGGCCACCCACCCACTCGTATGAGCTAATTAAAAGATGGAGAAGCTCCGTGGTGTATTCCATGTGCGGTACCACTCGCTATAAAGCATGCTGTAATGGAGCGTTGTGGTGTGCTTGATGCCAGACTTGACCACTTTTCAGCACGCTCCATGAAAACTTTGTTGTTTAGAGATGTTCCACTGGATGGGATTTTGAGTTTATGTAAGATATATGTGATCAAGATTTTATGGACATCGGATTTTTAAGTAATTTTGTGCATTTTAGAAAAAAAAAAATTGTTGAAGGTGTGTGTGTGTGAGAGAGAGAGAGAGAGAGAGGAGAGAGAGAGAGAGAGAGAGAGAGAGATGTGTACAGAATTGATTTAGACGAGGTGACAACTTTGATTTGATCCCAAGCGGTCGGCTACGCTATAAACAACATGAAAGGTCAGGTTATTTAACGTCCCTTTGCGTAAGCCACAAGTTTTCAAAACTTGGTGAGCTGATAATGTGCACATAAAGTTCAAAGAGGGTGTGTGGAGGAGGGTGGAGGGAGGAGGAGGAGGGGGACACGTTAAAGATGAGGTGGGGGAGGTGAGGGAGGAAGTTGGCTGGCGTTGTAGCGT
>CM065722.1:43882479-43889979 GCA_033310375.1 Conus canariensis | reverse complement strand
AATTTGTGGTTCGTGCCAGTTGGAAGAACTTGGAATAGAGAGGTCTATAATTGTGTCGTAATTGAACAATCATGTCCTAATTACTGGCATAGCACAATAACACAGGCCCAGTTTCACTTGGTTTGCCCTCATCTCTGACTGCTTCGCAACCGAGATAGAACACCGAAAGTGGAACCGCCATTATTGTGTCATGAATGTGAAATTAGCTGCTCAGAGTGTTATTCTCTCTCTCTCTCTCTCTCTCTCTCTCTCTCTCTCTCTCTCTCTCTCTCTCTCCACACACACACACACACACACACACACACCACACACACACACACACACACACACACCACACACACACCTCTCTCTCTCTCTCTCTCTCTCTCTCTCTGTGGAGTGTGTGTGTGTGTGTGTTCTATCCAAAACTTTGCTCTCAGACATAAAGACCATTCCCGTACAAAAAAAAAGTATGCTGGTGACTTTGAGGAATTTGATCTAACCGGTTGCTTTTTATGTTATGAAATTCTCCACGGCAGAAGTACGTTCACCTCGCGCGGATTCGTAAGAGTACAATATGGTCACATGTTCACGGGTATATACTCGTACTAGTATCATGCTATAAGACTTTCCGTGGCTTAGGCTTCATTGCCCTTAAATGTCCGCCTTGTTGTTGACGGCAGTGGGTGGTAATAATGATCGACAGGCATATGGACAAAAAGGATCGATCAGTATGACCGAAGGCATAAATGGTGGTGATTTTTATGTTCACTTCGATAGGTTATTTCTGAGGCAGTAAAAGAATTCTTAAAAGCATACCTTGAGCTTACTGTTGCTTTCTCCATCCCTTTTTCAGTCTCTGTCTGTTTGTCAGTCTGTCTGTCTGTCTCAGTGTCTGCCTCTCTCCCCTCTCTCTCTCTCTCTTCTGTGCTTGTGTGTTGTGTGTGTGTGTATGTGTGTGTGTGTATGTGTGTGTGTGGGGGGGGGGGGGGGGCGGGCGGGAGTCTTAGTATTGGCTGTCTTTTATCAAACTCTGCGGAAAGCTATTGACCTCGACCGTTGTGTTGCAGACGCCTGCGGACTGTCGGACATGGCGCACATCGAGAGCATCCAGGAGAAGTCGCAGTGCGCCCTGGAGGAGTACGTCCGCAGCCAGTACCCCAACCAGCCCACGCGCTTCGGCAAGCTGCTGCTCCGCTTGCCCTCCCTGCGCTCCGTGTCGGCCCAGGTGATCGAGCAGCTCTTCTTCGTGCGCCTGGTGGGCAAGACGCCCATCGAGACCCTGATCCGGGACATGCTGCTGAGCGGCGGGTCCTTCAACTGGCCCTACATGGCCATTCAATGACAGGCCTCCGCTGCCACCGCCGCCCCTTCCGTCTCTGCTGCTGCTGCTGTCGCTCTGGCCGCGGGCTCCCGTCACCACCACCACCACCACCACCATCACCATCCCCACTCCCACTACTACACCCACCACCCTCGTCATCACCCCTACGCCCTGACCCCCTCCTCTTCAGGGGTGGGGTCCGTTTCCTCTTCCTCCTCCTCCGCCAGTACGGCGGCGGCAGCAACAGGGGTGAAAGAGGCGGCCTTGGCAGCCTCCATAAACTCGCCCGCTTCTTCCTCTTCGTCGTCCTCTTCGTCTCCCTCCTCCTCCTTCACGGGCCCTGGGGTCACCGCCGCCTCCTCGACCACTACCGCCGGCTACTACTCCCACGCCCACGGTCACTCGGCGCACGCGGCGGCCGGTGGGCCCTTCGCCTCCTTCTCGGCGCCCATGGTGGCGGCCGCGGCCTCCTCCCAGGTCATGGCGCCCGTCAACGGCTGCTCTACCGTCCCCTCGGCTGTCTGGCCGGCCGCCCTGAGAGAGAGGACTCTGCTGGGACAGAGGGTGTTCTGATGGAAGGCCAAAGGAACTTGCTGGACCAGAGATCCTGGGGACGAGTCTGACTTCACCCGTCTTTTCGAAGAGCGTTGTTTGTGCGTCCGAATCCAGAGACCTTTGAATGGCTTCACCCTTGTCTTGAAAAAGCAGAATCGCAGTGCAGACTGTGCATCGCTGGATTGATCTTAATGTATATGCTGGTTCTGGACGGGATTTTTTTTTTTTTTTTTTTTTTTATAGAGTTTTGTGTACGTTGACCACAACTGCTGAATAAAGACGTCTCCCGAAGAAGATTCTGGTCACAGACGGAGCTGCTGCATGCTGAGAACTGCCCAAGTCTTTTTCATGACCTCTGTAGCTGTAGATCAAAGTGGCCGATCGGCAGACATACTGACGACTATCCAGTTTTGGATGCGCTAAAGCTGCCGTGTGAAGAATCTAGACATTGGTTATTAGAGGATCATGAGCTCTTTCTGCTGAATCCTGCATTTTAATGTAGACCTGGGAAAATAAAAGCCAGATCTTCAAACCGTAACAGCTCACCAAGGCCTAACGTTATGGGATGCTTGTGGCCCAACGAGACTGAATAGAGCGAGGTGGAAGATCACTGTCGTGGTTACAGTCTGTTCCACACCCAGCTATCGGCCAAACCTGATCACTGCTTCACACTGCCAATGTGGAGCACATCAAGTGGGACTGAGACTGTCATAAAAGACCCGCTTGTCATAAGAGTGGCGCTTTCTCTGAAATAGGTCGCTACTAATGGAGAGAGTTTCTGACAAAAGGGTTGTGCGCTACATCGTAGAGGAGAGAGAGAGGGCGAGGCGGTTTGAGATCTCTTGGTCCGTCAGGCTTTTTGGTGCTCAGAGGGTCCGGACACAGGGAGTAAAAGATATACAGACAGGCTGATGATCGATGACCCGTTCGCATGGGCACATCTGTACCTGAATATTTACCAGTTCCCACAATGAACAGGCAGCGTTGAGGAGGGAGGGAAAAAACCAAAAGAAACGAGAAAGGCTCACGTATGGCATACAACTCCACAGTTGATTCCACATAGGACTAGCCGTGCTTAACAACCATGTACTTGTTTCTTAAACATCTTTCTGGCGTCTCCCCCATGAACAATATTTAATTTCCATATTTCGTCGCCCCACGGCGCAAATGAGAGCACCATACTGAATACTGCTGTGACACTATCACGTATACTACTACTACGTGATCGGAAGTCTGATAGTTGTCGGACTTGATTTCCTGGACTTCTGGGAGTCGGGCCACAGTCCTGAGACTGAGCAGGGTTATTGGCAGGACGATAATCACGGATCAAGATAAGGTCAGCCAGGTGCAGCCGGAAGTATATATTTATATACCGCGATTGAAGAAGAAGAGGCGGTTGTGGTCAAAGGTATCTCTGTATTATCTCTTAGACGTGAGTTGATTCCACTGTGGAGATACACTCCGCAGCGTTTTTCTCAACTGTACACCCTTGCCCCTCACTACAGGAGAGAGCGAGCAAGAAAGGAAGAAGCCGTATGCCCACTGTACATAGCCCAGAACAGTAAGCAGATTGTGTGTATATAATGGCGGTTTGATAACTTTCGATGACATACTTGCCCCCATGCGTACTGTTACTACTACTACTACTACTACTACTACTACCACTGCAGTTGTGAGTGTTCAGATCTATGGTATTATATTAGCCCAGTACGCCATGATTACATTAGTCATGCCCTCTATTCTGTTCTTTCTTTCGTGTCGTGGTTTGGTGATGAAGTGATTACGTCATGTCCGCTGTTCCCTACCTACCATTCATTTTGTCAGTCTCTTTGAAGATCTCGCGTGGAAGTTAGTTACGTAACAGAAGAAAGGAGTTGTAAAAAGACATGAAAAGAGTAAAAGGTCTTGTAGAGCTGATCGTTGTAAAATTTGAAGGCGGAAAGCATCATTGCATGAAATGATCCGGTAGATTAGAGCCATCATCACGCCCTGGTTTTCTTCTTTGGGGGTTTTCCCCCCCTCTCGAGGCATCATTACAACAGGTGTGTGGTTGTGTGTGTGTGTGGGGTGGGTGCGTGGGTGGCCGGGTGTTTGAGAAAGATGTGATGAATTTTTATTACAAATGTACACACCAGTATACACACTTGCATGTATAATAAAGCAACTTTGAATAGTAATTTATGAATCCCGGCATTCGCCTATACAATATTTGTTTACAATTTTTGTTTGTTTATTCATTTATGTTTTTTTTTTTTCATTATAACGGTATTGATGGAAAGGAGTCCTTTTTTCCTCTTTTCTTTCTCTGATGAGCCAGACTAGGTTTAAACTAGGGTTGATTCAGCATGATTTAATTATAATTCGGAAGAGGAAAAATATGTTCCCATGAAGTTCTTTTTTTTTGTTTGTTTGTTTTTTGGGTGGGGTGTTTTACAAGCGATCATAAGAAATATTTATAATTTGATCTAATAAAGCGAGGTCTGTAGTGACAAATCATCGTTCATGTTGGTTTGGTTTAGGTTTTTAGCATTACTGGTGAATGGTCTTCAAAATGTATTGCTGAGTTTATGGGAATGTTTTCTCATGTTTACTTTTTTTAAGTAGCCCTATTGATTTAAAGAAAAGTTTCATTTGATAAAATGACATTACAGAAATGCTGTGCGAGAGACCCTGAAATCAAAATCTCTCTCCTCTCTCTCTCTCTCTCTCTCTCTCTCTCTCTCACCACACACACACACACACACACACACACACACACACACACACACACACACACACAAACGAACGCACATGCACGCACAAAAATTTCATACAATATATTACAAATATATTTCGTGCCATTTGAATTCTGTTGCTCTTTTTTCCCCCAACTATGTCCCGAGCAACAAACATGATGTCTGTTAATAGTGTAGAGCGTCACCAGTGACGGAAGTGACGTGTGGCTTGTAGTGGATTGTGGGCGGAAGGTTCACGTACATTCTTAATTAATGAGAATGACATCACGAACAGGTGAATGGCAGCTTTTTCCCCTTCACAAATGTATCGATTTTTTTTTTCTCTGTTTGTTTGGACTGTACCCTTGTTGGAAAGCAGCATACTATAACGTATTATGATTTTTGGACTGGTATCTTGACGCCAAATGAACCTATTCTCTTGTCTGCATTTTCACATGGCTTGTCGGTTTATATGAATGACGATTGCAAGGTATCATTTGTTACTCCCTTCCATTGTACGATTCTTCATTTTGCATCAGACTGGCTTGTGTGTTCCGATGAACTGACGAGTATTGTTTTGAATATGAAGGTGCGTTTTGTCAGGATTTTGTTGTTGTTGTTGATTTAAATTCCTTACAACCCCCGCCTGATTTTTTTTTTAATCACTTCCCAAAACATGGTGCCATTGGTTTTGTATCTTGTCGATTTAATAAAGGTATAGCTGAATGCGCTCTGATGAAATCGCCATTTGAAGAAATTGAGTGCTGGGTTGTGTGCGTGTATGGCAGAGGAAAATGAAGAGAAAGTGATTTTCTTTGTGTTTTTATTTGAATAAAAGCATTCGTAGTATATCAGGTATTAACATTAAGTTGGTTTTTTTTTCAAGTACGAAAATACTCGATTCTTTTTCCTTTCTTTAGATGATTCTTAGGATCTTTTTAGGTTAACAAAGCGAAATAAAAAGAATTGCGGATGTTTCACAGTAAGAAGCTCATCGTAATGCTTTGTCGGTTAAGGTAAATCAGTTCTTGAAAGAGAAAAACTACATTCGCAACAGAATTGTTTCAGTATTTTCACATTCTACAAAGCAGAGAATTGATACAAGCGCCATTGTTCGCTCTCCACCTCGCTCTGATCCTTTCAGTAAATGAATTTCTGATACAGTGAGAAACATTTTTGCTTGTTCTGTCGTTACGCACAGGTACATAGGAAGAAAAACATTAAGTAGGTGTGACAGTTAACTTTGATGATAGTATAACTATTTGCTGAGTTGCTCACGTGTGTACCGCTTATTTAATTACTTCCTGGATTGATAGTAGTTCTGTTTTAGAGGTTTATAAAACTTGACCAACTAACTGCATCCCCACCTCCCTTCTCTCTAACCCCCCCCCCCCCCCCAAAAAAAAAAAAAAAAAAGAAGAAAAAAAAAGTCACCACGAACAGAATCCTATTTACGTATAGCAAGTATATCTATAATGATGGGGAAACAGATTATAGGTATAAGGAAGATACTCGAGATCTTGCTACTTCGGTGCTATTTTCTGGTCTGTTCTTTCTTTAAGAATGTTAAACCGCTTATAGGTAGGTTCATTGCTTTTATCTTCCGCGAGGTTGTGGTGGAGCTTATCATTAAATTGCTCTTACATTTGGCAAACATTGCACGGCTAATGAATTCATTCATGGAGCAGTATCGTCACGCTTTATCATGCGGAAGCCAACTGCTAAAAACAATCGCATACTCCTCTCTCTCTCTCTCTCTCTCTCTCTCTCTCTCTCTCTCTCTCTCTCTCTCTCTCTGTTTATTTTTGCTACTTTTTGTTTTTCGGCATCATTATTTTATTTCTTTTTTTTTTTCTCCATAACTTTTTCTGTCTTTTTCTTTTTTCGCTGCTGAATTTGGGTGGTATTGATCAGTGGATGCATCAGAAGAAAAAGATAGAGCTACTATTCACGGTTGTTCGATCAACATTGAATTTGTTAAATTGTGGAGGGGCGGAGGGGTATCATCAATATGGCCTCCTGCCGCAAGTCAAGTTAAACTGTCAGTGGTTTGCGCTTGCTTGTTTTTTGAAGTTTCCTTTGTTGCCGTATTTGGTCTTGTTTTCTTATTAGTGCCGATGTTGGTTGCTGCTTAATAATATTGGATTTCTTAGATGCTTTGGCATCAAGTTGTGTCTGTATGTTTTTTCCCATCTTTAGATAAGAAGTACTAGAGGAACGAGAGAAGAAGAAAGAATAGATGGCAATAAACTGCGATGTAACTTTTGTGCTGGAAGGAAGGAATGGATATAATGATGTTACTCGCTAGAATTTTCCTGAAAGCTGTTTTAATGCATTTAGACTTGTATGTTATCGATTTTTTTTTTTTTTAATCTCAATTCGTGCCATGCAGTACAATATCTATACACATGTTCTAAATGTTATGCGCGCGCGCACACGCACACACACACACACACACACACACACACACACACACACACACACACACAACATACACACACAGCGCGCGCGCTGGAAGTGAAAAGAGATTTAGTACAAAGCCAAATATCAGACAGCAGCCAAATAAATGAATGATTAAGAAACAATCAAACGGATCAACCAATCGGTAAAATGAATCTGAAAGCTACGAACGACATAAAATTGTCAGATGTGTTTTGGATTCAGTATTCTTTAAGATATTTCTGTGCTTTATTTTATTTTATTTTATTTTTTATTTTTATTTTTTTGTTCGGGTCGGCGTTTGGGGGCTTTTTTTTTTTTTTTTTTTTTTTTTTTTAAGAGATGTTTTCAGTTACTTGATTTCATATGGTGCTTGGTCTGCATTTTAGATTTTCTTTTAAATATATGTTATTACCGTATGCATGCTTCATGAGTGACCTTGTTTATCACTGTGTTTTTCGCAATTTTTTTCTTCTTCTGCATTTAGGG
>CM065722.1:43864979-43869979 GCA_033310375.1 Conus canariensis | reverse complement strand
ATCACATCGTTGGCAGGCTTTGTCATATGAACTTCGCCCGCTGGTTTTCTTCGGTGTCCTGAGCGATTATCGACACGATAGATCTGTCGTCGATATCTGTCCTGGTCTGACTCTAATATATGTATCCAGAATGCAATAGTTTAAACTAACACTTTAAAAGTAATGGAGGACCTCCCCAGTTCGCCCCAACCTGGTGGAGTCATAGTTTTTCTATGAAGTATTAATGTTTACCTGCTGACTTTCCTGTGCGTTGTTTCATGTGGGAATTTGTTTGCAAGACCCATGAAACAACGCACAGGAAAATAATTTCGATAGTTGCATTGATTCGCCGTTTCAATCATTTTTCCAGCACAGGTATCTTGGGGTCTGTTTTTGGTGAATATGGTGACCTCTACTTTACCTGTGTCAACTTTCATCCTGCGATCTAAAAAGTAGTTGTGTAAATGGTTTGTTTTACGTTGACGATCTTGTTTTGAGGTTGAGAAGATAGCTAGATATTCTGCAAGTTGTGTGTGTGTGTGTGTGTGTGTGTGTGTGTGTGTGTGTGTGTGTGTGTGTGTGTGTGTGCATATATGCGTGCGCGTTTGGAATTGATCTCATGAGACATCGTGCGTATCCTTGGTATGTACTTTTGTGTGTGGAAATCAATTTCGGCTAAAATTGTAAAAAGTGCGCGCACGTGTAAGTGTGAGCATAGAGGCTGGTCCCATAAAGACCCAGTCACTACAGAGAGAGAGAGAGAGGGAGAGAGGGGAGGTAAACAGAGTCAATATGCTTCTCCTTTTAGACAGTGATGTTGATTAGGAAACCAAAGAAGAGAGAGAGGGAGAGGTGGGGGGTATTTAAATGTTATGATCATAGGACTGTCGACCACACACACGCACACACACACACACCCCACACACACACACACACACACACACCACACACACACACACACACACGCCCGCGCGCAAGCGCGCAGAGAGAGAGAGAGAGAGAGAGAGAGAGAGAGAGAGAGAGAGAGAGAGTCCTTGTATCTACATCCTTACGCGAGTGCATATGCATTTATGCACGCTAACATCATGCACGTACACACACACACACACACACACACACACACACACACACACACACACACACACACACACACACACATCTTCCCTCCCACACCCTCCCTCCGTTCGCTCTGAGCAGAGAGAGAGAGAGAGAAGAGAGACAGAGACAGAGAGAGAGAGAGAAGACAGACAGAGACAGAGAGAGAGAGAGAGCGGTGGAAAGGGCGGTGGTGATGGTGGTGGAGGAGCATACAGACAGGCAAAGACAGACGGAGCGTGAACTGCTCTCTTTGTGATACAATAATGGCCCACATTTTCACACAGCTCTGCATTGGAAATAACTGCAGACCACACATTTCCGACATCGATAAATATCGGCGTCTGAGTGTATTCATATGACTGAAAAGAAAAAAGCCATTTTTTTTATTCTGGCCCAGATATTCGCTGGTGCGTGTATCTACATCACATTGTGGCGTGGCTTCTCTTATATGCAGCTCCGACATGCTGGCATTCGTTGGATGCAATTTCTTTTCTTTTATCATCACAAAAACACAAAGCTGTGTTGTTTGATCAAAGCGTTCTATGGACAAAAGGTAATGTGTGTGGAATTTAAGGTTCTCTGTTTCTTTCCCGCTTTGTACTCTGGTAGCCTACTAAAAAGGAATTTGGAATATTAAGTATTGCATAAGCACCTTCATGCTCTGCTCTCATGGTGACCTCAGTTTCGATGTCCTCTCCTCCGCGTCTATGGCCTTGGTTTGATTCTGTCGGGTCACCGGTATCGGCAAATTCATGGGGGCTGTTGTTGTACGGACGTGTTGGTGCCCTCCAGAGGGAGAGGAGGTCACTCACGCTGGCTCCGCGACTAAGCAATTATTGTCGTCAGTAGGGGACTTAGTATGTGGTGTCCTGCGTATGTTGGATCAGAACAGGCACCACTGAACACGCAGTAGTGCAGTGTCTCCTATGGCAGGTTGCCTCTTGACGACTTGACATTGACTGCTCCCTGTGAATTGCCAGTGCCAGGGACTGGCCGGTCTGTGGCTGCGGACGGGAGGTCGACATGAGCGGCGTGGGTGCAATGCCGCTGAGGTGGAACAAAAGATGGGACAGCAACAACAGCAACAACAAGAAAAATTGGATAAGGACGTCGACGAAGACTGGAGCAGAAGCACACACACACACACACACACACACACACACACACACACACACACACACACACACACACACACAACAGAGTTAGAAGTAAAGCTTACCTTACCAAAAACACGCTAGTGAATTTTCGACAAATTGATATGTGGGACCTCACAAGTAATAAGCATGACCAAGGCGCAAAACAACACTCCCTATTCAGAACGACACTCCCCATTCTGCTGACCCCCCCCCCCCCACCCCCACCACCCCCACCCCCACTCCCCCACCCCCTTCTCGGGCTCTTTATTTGGCGCATTCTTGTATGTCCACTATAGAACATATATGACGTCTGACGATATTTCTCGAAAATTCACTGGTCTACTTTGAATTGTGTAGTAAGTAAGCTTTATTTTTCACCCCGGTTCAGTGTGTTGCTTTGTATTTGGGGGCTCAGGAAGACAACGTCTGCACCCAGACTGAAACAGTTATCCGCCCATACCGCCATACCAATAGTGATTGCGGTACCAGTTCGTCTAGCTTGTTTGCAGATATGAAGGACCAGAAAGGAAAAGAGAAAAACGTCCCTGGAAAAGAGACGTACCAAGCTTGTACAAAGGTTTCCTTGTTTGCCCTGTGCGTCTCGTGTCTGTCTGTGTGCTAGGATAAGCGGTGCCGCAAGCAGCGCTAATTTGCAGTTACGGGCTAGTAATCGTTTTACCGTGGGAGCGAACGTTTCCTTTTTTTTTTTTTTTTTTTTTGCATTTGATTTAAGGTAAATGATTGTTGTTTATAACGATGAAATCACTAACCACAGCTCTAAAGGAAAGATCGAGATGGGGAAGGGGGTGGGGGATGCGATGGGAGGAGGGGGGGGGAGTTGGCGACAGGGATGGAGGGATAGACAGTGATGCAGATATACTGAAGAGAGAGAGAGAGAGAGGGGGGGGGGGGAGTAGGGACAGGGAGGAAGGGGGAGTGAAGTGTGGCAGATATAACATTAGAGAACTTAGAGAGAATAAGGAGATGGGAGACAGAGGATGGAAAAATAGGGGGTAGGTGGAGTAATGGAGGCGAATGGGATAAACACGCAGATAAAGGCCCTCTTCCCCAATACTCCCATCTTTGCCCCTCTTTCTCTGTGGTAACATCACAATGCACACACACACACACACACACACGCACACACACACACACACACACACACACACACACGCACGCACGCACACACGCACACACTCACTCACTCAGAGAGAGAGAGAGAGAGAGAGAGAGAGAAGAGAGAAGCGCGGAAGCCTGCGCGTACACACACACACACACACACACACACACACGCACACACACGCACACCACACACACACACACACACACACACACACACACACACACACACACACGCACACACACACACACACACTCACCCAGAGAGAGAGAGAGAGAGAGAGAGAGAGAGAGAGAGAATAACGAGGCAAGGCTGATGTGTACTCTTAAAGATGTTCATTACTCCAAAAGACTGACGAGATCGATTTCCGAGTTCTTCGACTAGTCCTACAACAGGCAGGGCAAGACCCGCTAAGCAAACAACGAAGCTGGCACTGACGCGCTGCACAATTCCTAGTCACAAGCACCAGTAGCAGCAGCCGCAGCAGCAGCAGCAGCAGCAGCAGCCGTCCCCGCTTACCTTTAAAACAGCAGAGTCAAGACGCTTGAAAAGCAACGACAAACGACAGGAACTGAAAGCGCGCGTGCGACCGCCCGCGCGTGCGCGCGCGCACTCACATGCACACACACACACACACACACACACACACACACACACACACAAAACAACGCCCGTGTGCGCGCACAGAGAGAGAGAGAGAGAGAGAGAGAGAGAGAGAGAGAGAGAGCACAAACGAATGAATGGTGTGTGTGTGTGTGTGTTTGTGTGTGTGTGTGTGTGTGTGTGTGTGTGTGTGTGTGTGTGTGTGTGTGTGTGAGTTAGAGAGAAAGAGAGAGAGAGAGAGAGAACAAATATGTGTCCGTGTGTGTGTCTGTGTGTGTGCGCGCGCGCCTGCGCACGTGCGCGCATGTGTATGTGTGTGTGTGTGTGTGTATGAGAGAGAGACAGACAGACAGACAGACAGACAGACAAAGAGACAGAGAAAGGAGCACAAATGAGAGAGAGAGAGAGAGAGAGAGAGAGAGAGAGAGAGAGAGACAGAGACAGAGACAGAGACAGAGCAGCCGACCGACCACCACCAACCAAACCAAAGCGAGTTAGCAGAACGGGAGGTATTGATCTGTCATTGGCCGTGTCACAGTGGTCAGCCCCTTTGACCCGGCAGCCATCTGATTGGTCGCGGGGCGGCGAGGCGCGGGTCCCCCATGATTGGGTGGCGATGTGAAGGCAAGGGCATTGGCCAGGCCACGGCCCGGCGCGCGGGTCAGCCCACCAAGGAGAACTCACTGGCCACTGGGGTGGGAGAGGGAAGGGGGGAGGGGGGAAGGGAGAGCGGAGGGCAGGGCAAATCGTCTCGTCTTGAACCCAGGCCGGCGTGCCGTCTTCGGGGAATCTGGTCGTCGTAAGTCGGTGCTGGGGTCAACTGGCAGCTAGCTATGCTGTTGGGCTGCCAGCCTGCCTGTGTCGGTCGTCTTCTGGGAGTGAGTGCCAGCCAGCCAGGGTGGTTCATTGGTAAGGGCACACGGAGATCGTCGCTGTTAGACGTTAATTAACTGTTTCGAAATCTGCTGGCTCCTGGTATATGTGTCTTGCTGCCTGTATGTCTTAAAATCCGGTATGGCTCCGGTGGTAGTGTAGGTTGATCCATATATACTCTTCTCCGTTTT
>CM065722.1:43834979-43857479 GCA_033310375.1 Conus canariensis | reverse complement strand
AGAGAGAGAGTGGTGAGTCGAGCGAATGTTCTCCAGTCCTTGAGACTAATCCATGGCAGTTTTGCTGATTTGGGTATTAGTTACCTTGGGTTCTTCAAGTGTCCGAACTCCTCCAATACCGTATGTGTGGGTACCCCGAGTTAGATGTTGAAGTATGAAGATAACTTGGGGAGTAATTCCTGTATCCGGTGGTTATTGACAAATAGATACCACACTAGCATTCCTATAAAAACAAATTGCTTCTCACCTCTACAAGTAGCTGTTCAAAGGGTTCTCCAGTGGAAATTAAAGTGTGGACAAGGGAGACAAGCAGGACAACTGGTGCTGAGCGTCCCAGCCCAGTGACCACCAGCCTGCACGCAGCTCTCGAGGACCGTTCACGCTTACTGATCCTCAGGGGTGAACCCGGCTTCAACCTATTAGACTGACAGGTCGCACCGTGTGGGCCATGGGCTGAAGTAGATAGATGAGGCATTAGGTCTTGGCTTGTGGAGAAAGACATCATCATAGTTCAGGGGGACTTCAACGCCAAAGTCGGCCCAGATGCCTACAAAGACTGGGCTGGAACAGTGGGTCAATACGGCACAGGGGAAACTAACGACAGGGGACTTCGCCTTCTGGAGTTTGCCTGCACCCAACGGCTCACCATTGCCAACACCCTTTACCCCCACAAACTGTCAAGAAGAACAACCTGGCATGCGCCGAACGGAATGACTCACAACCAGATCGATTTTGTCCTCACACCGCGGGGCTTCAAATCAAGCATCAATAAAGCAAAGACGAGGACATACCCCGGAGCTGATATAGGCAGCGACCACGATCTCGTGCTGCTCACAATGAAGATCAAACTGAAGAAGAAGTACCAAGCTGCGCAGCCACGCATCAAGTTTGACCTGGAGAAGCTAAAAGACCCAGAGATAGAAGAGGCATTCCAGGCACAGCTCGGGGGGCGGTTCGCGGCACTCAACCTCCTGGACAGTGACATCAACGACCTCACAAACAGCTTCAATGAGGCAGTCCGTGAAACAGCAGAGGAGTACTTGGGCGACAGAGGAAGAAACACCAAGCATGGATCTCAAACGACATCCTTGACCTCTGCGACAAAAGAAGATTACTGAAGAAGACGAAAAATTCCAGCCCTGAACAAGCCTCACAGTATCGAAAAACCAACAACCTTGTAAGGAAGGAAATGATTGAAGCCAAAGAACAATGGATCAATAACCAGTGCGAGAACATCGAGAAAGGCATGGAAAAGGGAAACAGCAAACATGCCTTCACCACACTGAAAAACCTCACCAAGACGCAGCAAAACAGATCGTCAGTCATCGAGGATACCTCAGGCGAGCTGCTGACAGAAAGCTCCGCTGTTTTGAACAGATGGACACAGTACTGCCAAGAACTTTACAACTACCCTATACAGCCAGACGACAGTTTGTTTGAGGGGGACTCAACACCATCAAGAGAATCCTCACCGCTACCAGTGATGAGAGAAGAAGTGGAAGAAGCCATCCGCAGCCTTCCAGCAGGGAAATCACCTGGAGCAGACAATATTCCAGCAGAGCTGCTCAAACATGGAGGGAAGGAATTGGTCACTCTAGTAACATCGATTTGTCAGAAGATCTGGGAGACAAAACAGTGGCCCACAGAATGGACTCAATCACTCATCATTCCCCTGCCCAAAAAGGGGAATCTACGCCAATGCCAGAACTACAGAACAATAAGTCTCATTAGCCACACCAGTAAAATCATGCTCAGAGTCATCTTGAATCGACTGAAGAAAGAGGCGGAAGAACACCTGGCGGAAGAACAAGCTGGATTCAGGGCAGGCAGAAGCACAGTAGAACAGATCTTCACCTGCCGGATACTGATGGAGAAACATCTGCAACATCAGAGAGACCTGTTCCACAACTTCATTGACTTTAGGAAAGCGTTTGACAGGGTGTGGCACGGGGGTCTGTGGCAGGTGCTCAGAAAGTTTGGCATAGAGGAGGGTCTCGTCCAAACCATCCAGGCGCTGTATAACACCGCCAGCAGCGCAGTCCTCCTCAACAACCAGATAGGGGACTACTTCAAGACCACAGTTGGAGTCCGTCAAGGCTGCCTGCTATCTCCCGTCTTCCTAGAAAACATCATGCGTGAAACCCTCCATGACTTCCACTCCACTGTCTCCATCGGAGGAAGAACCATCAATAATCTGAGGTTCGCAGATGACATCGACCTGATGGGTGGCAGCAACGAAGAACTACAAGACCTGACAAAGAGACTGGAAGAAAGGGCAGGTGCATATGGAATGGAAGTGAGCACAGAAAAAAGCAAAGTCCTGGTCAACAGCACAACCAACACTTATGCTGAAATCTACATGAACGGGCAACAGCTTGAAGAAGTGGACGCTTTCAAATACCTTAGCGCCACTCTTACCAAAGACGGTCGCTCTACAACAGAAATCAAGACCAGACTAGCGATTGCAACAGCAGCAATGGCAAAGCTAAACAAGATCTGGAAGAGCAGGGAGATCAGCTTTCCTACGAAGATGAAGCTGTACAAATCCCTGGTGCTGTCCATCCTGCTGTATGGCTGCGAAAGCTGGACCATGACAGCAGAGACCACCAAGAGAATCCAGACGTTTGAAACTAAATGCTTCAGGCGCTTGCTCGGGATCCCTTGGCAAGACCGGAAGACGAACGACCTTGTGAGGAGCCAAATAACATCACTTGCAGGCCCCAAGAACCCCTCTTGGCAATAGTCAAGAAGAGGAAGCTGTCGTGGTTCGGGCATGTCATACGCCACAACTCACTGCCCAAACAGTCCTCCAGGGCACGCTGGAAGGCGGCAGACGAAGGGGACGACAAGCCAAATGCTGGATGGACAACATCAAAGAATGGACCAGGATGGATGGCCCCACGCTGATGCGACAGGCAGAGGACAGGGCCGGATGGCGGCGCCTGGCTTCGAGAGTGTCTCTCATCTCTCCTCTACGCCCATCATGGGCAAGAGAATGATGATGATGATGATGTGGAGAGGCCTGAGCTGCTGGCACAATGCACAGTGCAGGGGAATCAAAGAGGAGTTAGAGTGAGGTTTTATGCATGAACCACACGGTATCCAGCTCCTTGCTGTGCATTTGTAAGTGTACACCCGTGATTCCATTGGCTGAACCAACTAACCGTAAACATGGTGGCTTTCAACTATTAAAAGTCGACGCGATGCATGTATGTGTGTACGTCTCTAGTGATTATTGGCTGAACAGTATTTGGTTGTCATTGTGAGCGGTCATGCGACGCTCGGAAAACCACTTGGGTGATCTAGTTGCAAAGCGAGAGGACTGCAGGCGGAAATCTAACAAATCTTCCGCTTCCTTGCGCTGAACCCTGTGAAGTGATCTGAAGCGATCAAAGCTAAGTGAATTTTCGTTGTTTTATTCGTTTATGTCTCACATGATGAAGACCTAAGAGGTCGAAACGCGTTGTGTTTCGTCTTGTGACTCGTTTGTCCACGTTCTCTGGGCGGTTCGCTAACATTTATTTAAGATTCACTTGGGTGATGACTCATCTCCACTGGAGAATCGTCTACCTGCGTAGGAGACGGAAGACAGCAAGACGTGTCAGACCTGTTAGAGCCTTAAGACAGGGAGCTTTCGGCCAGTGAGAGTGTTTGCGTCGACGGAAAATGCGTGGAAAAAACAGGAGCTCTATCAGTGGAATGGGCAAATTGCAGCGGAGTCCTTGGGGGCCGGAATAGCTCAATTGGTAGAGCGCCAGACTCGTAATCCAAGGGTTGCGGGTTCGAATCTCCGCCGGGCCGTTTCGGTACAGGGGGATTTTTCCCTCGGAGTTAACATTGGTTCTGACTTCATTTCCCATACAGTCCTTCGAATGAGACTCTAAACCGAGGTTCCGTGTGTGAACGCACGCATAACATCTTGCACACACGTAAAATCCCATCACCAACTATCGGAAGAGAAGGTCAGTTTGGCCGTTGGTATGAATGACACGTTACACATAGCATACACCTTCCCCGAAGATGGAGTATGGCTGCCTTAATGGCGGGATAAAAAAACCGTTCATGCACACAAAACTCCACTCCCTTTGTTGGACAGATGGGATTAATACTTGCCTGTCTATATAGGAAGTGTCCGCAGGAGTATCAGCCTGCTTACGCAGAAGAAGAAGAAGAGGAAGAAGCAGCGGAGTCCAGGAAACTCCATTCGTGGGTACAGCTACAGCTACACTGCCAGTTTCCCCAACTGGGATCCGGCCAATCGGGAGGACTTAGGAATACTGTGGTGTCTTCGTGGAGGTCAACGTGGCCGGGATGATACAGAGAATCGAACAGTTTAGCAGAGAAAAACAGCTGGCAAGTTGCGCATTTACTTGTCTATTTTGTTTTCATATGTGCATAACTGCAGAGAATGTTGGAATGTTGCCTTCCATGGGAATTAAAAATAATAGAGATAAAAAGTGACGCAATCATTGGGTTATCTGTTTGTGTTTACTTTTTGTATTATACAGATCAACCTGTTGTGCAGTGACGGGTGAGGGCTCGGAGTTAAGTTAAATAAGATTTCGTTTTTGAAATATCATTGATGTCCCGTCATCTTTGGACAGAGTGTGTGTGCCTACGCGAGGGCACAATTTGTTCAGGGAAATTGTGAATCCTTCTATTGTCTATACCGCTATACATTCCTGTATATGATGATCATATACTGATAAGGAGGGGGTACGTTGAGACACCTATCAGAGAGAGAGAGAGAGAGAGAGAGAGAGAGAGAGAGAGAGAAGAGAGAGAGACAGACAGACAGACAGACAGACAGACAGACAGACAGACAGACAAAGTCATTGCGAAGGACTGCACATTCATCCACTCCACGCGTTCCACTTTACTGCCGACCTCACCCCACCTCATCCCACACAACATTCCCACGATATCTGTCCCTAAAGACACGGGCTACACACCCCAAAAGTACTACGGCAAGGCCTTGAATAATCCATCGAGTATTTATGGACACGCACAACGGACTTTTTATTGTGTCCTAGTTGACTCCCCTTCTTTTTTTTCATTTGTCCATCAAGATGTGTGATAGGTGGTTCCATGCAGACAGATTACACGACCGAATGAGTTACATGAGAATGTCCCAAAGGATATTCTGAGAATCCTCCTACAATGGGATCACAGAGGATGTTGTGGGAACATCGTGCCAAAAATTCCGTCTTTTTCCGTCCATGGTGGGGTTGGGGGTGGGGATAGGGGGTGGGGGACCCCCCGCAAAAAAAAAAAACAAAAAAAACTACCCCCCCCCCCCCCCCCACCCCCGTCCGGTCCTGGATGAAAGTGACAGGACTGGGCCTAATCAAATGAGGCTAGATGGCGCAAATAGACGGTCAGAGTTGAGCTCCCAAGGCCTGAAATGCGAGATCAAGTATGAGGCCATTCATTCATTCCTAAATCTCATACTGACCAGTGCCCTTGTGGCACAGGCTCCCAAACTCCCACCCACATCTTACAGTCCTGCCTTTCTTTTGAAGCCTCTAGACACCAGACGTGGCCCAGTCCAGTTGAGGTCCAGGAGGAGCAGTGGGAACCGGCGAGGTCACTGCGGCGAACTGTTGACTACATCTTACTAACATGATTGAGGATCTGGCATAGCCGGGAACGCCATAGAAAGAAATTTCTAATTTGATATTGATATTATTGACAGAAATCTTTCAGATTAGGTGAAATGTTTGGGGGGGGGGGAGGGGGGGGGGCTTGTTGGTTTGTTATATTGTTTGATTTTAATTTGCCACTCAACTTTGTGCTATGACTCTAATCGACTACATGGATTTTTATGGCGTTTGGTGCATATACTTATTTGTGGCGTGTGGCCACAATGTGAAGAAGAACCCCAGAGAGAGAGAGAGAGAGAGAGAGAGAGAGAGAGAGTGGCGGCACCGAATGACAGCATATCTACTTAGCCACAAGGATGAGGCGCTGCCCAGACGCACGTTCACAGGACACTCACCGTCAGCAGTCTACATCCTGACAACGGAAGAATCCACTCGCCCCATCCGTAGCATTGTCATTGTCTAGGTCATTGTCGTCTCCGCCGGGTTAGGCTGTGTCGCTGTGTGTCGGACCGCTTCGTAGGCTAGCGTGCACACTAGAGGCTTTTAGAGACATTCACGTTTAACGTCCACGCCCACTAAAGACTATAGGAAAGACCGGAGATGAGGGGGCACACAGGGATGGGAGGGAAGGAGGGTGGGGTGGAGGGAGCAAGCGACCTAACTCTTCACTGATATTACATGAACCACATCAGTTGGCACCAATGGGATTCGATCTTCCCACTTCTGACGACCAACCCCTCGCTTCACCACTGAACCAAGGCCTTTCCACTTCACCCCCATCCATCCCCCCTCCCAAACCCCTCCACGCAGTAGACGCTGTCCTTCGGTTATAGATAGTACCTACCTGCATTCCGGAATTCCTACGCCACCCATACTTGTTTCCAATGGGATAATTCCGATGCCTCTACCTCAAAATCACATCAGAGTTTGCAGGATTCGGCGAATCACCTAGCTCGACATACATGTTGATATTTGTGAATAAAAGAGACAGAGATGGAGAACAACCAGGAAGTTTTCAGCGACCTACTTTCTGATTCCGCTTTTTTTCGTTTGAAGTCCCCGCCGTTTCCGATATAAACAAGATGAATGTCGGTTTTCGATCGATGGTCATCAACGGAAGAAGAAGAAATCTTAAATGAGGGAAGGAACAGAGAAAGGTATATAAGGAACAAGGACAGTAACTCTTATGAGACAATTACGCACCCATAATTTCAAACAGATTCTGCTGACGACATTAAATCGCCTAACGCAAATGCCACGCAGAGCACACAGAGCAAAAGAAAATATCAAACAAACAAACAAAAAAAAAAAAAAAAAAAAGGAAGGGAGATCCTATGCTAGCCTATACACTCTGCGCCTAACAGGTTGTATAAAGCAAAAAAAAAAAAAAACAAAAAAAAAAAAACAACTGGAGATATAAACAAACACGCAATAACATTTATTCAAAACTAGCACAGCCTGTATGGCCTTGAGTTAGTCATGCAGAACATACAAACGAACAGAAACAAATACAGATAAACTCGGTCTATTTAGTATGAAAGGAAATCTTGAATGAGGCAGGGACCAGAAACAGTATATAATGAACAGGTAGGGTAACTTTGGCTCCCATAATGAGATCATTTCACGCCCGTAATTTCGATTCATAACCAGCTTTCGTTTTGCTGTCGTAGGTAGCATTCATTCGGCTTGTAATTATCTTATCATGGAAGCAAGAGTTACCCTTATTGTTCGTTAAGATAAATGAAGCCGTTAATGACTAGAGGTTCGAGAGGAAATCTTACTGAGTATGGTAAGCCATTGTTTTTATTCTCCATACACTAAAAGTAGCCACGTGGTTAGTAGAAATAGCCGTCAGAACTGTAATTGTCCTCCGCCGGTGAGAAGTTTGTTCTGATCAGCTAACAGAACGTACAGCTAACCATCCTTGATTTCTTTGCCCCATATTTTACTTGCTCTGTCGTTTCTGTGTCTGTCTTTCCCTCTCACTTCTTTTTTTGTCATCTTTTTGTTTCTGTTTTCCAGAAATCTATTCTCGGTTCAAGTAAATTCTTCGTATACTTGTGGTTATCTTTTTCATTATCCATTCTTTGTTCGTAATCTCTATTTTCATAATTATTATCAGGTGATGTTCGACTGTTGTCAGTATTGGTAAACGAGGATGTGTTTAGCGAATGTTCTTTAAGTTTTGGCTTCTTGTAGGCATATTCATGATTCGTTTCAAAGTTACTGCAATGTCTTTTGAGTGGGCCCATCCTTTTTGTATGAGCCAAACTCTTTATTTCTAGTGAAATGAGATCCTTGCAAGACTGCTCTCCTCAGATAAGGAAACAAAGTGTTTTCATGCAGACATACAGAGACTTGTACGCCTCTAAATCAATGGAAAGAAAAACGAAACCTTTGATTTGACGGCAAACGGTAATCAGACCGAATTCTCTGATTTCCTCTTAACGAGTCATAAAATAGATTGTCTCGTGTCTTTTCAGAAGTGACTGGTAACGGCTCAGTACACGAACTTTTCTTCTCGATTCTTGAAACAAGAACCAAATAAGAACGAGAATTTGATCCACTTGTGGATCCCAGAAAGCGTCTTCCGACGGAATGAAACCCAATGGATGCATAGGTGTGCTGATTACGAATTTATCCTGCCATCTGCCTTAACCTCCACGACTGCATGATCTGCATGACACTTGTGCGCCCCCCGTCACTTCAGGTCAGATATATTACGAGCTGACACAGACGTGATAAAGATGCCGACAGCTGTGTCAATATTCTGCGGGTCACAGATGAGTAAGCTAGGAGTGACAAATCAATAGCGGTTCACCTTGTCACATTCTGTATGAATATGATCGCCTTCAGGTGTGTGTGTGTGTGTGTGTGTGTGTGTGTGTGTGTGCATATGTGTGTGTGTGTGTGTGTGTGTGTGTGTGTGTGTGTGTGTGTGTGTTGGTGTGAGCTCGCGCGTGCGTGTGTGTATATACCGTCAGTTTGTTGGGGTGTTTTTTTTTATCATCAGGTCAGTATTTCTCGCGATTCCAAGAGTTTTATCTTATACATATTCAACACATATCCTCGTCTTGGATAACCTTTACCTTATGATTTCTTGAGTATTTTTTTCTTTCTGTTGATGCAACAAAGAACAATAGTTTCAGTCTCTTTGTCTGTCCTGATCTCTGCTTTTTTTTTTTTCTCTTCATGTTTTACTGTTCTATATAACCACAATCCTCACTAACTATCATCGACATTTTTGTGTAACTGCCATGTGGAAGGTGAGGAGGACGAAGAGAAGAGAGAGGAGGAGGAGAAAGAGGAGGAAGACTAGGAGGAGGAGAAGAAGAGGAGGAGCAGTAGAAAGAGGGGGAAGAAGAGGAGAAAGGAAGAGGAGAAAGAAGAGAAGGGTGAGGTGGAGAAGAAGAAAGGAGGAGGAGAAGGAGAGACAGCAGGAGGATTAGAAAGGAGGAGGAAAAAAGAGAAGGAAAAGGAGGAAGGGAAGGAAGAAGAGGGTGAAACAGAAGAAAGAGAAGCGAGAGGAGATAAAAAAAAAAGGACGAAGAGAAGGTGGAGGAGGAGGAGGAAGACAGGGGAAGGAGGTGGGGAAAGAGGAGTAGAACGAGGAAGAAGAGGAGGAGGAGAAAGGAAGAGGAGACAGAAGAGGAGGGAGGGGAGGAAAAAGAGAAAGCGGCAGGCGGAGGAGTGAAAGCAGGAAGAGTGGAAAAAAAGGATGAGAAATAGAGAAGGAAAAAGAAGAGGACAAAGAAGAAGGAAGAGGAGAAGGATGAGTAAAAGCAAACAAACAAACAAAAAAAAGAACAGTAGGTGGAGGAGGAGGAGGAAGAAAGAATGAGGAGAAGGATGAATAAGAGCAAACAAACGAACGAACAAACAAACAAACGAACAAAAAGGAACGAAGATGGAGGAGGAAGAAAGGATGAGAAGGTCGAACAAGAAGACGAGAAGGAACAGGAAGAGGAGAAAGGAAAGAAGGAGGAAAAATCTTACAAAGCAGAATAAATTACGTTGATGACGATGACGAAAATAAAGAATGCCCAGCCACACATTGTAGGGCATCGTGCTGTATTATATTGTATACATTTTTGTCACAACCGATTTTTCTGTGGGACATTCGGGCAATAGAACGCATCGCCATTATATGTTGCTAGCCTCCCTCCCACCTTCACTACCCTCTTCTCTCTCCCTCCCTCCCTCCCTCTCTCTCTCTCTCTCTCTCTCTCTCTCTTTGTCTGTGTCTGTGTCTGTCTGTCTGTCTGTCTGTCTGTCTGTCTCTCTCTTTCTCTGTCTGTTTTCTGTCTGTCTGTCTGTCTTCTGTCTCTTGTCTTCTCTCTCTCTCTGTCTGTCTCTGTGTCTGTCTCTCTCTCGCTCTCTCTCTCTCTCTTTCTCTGCTCATGTTGTAATTTACACATGATTTTTTTGATTTTTTGTTCTCTACATGATTTTGCCAGGGATAAGTCACTTGTTTCCGGGGAACCTTTTCCTCGCTCGCACTGCAGATTGCATACGATGGAGGATGACACAGTACAACATGATACAGGACAATACAGTACAATACAGTGCAAAGCAGGACAGTACAATACACACCTGTACATAAGCACAATACAATAGGTTACTGTGCAGTGCGACACAGCATGGCAAACTGGTCAGAAAATGACAAACAGTAACTTAACACACAGGATCACACGGAACGCAGCTGCATCGCAAAACGCTGTATAACACCACATAACGAAACACGAGATGTGAAGCATGACCAATGGCTAACAGTTAAGTCCACAAACGTTAGACAATTTTTTCCTCCTGCATCTCCCTCCCTCGCTTCCTCTTCCACACCCGTCGTCTTTCAGACAAAAGGGATTCTTGCTCATTAGAAATAAATTAGTAGATTTTATTATCATCATCATCGTTCATCATCATCATCATCATCATCATCATCATCATCATCCGTCGTCGTCGTCGTCGTCATCGTCGTCGTTGTCATCCCTCTCCTTCATCTCCTGTTTCTCCTCCTCCTCCCTCCTCTCCTCCTCCTCCTCCTCCTCGTCGTCGTTGTCGTCGTCGTCATCATTATCGTCGTCGTTGTCGTCATCATCATCATCGTCGTCGTCATCTTCATCATTATCATCGTCATCATCAACTTCCAGCCAATAAACAAGCAGTCAGACACCCCGCATCCAGCATATGTGTCTGTTCTACATCCCAACCTGTCTCACGTAACTCGACCCAGCACGGTAAAGGGAGACTCTCCAGCGTGGGTTGTCTGTCCCTTTTGGCTTATAGTGCTCTGTGACCCTTTTGGCCCGGGAGGAGGGTTCACTGGGACACACACCCTGCCGACTGGCGACTCTCAGCTCTGGCCCAATTGTGGGTGAACTGCTGGAGGGCCCAGTTCCCGTATTCCCCATCTGTCACCTTTTAACTGTCAAAGGGATCAAGGTGAGTTTTTTTTATGTGTGTAATACTTAAAATGATTCAAAATTCCGCATTACTTTGTGTTTTTGATCCTGTCTTCTCCAAAACATCGGAACTATCTATAATAAGAAAAGGGATTGTTTAAATAATGTCTTTAACCAACATACTCTAATCTCTTTTTCTATCCGACCTTCAGGGGAAAAAAGAGAGAGAAAAAATTATGATTTATAATTGTGAAAAGGGACTTAGACCGGGACTGTTTTTGTTGTTGTTGTTTTTTTTTTCAGCCATGACTTCCTGTTCTACCTTTGGCGATCAGTGTCAAGCGTGGCGCGTTGGTTCCTCTTCCTTCTGCGAGAGGAGTAACGCCCGACCCCCTCCAACTCCCATTCTCCAGAATGGCCAGCTGACCCAGAGCGGTTGGTGAAATAGGCCTACGACTTACCTTCACGCTACTGTATTGTGAATACGTGGTGAATGAGGAGCAGCAAGGTGCGTTGAGTGGATTTGGGATATAAATCGGACCTCGACCCTCACCCTTGAAAAAGTTCTGCAGAGTACCCTTTAAGGCTATGCTGGGTAAAATACTTCTTTTATGTGGATTGAAGAAAAGAATAATTTGTAACAGTATTCTGGGGCCAAGACTGTGTGGCCCCATAGAGATTGAACTTCGAGCGAGAGGCTTTCTATTTTCTATTGTGAAGTTCGTTTTGGTCAGCGGAAGCTGGACGTGTGTCCAAGGAGTTTTCCTTTGACTGTAAAGGAATTCTGCCCCAGGATTTCGGAAGTTTCGCTCCTAGACTAGCTGATCCTTTGTGATTCCTGTCGTGAGGAGGGGCTTTGAGATTAATTGATGAGTTTTGAGATTGCTTTCTTTTCCTTGGAAGCACGATCTGTTCTTGAAAACCTTTCGTGGTTCCGTGAACGTATTCAAAGTTGAGGAGTGCATTGGACAGCTTACCAACTCACTGGACGTGATCTTCCAGTGGGCGTGAAATTTCATTGATGGCATTTCCGTTTGTATCCCCCTTTTAATTTTAAGATACTGTAACACCCTCCGGCATACATAGTCTCCTGAGTCCCCCGGATGGTGACCACTTTAGCCCATTTTCCTGCTTGTGCGAGAGTGAGACGTTTGATTGAAAAGGTTTATTGATTTATATGTGGAATTGATGCTGTCAATTCGTGTTGCCTTTTGGTGTTTGTTGTGTGTACGGTGAGCAGTAAGACTCCTGCTTGTGTTCTCTCCTCTTGCTGACCAGATTGCCTTATGTCCACATGCAGACACTCATCTGTACAGACAGCCCGTGACAGAGACTAGAACTCCCAACCCTTACACCTCTCCTTAGACTCCTGATGATTTTGCTTGCTGTGTTTGGAACCTGCGGATCAATTGGTTGATGCATATGACAACTCTTTCCGCCTGCACCACCCCACTCCCCGCTCCCCATCCCCACCTCCGTCTCTCTCCAACTCCTTCAGAGAGAGAGAGAGAGAAAAGAGAAGAGAGAGAGAGAGAGAGAGAGAGAGAGAGAGAGAGAGAGAAGAGAGAGAGAGAGAGAGAGAGAAACAGCCAGCCAGCCAGCCAGACAGTGACAGAGACAAAGACCGAGACCGACAGACAGACAGACAGACAGACAGACACCGAAAGACAGACAGGCAGACAGACAGAGGCAACGCAGACATTACTGCAAGTAAGTATAAGCTCCGGGAACAAGTTGTGGAGGGTTTGTGGAGGGGAATGGGGAGGACGGAAAGAGGGAGCACTATTATGGGAGATGGAGGGAGAACACATGGACGAAATTTAGCAAACGCCTGAATTACGCGTCATATCCCGTTACGGTGGTCAGGAAACGCAGGGGGAAAAGTATCAGACAGGCAGACAGACACACAAGCAGAAAGACCGGCAGACAGACAGACAGGCAAACACACAGGCACGCATGCGCACGCGCACGCACACACAAACAGTGCGCGCATGCACGCACGCATACACGCACGCACGTACACACACGCACACACACACACACACACACACACACACACACACACACACACACACACACACACACACACACACACACAATTGACAGACAGACAGACTGAGACTCAGACTTGGCACATAAGGACAGAGACTGAAATGCACACTTCTAAGGACGAGGGAATAATCATTCTGGTAGAGGAAGGAAGAGAACCTGGAGGGGTGGCGCCCGTACAGGAAGGGAGCAGGGGTGTGGAAAGGGGTGGCGGAGGGGGCGAACGTTCATGGATAAGACTGAACAGACTGAACTATGTATCCTAATATACGTCATTGGTCTGGAACTGTAAAAAAAAAAAGTTATCCAGGCTTCGCCTTTTGACAAGAACACTTTACCGTACCAAACGTTGAGCCCCAGGGAGAGGGGGTGGGTGGGTGGGGAACCAACTCTGCAACCTACTGACCTGCTGTCGGGTTGCGCCAGATGTGCACGCGCTTTCTGCCTCCAGTGTAGACTGGAGGTGTCTGGGGGGTCAGGACATCAGGATCGAAGTCACCTTTCAGCAGGTTGGCTTGACGTGCGGCACTTAGGCACAAAGCAGTTGTGTGATATCGATTGTCGCTCGCTCTGTGTGTTTTGTGTGTGTGTGTGTGTGTGTGTGTGTGTGTGTGTGTGTGTGTGTGTGTGTGTGTTTGCTGTCGTTACGTCATTCAGTACACACACACACACACACACACACACACACACACACACACACACACACACACATACACACACAATCACTCATTCACACACACACACACACACACACACACACACACACACACACACACACACACACTCACTCACTCCCGCATACACACACACGTCTGTCTGACTATCTATCTATCTATCTATCTATCTATCTATCTATACGCGCGCGCGCGCGCGCGCGCGCGGTATGTGTGTGTGTGTGTGTGTGTGTGTGCCCCGCAGGTTCTTTGACATGTGCGTAGCGTATGCTACACACATGAACTTGGTTTACTGTATGTCATCTGACAGATATGCATGAGCATGCATCATATCAGACTGATGACAAGACTGATCCATGTTGATTGTTTGCCGTAGATTAGGTATTGTGTGATAACTGAAACAGCAACACAGACGCTAAAAATAAACTGACCAAAATCCAGTCCATGCATCACATGCAATACCTTGGAGATGAGTGACACTAAAAGTTGCATAAACCCGCACACGAAGACTGAGAGAAAGGGGATGAATACAGAGTTATAAAATGAGTATCTCTTGGAAAAATGAAGAATGCAAAGGAAGCTGCATTGAACAAGTGTGCAGACATTGTGGGCAAGCCTAGACAACTACACATACAAAGATTGTAAGGCTTAAAACACTGATCAAACAGAAGCAAAGTAGAGTTGGTGCCATTTAGAACAACGACTCAACTGTCTCTAAAGAAAGAACACGTCAGAAAAAAAGATGGGCCGAAGACTGCTCTGAATCCTACAACGAACTGTAAAACCAAGCGTTCTTACAATGCAGGATTCACCGAATGAAGATGAGTTTTCCAATACTCCGAGCCAGGTCGTAGCAGCGGTGAAGTCGCTGGAACGTGATAATGCTGTGGAAATAGCCAACACCTATGGAGAATGCTTGATGAATGGTGGAGTGGCAGGTGCTGATCTAACTATTACTTTCAACAAAAGCTGGTCCACAGGCGACTTGTCCGCGCCGTAGACGCAGTCACTATTGTCTCCCTTCCCTAGAAAGGAAATGTCCAACACTGGTAGTACCACAAAACCATCAGTTCTGATCAGCCATGCCAACAATGTAATGATCACAATCATTTGAACAGATGACAATCGCGAGTAGATGCCATTTTTACCGACGAACAGGCTGGATTCTGCAAAGTTAGAAACACAGTCGAACCGATCTTTAACCTGCACACCCTTTGTGAAAACAACAACAGCAAACACCTCCAGTTTAATGAAGAACTGGAACATCAAGTAAAACTGCCTATCACCATCCAGGAGCTATATTCTAAAGGGACCAGAGCAGTACTCACACATAGAGCAACTGGAGAGTGGTTCAGCTGGAGTTCGTCAGGGCTATCTTCTAATTCCCATTCTTTTTAACGTAAACCTGGAACGCATCATGACTAATACAGTGGAAGTTCATGTCTGTTCAGTCAGCACTGTCAGTACAGTCATCGCATCGATGACCTGACAGACAGTGAACGAGCAGTCGCCAAGTTTATTAAAATACTGGGTGAAATACTAAAACAGATATGCCACGGAAGTCAGCGCCAAGAAGACTAAGTTGATTGCCAGCCACAACTCGACCATCACTGCTGATATAACTCTCACTGGACAGAAGCCAGGAACTGTTTATGAGTTCACTTACCTCGGATCCATTATGAACGCTGAGGGATCCATAAAAGAATGACTTTCAAGGACAGCAAATTCGTCATCAGCATTGTCCAGAAAGAATCATGTATGGAAGAACAATACAATCTCCATCAAACAGAAGATCATGCTCCTGCCTGCACTGGTCTCTTCCATCTTCATGTATGAATGTGAGACATAGTCCTCATGGCAGACGTGGAAAGAAGAATCCGAAACATGGAAATGAGGTGGTACTGCAAGTCACCAATTCATCAAATATTCTGATCATATAACCGATGAAAATTGCGCCAGATTGTTAAGCAGACATCAAACCATGTGAAGGTCTACTTATGTCGATTAAAAAAAAGAAAACTTGGTTGGTACGGCCACGTAACAAAATCCAATGGCCGTCTTAAAACAGTCCTCTAGGGAAGTGTTGAAGAGAAGAGACGGAGAGGAAAACCAAAACCAAAACCAAAGAACAACAGTAACGACAAACGATGAATTGACAACGTAATAGAATGAACAGAAAAAAACCCCAAAACATTCGCAAAGACACAAACATTGGCACACAACCGACACAGAAAGAGGAACCTGGTGAACTTTTCGTCAGTGCTGCGTCCCAATGATTCTTTACAAAGTTAGGAAAGAAAAGAAGAAGAAGAAGAAGAAGAAGGAGAAGATGAAGAAGAAGCAGATAGCAAACGCTTCATCAAATTCTTCTTGATAACAAATATCTATTTCTGGGGAGTAAATAAAAATTTGTTGAAAGATACATGGGCAACAGATCAACATTATTTACGTTTTTGTACTCCCAGTTCTTATAGAACAGGGAGTACTTCACAATGGGAAGGAAGAAATGCTGTTTGTGTGTGTGTGTGTGTGTGTGTGTGTGTGTGTGTGTGTGTGTGTGTGTGTGTGTGTGTGTGTCTGTCCGTCCGTGGTCAAAATGTGTTCCACTCGTTCCAGACAAAATTACTGGGCCGATCTTTCTGAAAATTTGTAGGTATGTCCATTATGGGTCACGGATGATGCCCGATGTTTTATTCTACCGTTATATTCGTTACTAACGGCTGTAACGGCCTGTAACATTTTTTCTTCTTTATGGAATATCTCAGAAAGTACTTGGCCGATCTTTGTGAAAATTAGCAGGTATGTTTATTATGGGTCACGGATGATGCCCGATGTTTTAGTTTACCGTTATAGCCGTTACAAACGGCTGTAACGGTTTTTCTTCTTTATGGAATATCTCAGAAAGTACTAGGCCGATCTTTGTGAAACTTAGCAGGTATGTTCACTATGGGTTACAGATGATGCTCGATGTTTCAGCTCACCGTTATAGTGTTACTTACGGCTGTAACGACCTGTAACGGTTTTTCTTCTTTATGGAATATCTCAGAAAGTACTGGGCCGATCTTTATCAAAGTTAGCAAGTATGTTCACTATGGGTTACGAATGATGCCCGATGTTTTAGTTCACCGCTATAGCCGTTACTAACGGCTATAACGGCCCATAACGGTTTTTCTTCTTTATGGAATCTTTCAGAAAGTACTTGGCCGATCTTTCTGAAAATTTGAAGATATGTTCATTATGGGTCACAGATGATGCCCGATGTATTATTTTACCATTATAGCCGTTACTAACGGCTATAACGGCCCATAACGATTTTCCTTCTTTATGGAATGTCTCAGAAAGTATGTGGCCGATCTTTTTGAAAATTTGTAGGTATGTTCATTATGGGTCACGAATGATGCCCGATGTTTTAGTTTACGTTATAGCCGTTACTAACAGCCCATAATGGTTTTCTTCTTTATGGAAAATCTCAGAAAGTACTTGGGCCGATCTTTCTGAAAACTTGTAAGTATGTTCATTATAGGTTACAGATGATGGCCGATGTTTACCAGAATAGCCATTACTAACGGCTACACCAGCCCAAGACGGTTTTTTCCTCTTTATGGAATATCTCACGAGTATTCAGGATAAACTAGGAGTACGTTTATATGCTTTGCATCTTGTTGAATATTTCCAATACTTAATAGAACTCAGTCAAAGAGGCCATTGAAGAAATCGAACGGAAATAAAAGTCAGATTTGGCCATAATGCAGTTAAATATCAAGTCGACGAAAATTATGCCACAGTGACATGCCAAAAATCTCTCTTTCTCTATAACACACACACACACACACACACACACACACACACACACACACACACACACACACACACACACCACACACATCCCGTTAGGTGCACGTTTCATTCATTTTCTTTTGTAGTCCACGTTCTTGACGCTTACATTTTACCATACCCTGACCTCCACACCATGACGGATGTCATGCGCCTTGACTGGTGACACCCCACCCTCCTCTCCCTCCCCCAGCCCAGAGGGCACACAAAACACTCCACACCTGTGAGCGTTAGGGGACACATGAGGTCATGTGTCACGAACACATTTCCTGGCAGACGACAGTTATGGCCTACTGCTAACACTTGGTCGCGGCTTGTGTTGGGGTCTAAACTAGGCGATGATCCATGTCTAACGGGCTGCTGGCCTCAACAGCTGGGTGTGAGCAAACGCTGACTTTTGGCCTGATGTCACACAGAGTTTAGACGAGCTGACACTGGCATTCATTGATTGGATGTCTTTCATCGTCATTGTGTCAAACGGCTGCCCCATGGTTACGTAATTTGTCATTACGCGACGGCTTCCTGGCAGTTAGACGGCGTTTTGGGGACCTCTCAATTCATTAAATGCCCTGTGAAAAAATGATTTCTTTCCGTCAAATAGTAGGGCCAAATGGGAAATTATCATTCTGTGTGTTTGCTTGGCGTTTGAAGAAGATTTAAGGTGTTTTCTAATTTATTTCACTTTGATTTTGACAGAAAGAAAACACGGAGGAAACAGATAATCTTTGAAAGCAAGTGACTCTTGAAGCTAGGGTGACCCGGATTTTCAGGTTCTTGCACTTCTTTGCGTCAAATATGGAGGTCGACTTAGTTGAATTACGAGACTTGTATGCAGAGTTCACGTTTGGTTCTGAATTCCATGTTGTCATTTTTTCCGGATCATTAGAAGCCTGTTGGTCATTATCATATCAACAACAACAGGCTATCATAACACGTCCTTCGGATTTGTAACTAACCATAAAGAAGCACAATTAAATACTATGTCCCCGAGGGGAAGCACCCTAACTGTTCTATGTCCCTGTAAAGTGGAGAGGTCTTCTTTGTTTTCAAGTCCCCAAAGGGAAGTTTCATATTTTGTTCCATTCCAAAGAGGAAAGGTTCCCTGTTCGTTCTTTGTTTGGATGTTCTTTGTATCTGAAAGGGAAGTTACCTTGTACTATGTGTCTGAGGAGGATGTTTCCTCGGTTTTTTCCCCCTGTGTCCCTGATGGAAAGTTTCTTTTTTGTCGTGTGTTCCAAAATGGGGAAGTTTTCTTCGTGTTCTGTCCCATAGAAGGTGGCTTCCTTGTCTGACCCCGAGGGGCAACTTTTCTCTGTGGACCTGAGTGGGGAAATTTCCTTGTTTGCTGTGTATCCAAGGGAAGAAAACCATCCTTATTCTGAGGGCAGATGTCCACGTCATGTCCCATCTGGAGAGGATTCCTTGTTCTGAACCCATTTCACTCCCCCTCCCCCCCCCCCTTTCCTCACTATTTCCTCTCCCATGATCCCGTCTGTCGTTTCCGTCCGGCGGCCATTTTTTTCGGGCGCCGAATATATGGGAACGATAAGTGGCTTTACGTTCTTCGTTCATACTGTCCTAAATGTTATTTGTTTTTGCCTGAAGAAGACCCAAGAGGTCGAAATGCATTGTGTCTTGTCCTCTACTTTGTTTGCCTATTTCCTTGTGGGTAACTAACCTCCTCTTTTTCTAAATTTCGCTCCATTAGAGAAGTTTCTTCATTGTTCCACGAAGTTTAAGTCTCCTTGCTTTGGTAAGTCTTCTCATCTTTTCTGTGCACCGAAAAGGGAAGTTCCCTTCTTTTTCTCTATCGTTTTCCTGTTACTGATGGGGAAGATGTCTTCCTTTATTCTGAGGTGTGGAGTCTCTTGCTTTGTTTCGTATCCCCGAAGGAGGAATTTTCTGTTCCCCGAAAAGGGAATATTCCTTGCTGTCTTCCTCGACAGGAATTTCTGGGCTTGATTTGTGTCCCAAAGAAGGAATTTCCTTGTTTGTTAAATATTGTGTACGTTTCACACACACACACACACACACAACACACACACACACACACACACACACACACACACACACACAACACACACACACACACGTGGTTGGCATTTATTGGACGAATGAGACTCTCTCTCTCTCTCTCTCTGTGCGTTCGTGCGTGCAAGCTTGCATGTGTGTGTGGTGTGTGTGTGTGTGTGTGTGTGTGTGTGTGTGTGTGTGTGTGTGAGAGAGAGAGAGAGAGAGAGAGCAACCTATGTGGTTAGTGTGTGTGTGTGTGTGTGTGTGTGTGTGTGTGTGTGTGTGGTGTGTGTGTGTAGAGCAACAATGGATCAAGCACTTTCAGTCTTGTCGCTTGTCGATTAACAAGATCTTCCATCAACAATGTCAGCTGTGCCGCTGAAGGCACTGGCCTTTGACCTTCAACATGCCAACAGGTCTGTGTAACTGACATGCGCAGATCGTACACAAAATTAAACCACATGCGTGTACTTCTAGAAACTCTTTCTGTTACTTGTATATACTACCCCTGAAAAGTTAGGGACCCGCTTTGGTTTTTCAGCAAACCAAAACGAAAATTGGCAACCACCCTCCTCCCATCAACCCCCCCATCGCACCCCCCCCCCCATCCCCCCACAAAAAAAGAGAAAATAATCGCTTCAACACAGAAAACTGTCAGACGAAATCGTCACTTGACACTTTGTGTGTACATGTTTCTTCTGCCTGCACATCAGATCGGTGTTCAGAATTGAGAACAACATCCAGAAGGACAAGGGAACTTTACTTATTACGAAACCAGTTTAGTTAACAAACCATGATGTCAATAATAGCGATAGTGATGCACGTGCCCAAAGGGATTTACAGTGCTAACATGGTTCACCTGTATTCAGCATGATACCTGACTTTCATAGTATATGTATTGTACATGTACTTATCATTTAACTTTACTGACCCGATCAAGAAGAAGTGATTCTTGAAATAAAGTATTGCTGACAAAATGTGCATTCAACGTGCCATTTTATGTTGTGGAATGCTGTGGCCTTTGCTGTTTTGGTGCTATACGTGGGTACCGGAGTTTGCTTCATAACTTTTTTTTCGCTTTCTTCTGTCTGTCTCTGTTTTCGCTTTCAGCATCACTATACTTCGTTGATTCGTCAAATCTGCCATTTTTTTGTGTGTCGGGAATACGATGTAGGATAGAAACACAGCTGATGAAGATTTGCTACATGTGAAATCTCACTCCTGTACACCAGTGTATATGAGTGAACACGGCAGTTCACAAACGCAGAACAAAAGCTTAGCTGAGACTTGAACTCATTAAGTTTGCCCTGCTTAGTGTGGACAGCAAAGCATGGTGGTGCTGCGGATAACGCACCCGCCGACGAAGCGAAAGAACAATCACAGACTGGAGGTTCGGGTCTAGCACAGGCGGTTTCACCCCCCCCCCCCCCCCCCCCATCTCTTCTGCCGCCCATCCATCTAACCCTTAGGGTGCTAGTCTGTCCAATGAGACGATGCACATGACACCCGACCGTGGTAAGCACTTCACCGCACGTGAAACATCGCATGAGCAGCGAAGGGTTTGTCCTTGTTAGAATTCTGGTGAAAAAATAAAACCCTCGTTGATAAACAAAAACTTTCAAAGACAGGGAAAGCAAATTCACTTGTGAAATCTGCTGTGACCCTCCTGTTTGACCTGACAAGTTGGCATAACAAATATGCTTGGTTTGAGATTAAGTAGATGTGCAGTGTTCCCCTCCGTGATGGAAACTATCGCACTGACAGTCTCCATCAGTAAACACCCACCCCTTCTCAGCCATCTATCGACTTCTTTGGTGCATTTGATGAATGACAACGAAATAACTATTAGTTTGTTTAGAATCAGGATCAGTTTTCATCGTCAATACAATATGGACACAATTCATAGGACACATGTCCATGAAAACTAATGAACAAAATGTAAGCCTAATATGTTTGTGACTATTCTAGCAGCAGCATTAAGACACCCGTGCTTGCTCTGTGTGCTCTGTGTTGTCATTTCTGCAGACGGTTTGGTGTCGTAAACAAACATTCGTTTGGAGTTATGGACCTGCCATTATTTAATCATGGAAGCAAGAGTTGCCCCACTTGTTTGTTATTTAGAATTTTTTTAAAGTGACAAACGTGATTCAATGGAATGACAAGACAATGCGACAAGCAATCCGACAAGAGTAGTTCAACATGAATATTCGAAGATTATTCTGTGATCCATTTGGGGCTTGGCACACGCAGAACATAGATATAACAATGAACACCACATAAAAGAACAAAAGCGCAATGAAATACATTTTTAGCTACTAAAAGCCCTCTGTTTTTACGGCAAAAACACAAAGTTAAACTACTTTACTTAAGTCTCAGAGTCCTACTTCAATCATCAGGAAACAATCTGCAAAAACTGTGAAATAAATTTAACAGAAAGGCAATTTTTAGCACGCGCACGCACCCCCCCCCCCCCCCCCCCCCCACACACACACAATATAAAAAGTGTGCATGGCAGCGTTAAACAAGCAACGTTAAACAAAGAAAAAAGACAAAACAATTACACATGAGAGAAGTAAGAGACAGCAGTTCCAACAGCAACGACACGAGAAAAATGAGCTCGGACATGACATTCTCTCTGCACTCATGCTCTCCAATTCCCTGTGAAGAGACCATCAATGAATTATCCACTAGTGTGGTTAACACGCGCCCATCACACTCTTTCCACTACACAAACATCTGCTGAAAGGAACAGTGTGCATTATACATGGGGAGCCGACTCGCGCAACGTTGCCGGGTCATTTGACAGGCTATTGTCACGTGACCTGAGGTGGTGTCACCTGACATGGGGGCGCCATCTGGCGTGAACTTTGCCGGAGTCAGGAGAGGAAAGTGGGGGGGGGGGGGGGGGGGGGGGGGGGGGGGGGG
>CM065722.1:43820991-43834879 GCA_033310375.1 Conus canariensis | reverse complement strand
TTCCCCCCCCCCCCACCCGCACCCCCCCCCCCTCCCCCCACAAAAAAGAGAGAAAATAATCGCTTCAACACAGAAAAACTGTCAGACGAAATCGTCACTTGACACTTTGTGTGTACATGTTTCTTCTGCCTGCACATCAGATCGGTGTTCAGAATTGAGAACAACATCCAGAAGGACAAGGGAACTTTACTTATTACGAAACCAGTTTAGTTAACAAACCATGATGTCAATAATAGCGATAGTGATGCACGTGCCCAAAGGGATTTACAGTGCTAACATGGTTCACCTGTATTCAGCATGATACCTGACTTTCATAGTATATTGTATTGTACATGTACTTATCATTTACACTTTACTGACCCGATCAAGAAGAAGTGATTCTTGAAATAAAGTATTGCTGACAAAATGTGCATTCAACGTGCCATTTTTATGTTGTGGAATGCTGTGGCCTTGTTGCTGTTTTGGTGCTATACGTGGGTACCGGAGTTTGCTTCATAACTTTTTTTTTCGCTTTCTTCTGTCTGTCTCTGTTTTCGCTTTCAGCATCACTATACTTCGTGATTCGTCAAATCTTGCCATTGTTTTTGTGTGTCGGGAATACGATGTAGGATAGAAACACAGCTGATGAAGATTTGCTACATGTGAAATCTCACTCCTGTACACCAGTGTATATGGTGAACACGGCAGTTCACAAACGCAGAACAAAAAGCTTAGCTGAGACTTGAACTCATTAAGTTTGCCCTGCTTAGTGTGGACAGCAAAGCATGGTGGTGCTGCGGATAACGCACCCGCCGACGAAGCGAAAGAACAATCACAGACTGGAGGTTCGGGTCTAGCACAGGCGGTTTCACCCCCCCCCCCCCCCCCCCCCCCCCCCCCATCTCTTCTGCCGCCCATCCATCTAACCCTTAGGGTGTAGTCTGTCCAATGAGACGATGCACATGACACCCGACCGTGGTAAGCACTTCACCGCACGTGAAACATCGCATGAGCAGCGAAGGGTTTGTCCTTGTTAGAATTCTGGTGAAAAAATAAAACCCTCGTTGATAAACAAAAACTTTCAAAGACAGGGAAAGCAAATTCACTTGTGAAATCTGCTGTGACCCTCCTGTTTGACCTGACAAGTTGGCATAAACAAATATGCTTGGTTTGAGATTAAGTAGATGTGCAGTGTTCCCCTCCGTGATGGAAACTATCGCATGACAGTCTCCATCAGTAAAACACCCCACCCTTCTCAGCCATCTATCGACTTCTTTGGTGCATTTGATGAATGACAACGAAATAACTATTAGTTTGTTTAGAATCAGGATCAGTTTTCATCGTCAATACAATATGGACACAATTCATAGGACACATGTCCATGAAAACTAATGAACAAAATGTAAGCCTAATATGTTTGTGACTATTCTAGCAGCAGCATTAAGACACCCGTGCTTGCTCTGTGTGCTCTGTGTTGTCATTTCTGCCAGACGGTTTGGTGTCGTAAACAAACATTCGTTTGGAGTTATGGACCTGCCATTATTTAATCATGGAAGCAAGAGTTGCCCACTTGTTTGTTATTTAGAATTTGTTTAAAGTGACAAACGTGATTCAATGGAATGACAAGACAATGCGACAAGCAATCCGACAAGAGTAGTTCAACATGAATATTCGAAGATTATTCTGTGATCCATTTGGGGCTTGGCACACGCAGAACATAGATATAACAATGAACACCACATAAAAGAACAAAAGCGCAATGAAATACATTTTTAGCTACTAAAAGCCCTCTGTTTTACGGCAAAAACACAAAGTTAAACTACTTTACTTAAGTCTCAGAGTCCTACTTCAATCATCAGGAAACAATCTGCAAAAACTGTGAAATAAATTTAACAGAAAGGCAATTTTTAGCACGCGCGCACGCACCCCCCCCCCCCCCCCCCCCCCCCACACACACATATATAAAAAGTGTGCATGGCAGCGTTAAACAAGCAACGTTAAACAAAGAAAAAAGACAAAACAATTACACATGGAGAGAAGTAAGAGACAGCAGTTCCAACAGCAACGACACGAGAAAAATGAGCTCGGACATGACATTCTCTCTGCACTCATGCTCTCCAATTCCCTGTGAAGAGACCATCAATGAATTATCCACTAGTGTGGTTAACACGCGCCCATCACACTCTTTCCACTACACAAACATCTGCTGAAAGGAACAGTGTGCATTATACATGGGGAGCCGACTCGCGCAACGTTGCCGGGTCATTTGACAGGCTATTGTCACGTGACCTGAGGTGGTGTCACCTGACATGGGGGCGCCATCTGGCGTGAACTTTGCCGGAGTCAGGAGAGGAAAGTGGGGGGGGGGGGGGGGGGGGGGGGGGGGGGGGGGGGGTGCAAACCAGACTGTGTTGTCATCTCCTTGTCAGCCGGTTGGTGACCTCAGGTAGAAAAACAGTGTTGTTGTTTTTCCTTGCTTGTTTGCAGGTGCGCGTCTGTTGCGTGCGCCTGTCAGCTGGTTGTTCTTTGTGTTTGTCGGTTGTCCGTAGAAAAGTTTGTGTGTCTGTCAGTTTGTCTGCCTCGCTCATTACCATCAACAACACAGACATACACGCACATGGTCAAAATGACCAGGTATATGTGCCTCTTTGCGTTTCTCTTTACATTTCCTTGTATGTTACATCAGTATGTGTGTTTGCCTCTCTCATTTTGTGAGATGACGTGAGTTTTTTGTTTTTTTTTTGTATTGCAGCAGCTCTTGTACTTTTCATTGTAATTTGGAAGCGCTGTTGCGTGAGTGTGAGTGAGAGAGGTGGAGTGGGAGGATGGGGGTGGATTGGGGCGTGGATGTGTGTACACTTAGGCGCACATGCCTATTTGTTTGTGTTTGTAAGGGTTGAATACATTGATTACCATGTGTGTGCACTGATAACAGTTTAGAAAAAAAGAAATGAAACATTTTCGCCCAGTTGATGTCCACGTGATCTAAATATGGCTGGTTTAAACAAAACTTTGTTCACAAAACATTGCAGTAAAGATGGAACGAATTATGAGTAGAACAAACCAAGGCTTTATACCACGTGATCAACATACATCTTTATTTACAAATATCAGCCGCATTCTAAAACTGACAATAATAATGGAAAGAAAAAGAACTTTCTGACAAGAAATGAATAATGAAGATACAAGCAAACACTCAGACAACGACGACACACGTAAACTGGGAGGTTTAAAAAAAAAACACCTGATGATGAAGAGAGACATGGGGCAACGCTGTGCATCTTTTAAAATCATGCCACGTGAAAAAAAAGAAAAGATTACTTGCTAACCAGGGGCACCCACGGGTAATCTATGTCATATATCTTAGGTAAGGTCCTCTGCGATCCGATAGGCTATGAACAACACAATATGAAATGAAAACCTACTGACGTTCTTTTAGGCTCAGAGGCAGGATGCTGGACCTTGTGAATCCCAGGCATTGGAGCCAGTCAACGAACAACACATTATTTGTGTTGCAGCTTACTTTAGTTCTTTTTGGTTGTCGTGTGTTTCTATGGTGTTTCGTTTTATGTTTATTAAAATCATCTTTTTAAAAGCAATACGAGCTGTATTCGATCAAGAAAGAAAAGTTGTACTTCTCCTTTAAACATTATTTGAACGGATACGTCTTTTTTTTAACATTATCTGATGGGATTTGTTTTCCTCATATACTACATATTCAGAGCCGGATCGATGATAGGTTGGGGGGGGGGGGGGGATTCTGAAAAGGGTTTGAGAGGTCTTGGCCGAGTGTGATCTGGAGACAACGTGTCAGGACTGCCAATGTTTGCCAGACAAACAAAGAGAGGGTTCCAGTCCTCCCATGCCCCCTCCCCCCCCCCCCCCCCCCCCCCCCCCACACACACACACACTCACTCACACACTCCCCTCGTCCGGGCCTGCTCCCTGTCTATATAATTCTCTGTCCTGGTAGGATTGGTACCAATGACAATGTCATATCTGAACTGTTTGTGTCCGCCTGCAGCACTTCTCCTGTCTCTCCCCTCTCTACCATGCATGCAAAACGGGCGATATGGTATGGACTCGTAACCACCTTTTCGTGGTCTACTCAATGTTAATGCTACGACTGATTTTCGTTGACCGGCTGTCACTTTTGCCATGATTTTAAAGCAATGGTTAAGTTATTATTTGTCGACATGTTTTCGAACATTATTTTTTTGCCAGCATTTTTTTTTCGTTTTATTTCTTCTTGTTCTTTTTGTTCTTGTTCTTGTTCTTGTTCTTCTTCATCATCATCATCATCGTCATCATCATCATCATCATCATCATCATCATCTCATTCTCTCTTCTTCTTCTTCTCTTTCTTCTCTTCTTCTTCTTCTTCTTCTTCTTCTTCTTCTTCTTGTCTTCGTCTTCTTTTTCTTCTTCTTCTTCTTTCTCCAAAATTCTGCCTTTTGGTAAGTCTGTACGAGTTTGTCCATTTCTCTCTGATTGTCTGTTTGCCCACCTGTCTGCTTGCTTACTTGTCGACTTTTTCTTCTTCTTCTTCTTTTAATTCATTGTCGATCAGTCACCCCTTTCATTTCATACACACGCATGGAGTAAGCTGACATACAGACAAACGCACGCACCAACCCACACACGCTCTCTCTCTCTCTCTCTCTCTCTCTCTCTCTCTCTCTCACATACACATACACACGTCCCCTCCCTCCCCTACCACCACCACTCCTCTCCTCTCCCCTTCCTAAGCCCCCTTAACCCCCCCCCCCCTCCACCCCCACCCGCCCCCACCCCCATCCCACTCCTTTCCCGTTCTTTCAATCACCGTGCATACGCTGTGCGCTTATCGCGTAACATATGGAACACGGACACAGTCGGTTGCACAGGACCGCTGGTGGTGGTGTGGCTTTATGTGTGACTGGGGCCTCTCCGTCTCTCTCTCTCTCTCTCTCTCTCTCTCTCTCTCTCTCTCTCTCTCTCTCTCGTGATCAAGTCAACAACAGACAGACAACACAATCCCCCCGGAGTGGAGGGCCTAGCCTGTGTTCCCCCACAGGTCATGGCGACCGCTGGCGAGCGGCAGGGGCACAACAATAGCACGGTGTCTATGTCCCGTGACTGGGGCGCTGGTGTCATTAATTAATGGAGTATGAAAGAGATCATTGTTCTGCACTGGAACCATTAAACACAACAAAAAAGGTGCCTCCCTCTCCCTCCTCACCTCCCCCACACCAAATACGGGGCTGACGAATGGGCACGCGCTGAGGTGCGCGCGGGCAAACGCACTTACATACACGATGCGCGCGCACATACATACATGTACATACATGCACATATGTACGTATGCAAGCGCGTATGCACGCACGCGCACACGTGCACACACACACACACACACACACACACACACACACACACATGAATCCATTTACGCGCACTCGCGCGCGCGCGCGCGCGCGCCACACACACACACACACACACACACACGCACGCACGCATGCGCGCGCGCGCGCGCACACACACACACGCGCACACACACACACACACACACACACACACACACACACACACACACACACACACACACAAACACACTTGACTGTTGCGTCCAAAAAGTAAAGCAATTCATATACAAAATCAAAGTGAAAGCCTATAGTGTCAAGAAAGGAAACAAAGCACCACGTGTCTTCATTTAGTTCATTTACAGTTTTAATTACACCCAGTCTACCACATGGACCATTCGGGGATGAACGCCCCCCCCCCCCCCCCTCCCTTCCCCCCGGGAATAAACAAATAAACACCCATAGCTCCATGTTGAATTATCAAAGACCGAACATATTGCCATGCTGAATATCAAAGAAATAACATACCCGTAACGTGACTACAAAAGAACCGCTTTATATCCATGTCTAATGTAAAGGAACAAATGTACCCTTATGTTAAACATTGAATTTTAAAAGATAATTCCATGTTAATTAGACTATAAAAGTATAGAAAATAACCCCATGTTGATAAAAAAAAAGATACCTCCATGCTGCATTTCAAAGAACTAATATACCCCTAACTGAATATAACAACATGGCATAACCCATACTGAATTACTATAACAACAAACAAACAAACAAACAAACAAACAAACAAAACACGTTGGTTATGAAAGAATAAGCATCGCGTCATGTTGAATTTAAAAGCAGTAAACATACCCTCTACCTTTCCATCCGTTGAATATTTAAAATAATTGATGTCACTCAATGCTAGATCATAAAAAAATATACATAACATTTGTTGAATAAGAATAAATGTAACATGTTGAATATGAAATAATATAAGCATGCTGAATGCAAAAGCAATGAACATTTCCCTACGCTAATGATAACAGATTAAACATATACCCATGCTGAGTGTGACAGAATCAACATACTCCAATGTTCAATATCAAAGAGTTAACATACCCTTGAGCAGAATAACATGACTCATATGTGCATGCCCCTTTCCGCTGCCCTCTCTGACCTATGTAAAACCAACACACACACACACACACACACACACACACACACAACACCACATACACACGCACGCACGCACGCACGCACGCACACACACACACACGCACGCACGCACGCACGCACGCACGCACACACACACACACACACACACACACGAGCGCGCACGCGCCACTCAGTCATGCATGCACACACAGTCGCCCACGTCCAGACACACGCATGCACGGACACACCCACACATCCACACGCATCATCCAACCCCTCCCCTAACCCTCCCCCCGCCCCCCAACCCCCCCAACCCCCACACACCGGATATCTGGCCCGTATCCTGAGGTTATAATGTGGAATGTGAATACTTGTAAAAAAAAAAAAGTTGACCTCAGATGGAAGGGCAGATAAACAGGTTTGTTTACACTGCAGAGGAAGAGTGTAGGTGAGAAAACGTGCATGAAAACTAAATGTGAAGATCGAAAAACTGAGATGGAGAGATTCAATAACATCTATTTTACAGAGGTCTATATAAAAGACTGGACACCTGCTGCAGAAATGAACCAATTTCTCTGGCATGCAGGATCTCCCGTGAACTAGGATGATGGCATTTTTGACGAAGTCAGTCTGCTGGCTTGTGCATGTACCTGCAAGCAATGTGGTCTCTTTTCATGGTCACGATGTATTACTTTTTGCTGACAAGCATTGCGCAAGGGCGCGCGCGCGTGTGTTTGCGTGCGCGCCCGCGTGCATGCGTGCGAGTGTGTGTGTGTGTGTGTGTGTGTGTGTGTGTGTGTGTGTGTGTGTGTGTGTGTGTGGAGAGAGAGAGAGAGAGAGAGAGAGAGAGAGAGAGAGAGAGAGAGAGAGAGAGAGAGAGAGAGAGAGAGCGAGTTCTTGACCAAAGCTTGTACAATTTTCCTTCTTAGTTGTAAAAACAAATCTTGCTCCAGAATTAACTATGAATATAATCGTTTGTATGATGATGAATAGGACATTAAAAACAAGAGTAGGCCATAGTCATGTGATCTATAAGCCAGCCAGTCAGGAAGGCAACAATAATGTCCTCGAAATGATATTTGTCATGAACATTACATTCGAAAGCTCCTTTTTTATTTTACATATCTGTTTTTCTGTCAATGATTTTATTGTGACTGTTGTAAAGAATAACGTTGCTAGTACTGGTGATAAAGTATAATGTTCCCATAGCCAGTTTTGGCCATGAGGGACGGTGAGCTGTCGGAGGTTCATGTGTATAGTGCATGGGATGATGGAAAACGGCACCAGTCCCCCTCCATCTTCCGCTTTTTACCTACCCTGAACCGAATCAAGAACCCAGTGTTTGCTGGGTGGACACAATGGATTTTCAAGACGGAAAAAATCCGACCCCACGAGAGGTTTGAACTCAAGGCAACGCTGTAACCATTTGAGTACGGGTCCCTTTTCAGTACTGTAGTTATCATCAAGGAAAGAAAAATCTGCATCTGAATACTGTAGTGATCATCTGGAGAAAGTCTATATCTCTTCGGGTTTGTTGAGTGTGATGTAGACTGAAATAGGAAGAGTACTGAGGAGAGTTTAGACAGCAGTACAAAGGTCCTCCTTGCCCCACCACCACCACCACCACCACCCACCCACCCTATATACAGCATGACTCATCCCCTGCCCCTCCTTCTCCCTCCCTTCCCCCTTCACCTCCTCTCACTACGTTTCAATGAAAGCAGCACTACTTCCCCCCCCCCACCCCCACCCCCACCCCCCAAGGTTTTCCTTCTTGTGTTGTTGAGACTGCACTATCTGTCCCCTACTCTTTGCTACATTTGTCGTTCACGCAGCACAGCTTCCCCCTACTTTGTACGATATGTCATCTTCAGACGATGTGCATTTCCATTTGTTAACTACATGTCTCGTTCAGAGAACACTATTTTCCCATACTTTTGTGACGTTCAGACAGCACTACTTTCCTCTGCTTCTTACCATCTGTGTAGTTTAGATAACACTACTTTTGCATAATTCTTATTTCCTGTGTCATTCAGATAACGCTGCTTTTCCCTTCTTTTCACTACCTGTATCGTTCAGATGACAGTACTTTTATGTACTTTTACTACTTCTGTTGTTCAGACAGTTGTACGTTTCCATACATTTAAATACCTGTGTCATTCAGGCAGCAATAGTTTTCCTACCTTTATCATTTGTGTCGTTCAAACAGCGTTATTCCCGTGCTTTTACTGCTAATGTGGTTCAGGCCTTAAATGCTACATTATCACTACCACCTTCCCTATGTTTCCCCATTTGAACCACACATACCGTTCCAACATCACTTTTCCCTGCCACTTTTACTTCACCTACCTTTCAGACAACATTATTATCTTTCTCCCTCATGAATTATTTCAACGTCACTATAATTCTAAAACCAAATTTGAACACAAATCAAAAGACTACGTCAGGAACCAAACCAACACACGAGATTGCAGACAAGACCCACTACTCTCAGTGATCAAAAGCGAAGTTTACCAGGTACGGGTATGTATCTCTCTCTCTGACTCTCCGTCCAAGACAGTAGCCCTACAGAGTAGTCAGAGGAGTGTGGAAGTCACGTAGGCAGATCAAAACCTTAGAAAACAGAGAGAACTGAACTGGTTATCTCTTTCAGCCCGCTCTTAACTGAACGATAAAGTAGATCACATACCTAGTCTCTCCAGTTCGACATGTCGGCGACCCTGTCTTTCTTCTTAATTGCTCGATGTATCGGATCGCGATCCAAGAACTTAAACGTGAAAGGTGAGATTTACGTCCTATTGGCCGGAGGCCCTTAATTAAGCACAAGACCGAAGTCTGTTTAGTTCTTGGCGTTGCCGTCACCAGCGATGACTGGCCGGAGTCGGTGATGTTGGTCGTCTGCTCTCTCTGTGGCAGCTTCCTTCCAAGCCCCTGTACAGTTCCCTTTCAGATATATGGATCCACACGATCCAGTGTTGGCCAGCTCGGGTATAACACCCTAACTGGTCGCCCCTCCCCTCTTCCACCTTCCAGATGGAAAGCCCGAGGACTGGAGTGTGAGTCTGAGAGGTTCGACCCAAGGCTGGACTCTGGGGAACTTCTTTGCTCCATCCAAGATCGTTCATGTCCACGAAAACCTCATCGATCCTATGTTCTCGGAGTAAACACAATCGCACACCATGTGGGCACTGTTTGGGTTGGCGCAAAGGGAAATAACCGTTTGAAAGCTCTCCTGTCGCAAATTGTGCAGTGATGGAAGTGAGTTTGCGGTAGGTTGGCCTAAATTAACGTTCTCGATTCGTCAGTAAACATTCTCATTCGACAACGCCGAAATATTCAAGTTCACAATTTTTGGGACATGAATAAGTTAAACTTCGAATTAAAAGAAATTTCTCAAATCTTTTTTTTGCAGCCTATTCAAAACGGTTATAAGCCCAGTAGGCCGAAGTAATGTATTTCAGTAGAGTATAAGTTTGTTTGCAGGTAACGTTCCCACCTTTGAGAAAAGATCGTGTCCAAACCTCTCTCTCTCTCTCTCTCTCTCTCTCTCTCTCTCTCTCTCTCTCTCGATATTCGAAGCCAATGGTTCTTTCGGTTAAGACCTAGAGCTGGGTAACAGGTTCAATAGTCCAAACCTGTTTTTAACCAAATGTTTTGGTCCGTATGGGTTTTTTTAACACCAGCAGTATTACACCAGTGTATGATAGAAATGGCGCAAACACGCACAGCTTGGCAAATTGAACTCAACACATGATAAAGCCTCTTTAATGTAATTATCTACACGTAATTTTGACATCAAAATGATTCATTATGCAGCGCGTAATTCTTGGAAACTATTCATTACAGGTTTGCCACAAAAAAAAAAAATGTTTCCGGGAAACTTTTGACTGTTTTCCGATGCGCTACACACGCAGATCGGTTTTTCGGTGCATAAAGGTTTCAACAGCGCCACGCATTTCCAGCTAAGCGAGCGGCCTTGACCCTGTGTCGTGTCACTGTGGACAGAGCACCATGGAGGTCTCTGGCTGGCCAAGCGTGTGTCTGGTGTCCATCCATACCACCAGTTGACACTGGACAGTGATTCTCGTCTTATGAATGTTAACCGCAGTCTCTCGTGTGTTTTGGAACGACTTAACGTTGCTCTTATGCCACTGCTCTCATGCACAGCCGACTTCATCATTCATATGCAACAATGTCATTGCATTTTAGGGGTGGGGTTGGGGTGGGGGTTGCGGTGGGGGGGTGGGGGTGTCAGTTAAAGAGAGACTACGTATACGCCTAGTAATGGCCTCCTCCTTCTCCCTCCCCTTCTCAACCCACTCTCGCCCTCCCTTCTCTCTCTCTCTCTCTCTCTCTTTGCTTTTTTTTTTGTTTTGCACCAGACCAAGTGTTGTCTACCCCCACGTGTTGCAGAATCTTGAACCCAACGAAGATGGCTGTCAGACGTTAAGAAGAAAAAGAAGAAGATACGGTTCAGAGATCCCTGCTTATCTGCGACTGTGTAAAGGCCGTATTGAGGGGGTTCTAGATCTTTCGGTCAGATATATCAGGTTAATAAAATGATGCTGATAATGACAATGGTCGTCACGATGATAATGGTTGTATCGCTGTTGATTTCAATATCATTATTTCAATATTAATATTCACGTTCTCCATTGTAAAGGAAGCAGGAGAAGGGAAAAGAAAAGTAGTACATTTGCGGGCGCCTGTCACGACTAGGCCTCCAGGAGGGGTGAACGACAGGGTGTGGGAGGTTCAAGAGGGGTGAAGGGCCCTTGAAACAACTTAATCTTCGCTGTATAAAGTAGTCGGGTCGACCCGTTCCTGTTTGCCATTTTTCCGCTTATGTATGCGTTGAGCCGCACGCTACCCTCTCCTCCTCTCTTCGCCTTCAAACGAAGCGCAACTCCTGACGTCTTCGCCTAGGTCGCGGGTCGACAAACCCTCCACCCCTGTTTTGGGCTTTGTGTTGAACTCGCCTCAACAGGTGTTAGAGAGAGGTGGGTCGTGATTACGTGCCGGCAGAGGGTTGTAACCCTTCGACACTGATAGTTTTCCGTGGTTACGTACAGGGCGCGCTCTGTGACCTGACCTGACCCCCCTGTTCTCGTGTCTGCGTCTGCGCGCCGCATGGGGTACACAACAGGGCGACCCGACTGCTTGTGTGGGGAGAGAGGAAGAAAAAAAAAAGATAAAAAGAAAAAGGAGCTTGGGGCCCTGAAAGGGTTTTTATTTGCACTCAACTGAGGAACTCTCTTTTCCGTCGAGTCGGTGGCCAAGTGGATAGCACACTCATCATGGACAGGAAACGTTCCCAGGTGCACGGTTCAAATCTCGGGGGGTGAGGGGGGTGACGATTCTGTCTTCCAGTCTCACTCTTTCCCACTCAACTTCAAGTGGTGTTCCGAGAACTGATGTTTCAGATGAGACGATAAAAAATGTTTATTGTGCTGTATGTATATGTGCTGAAAAGAAGTCATATTCTTTATGGCCTAGCCGACCGCAAGGGGCCATGCCAGGGCTGTCGTCACACCATCAAAATCCGTGGCATCCTTTCACAGAAGTGAAAAAAAAACCGCCCGTTTCTCGTCAGAGACGATAATTGCTTTGCTTCGGTACACAAAGAATCTAAACAGAGAGAGGAGAGAGAGAGAGAGAGAGAGAGATCGGCAGGAAATGGTGGGTGCCTTTCATATGCGCAAGGCGAGTCTCACTAGCCAAAGGTGAAGACGCATGTCTTCTTTACTCTTGATCCATGGTGCGCGTTAATGCAACTTAAGACAACGAATGATGATGTTTCTCCGTTGGTCTGGTGTATTTTCACACAGCTAGGAAGCTAACGTACGTAGGCACGGCAATCTCTTCTTCCTTATGTTGACAACAAACAGTGGACAGGGTGCTCGTGCTGGCAGTTCCAGATTTCAGGACAGCGCGCTTGCAGCTAATCATCTAGGTTTGGCAACGTGGGCGCCATCGATGAATTCTTGGTCTGCCACGAGGAGCGATCCTTTGGACAGCATGGCTGTCAATGCCCACGCACGTGAGAACAACTGCTTCAATCCAGGTTCAGGTTTATGACAATGTCATGGATGCTATATGGGCAGCAACTATTTATTGGAGCACTCTGTAGTTGACACCTTCTGTAAAAAGGAGATTGTTGAAGTTTGCTTTTCTGCCTCTCTTAATTTTTATTCCCGATTTTCTTATGCTGTTTGTTGACTTGAGATGCCACGGTCCACTGATGGCATGATTTCCGATTCATTTTCCTCTTTTACATGTTTTTTTCTTCTTGTTGTTTTTCTTTCTCATCGTTTTTCCTGTTTCATCTTCCGTGGCACTTCAGTGGCATCCCCCCCCCCCTTCCCCCGCGCCTTCCTTCACCCCACGCCGCTTACTCCAGCTTTCCGTTCACGGCCATAGCCTGGCTCATCTCGCCACAGCCTCAGCACCGACAGTCCGTAAGGAGCAGCCATTGTCAAGTCTTCATGAGGCAACCCACTATAGGAGACTCTGCAATGTCGCCGCGTCACTTTGTTGGTGAACAGTGGTACTTGTGAGCCAACATCAGCAGGACACCAACTACCAAGCCCTATACTGGCGACAGTTATTGCTTAATCGGTTGGACCAGCATGAGTGAGCGTTCCCACCCCATCCTTAACTCCTACCCCGAGGACTTCACTACGGCGATCTCGACACGACCTTCACCAGGGGCCAAAGAGGTGGAGAGGGAATCGACACAGAAGTCATGAGAGAAGGACATGAAGGGCCAAAGAATTTGACACTTCTTTTTTTCTTTCCAAGTGCTGATTAGCGAAGATGAGAATGATGAACATGGACCCGTGAGGATCCGTTCTGGTCTGAGACTGCATGACAGGGCTGTACTCTTACACTTACTTTCATGATAAATCTGGGTGTCGATCAGGCCTGAGAGATACTACTGACCTCTGTAGTGCCAGTGAAGACATTTGAGCAACACTCACAGAGACACATCCATTAAATGATTGTAACTCGACTGTGTGGTTCAAGTCGAACTAGCTGAACCCACGGCAAACTCAGCTCTGTGTAGAAGTCGTTCGGGGCCGAAAAAGCCCACATACGAAGATTCTGATAAGAATCGAATCCACATCCGGGAATACACAATGCTATCCAAAACACCAGGACAGCTGGCCGTTTTCCTTTTTCTCATATGTTTGTATAGAATCTAAACACACTTGATAACGAAGCTGTTTTGTGTTGCTGTTGTTGTTGTTGTTTTGGGGGGAGGCTGGTACACACTTCTCATTGTTACCAACATAATTTTCATGTACATAGGTGTATAGCTTTATTACATCAGATCAGGATACCATCATGATATTTCTTGTCCAGCTGACAATACAATACACACCACACTTGGGCTGCAGCTTCAATGGTGAATAACAATAATA
>CM065722.1:43805991-43808491 GCA_033310375.1 Conus canariensis | reverse complement strand
GATGATAGTAGTAGTACGAGCGTATGTCCGGTGTCTAGGGTGTTGCAAGATGATACAGATCCTGTTTACACAAAATAGGCAGTGGATAAAGTGCATGTGATCTGGACACACAGCTCACGTTTACCACGACCTCAGTTCCGTTACAGATAAACTGGTAGAAGCAGCAGGTTTAGAATCCTAAATCGAAATAAAGGCAACTATTTGTCACTGCTACTATAGCTATACTCATGGAATAAACGGATGAACAAACAACATATTACAGTCATCACTTTTTCACATCGAAGTCGGTTTGTGGATGTTGCTTCAACTGACCTGTTTTATGAGGACATGGATATGTTTTAGACAGTTGTTACTTCAGCCTCCTGTTTCATTTTCACCTTGTTCTGATATGTCTCTTCTCATTTCTTTCATTCCATTGAAATGTGATGAACACCGTGTTAAAATAATCCAACAAGTCACATGATTTGTCAACCCACAGGTTTGAAGTAGGCCTACGGAGACAGGGCTTTAATAATAAGCCAGAAAAATAATAACAACAGTGTTGAGGAAGGAGAAAGATTGACTGGCATCAGTATTTCACTTGAGGAGCAAAAGAATGACACGTCATTTGGAATCACATCATTAAGATCACTTTCAATCCAGTTAAAATACAGAACCCATGCAACCTGGTTCTAAAAAAAACCTACCTGTCCTGGGTACATTACACACTTTCACCCAACATGGAATGGGAATTTCCGTGACATAATACAGCTTCATTTGTCTCATTATTGTCCGGATGGGGTGAGAGAACAATCCAGCCACACCAGAACAGATGTACACAATGGAACGTTAGTTCCAGAGTGAAATCTAATTCACCCAATAAACCTCAAGCCTTTCTCACGTCTGGTCTCTCCTCACTGGCTAATGAGAAGCTGCATGGCCTGCCCCATATCAATATTTGATCATGCTATCAGCTGACAAGGATGCTGAGAGAGTGATGTTGACACTCACGCATGTTGCTGCACAAGCTGCAAGAGCATGTCAGGATGATCCCCATTATGTCTAGGGCCCTAAAGAGGGTAGGAAGGGGAAGAGGGTTGGGGAACAATCGAAAGTTTAGAGTCTGTTATGGTCGGCAACGGAAATATTAAGTAGAGGGATTTTTCTTATAAGTTTGACAGCACGTGCAAAATTTCACCAATACTTGTTTCGTGTGTGTGGGATAGGCAGTCTCTTTGCTTCATCTTCATGCTCGCGCAAAACCTACGAACACATAAAAAGACACATGGACAGGCTCGTGAGATTTTGTACGCGCTGCATGTGGGACACACACACAAGCAATCACACATATTCTCAGCCGACTTTCTGCGATTTATCAAAATGTCCACACCCCCACAGAACAAATGTTCACACATTTTCAGCATACAGATACTGTACCCACAAGCCTCCGTAGGGGAAAACAATGGAAGGAAATCAAGGCTGGATAATGCCGCAGGCATTGTCCTCTTTGATATGGTCATCAAAAGGGAGGAGGACATTATCTAGTAACAGTTTATGGACAGAATGGGGACAGCCGAAACGCAAACGGATGACACTTCTTTTGGAGTCACAACACCAAAGTCACAAACGCTGTCGCTCTCAATCTGTTCAGAACATAACAACCCAGGCGCTTTACTTCTCACCAGATCTGCCACGTCCAGGAAACAGAAGACATATTCATCATAGTGGAGTTACTGGTACAAACTATCAGACAGAAGTCTGTAATCTCTTGAGAGCAATGGAGCCTTATTCGTCTGCCACCAGAAGAATCAGAGAGTGGTCCAGCCCACCTATGAACAGATGTACACACATGAACATTGATTCCAGAGTGTGATTCACCGAGAAGAGCACAAACAAACAACATAAAAAAACGAAAACACGTTTCTAGCGTCTTGCTCCAACTCTGGCCTCTCCTCATAGGCCGACGCGAAGCTGCACTACCTGCTGCAAATCAACGGGCTTGCTGCAGGAGGTAAAAGAGCATGTCGGGTTGAACGTCACTCTGCCTTCAGCCCTGGAAAGGGTAGGGAAGGGAGGAGAGATGGGGAAGTAATCGGAAGGAAAGATGGGGAAGTGGTCGAAAGTCTGGAATTTGCAATTGACTGGGAATGAAAGTATGATGGAGGGATGGTTTTTAAAAGTTGAACAGCACGTGCAGTGTCTTGACGACTGGTCTGGGATGAAACATCTGGCTCTTTAGCAGGCGCAAAGCATATGTGCACATGAAAAGGCACACGGACTCACGAGAGGGAGCATCGTATGTGAAACACACACACCACACACACACACACACACACACACACACACACACACACACACACACACACTAACACCATGCACGCACGCATGCACGCACGCTCAGCCAGGCGACCATGGCTTAATGAAATTTATGCACACCCTAGAAAACAGATGTGAACAGATTTTGCAGCACAAAGGTACTGAATGCCCGTGTTTCCACAAGTAAAACACAGAAGTGAGGGTG
>CM065722.1:43783491-43793491 GCA_033310375.1 Conus canariensis | reverse complement strand
CTCAAACGTTCTTTACACGGAAGAAACTTAATAGAACACCAAGTGAAACGTGTTACTTTTCACGTCGGTAACTCCGCTGACTATACACCGCTGGCAGCGATGACAGATCTGGCGCAGGCGCGAGTCTGCTCCCCTACCTTCGGCTGCGGGATCCTTTGGGCTGGTGCTATGGTGTTCTGATTGTCTCAAAAAATCAGTTATTGAAAACTTTGATCGATCACTGCTCCTAACACAGGGGGCTGTGATCGTGTTTCCCTCTCCAGACATAATCAGCATGGTTCATAGTATCATTGTGCAAGAGGAAATGTTTCTACTAAAAAACGCAAGATCGTAAATCTTAACTCCTCCACTAATCGCACGTGCGTATGTTTTGCGTTCATACTGTTCTTCGAGAGGAAGTTTGGTCGACGAGGGTAAATGACGCGATGACAGACGGGCAAAAGTTAGACAAACTCGGCGCTAGTAACGATGGTAGAAGAACAAATAGCTTGGAGCTGAGAGAGAGAGAGAGAGAGAGAGAGAGAGAAGAGAGAGAGAGAGAGAGAGAGAGAGAGAGAGAGAGAAGAGAGAGAGAGAGAGAGAGAATTTTTCTAGTGGAATAATAAAATAAATAAATAATAAATGAACGGAACACTTATCACCTCCTCCGACTTCTTTTGCAATGTTCGTCCATGCTGCAGCAGTCATGTCTCTGTTGAAATGGTTTCTATCAGACTTGTCCCAAAGAAACAGTCGATTTCCGACTGCAGCAATCATAAATTATTTGTCGTCGTCCATCTTGAGGTATACCAATGAAACGAAACACATGCGTACGCGCACACACACGCGCAGGCGCAGCGCACACACACACACAGACGGCGAGCGAGAGAGAGAGAGAGAGAGAGAGAGAGAGAAGCACTATCATATTACAGGTCATATATTTACTAAGTCTCCCTCTCCTCCTCCCCCCCCCCCCACACGCGCGCGCGCGCCCCACACACACACACACACACACACACACACACACACACACACACCACACTCACACGAGAGAGAGAGAGAGAAGAGAGAGAGAGAGAGAGAGAGAGAGAGAGAGAGAGAGAGAGAGAGAAGCACTTCATATTACAGGTCATATATTTACTAAGTCGTTCACGTCTGTATTTTCACTGCAGAAAATATCTACACTCAGTGCCCGTACGGTCGCCGGCGACCTTATGGGCAGCTGGCGACCGTACGGGCACCGAAGTCCCTGCCCATATGGTCGCCGGCGACTTTGTGGGCCGGCGACCATATGGGCACCAACAAGGGTGTTTCAGGAAGCAGGTTTCTGCCTCATTTCTCGAGCTTGAGAAGATGGGACGACATGATAAAATGAAGCACAGTGAAGGTTTTTTTTGTTTGTTGTTTTTTTGCTTTCTGTTTTGCAAAGACTTCTTTGTTCATTTACTTCTATGTTTTCTTTACTTTATGATAAAAATGCCTAATTTTTCTTATTCGCTACATGAACATATGACCGTACATACAACAACAAAATGGAATCTGCTAAAGCTCGAAGAAAAATGTTCTGAGTTAAGTATGTATGTCTTATTATTACCGTACACATTGTTCATGATCTCATTTAAAAGCAGCTGATATGACAGTTTGAAAACGTTTTCTGACTCTGTGTTATTGAAATATGGAAATCAAGGCATGTTTTAGCTGAAAAAGTTGTACGTTTTATCAAATGTGTCTGTCAAAAATTTTTTTTGAAGAGAATGTCGCTCTGCCTTTACATTTGTATGTGTGTATTAGGCATATTGATCATGGCTAATTGAACAACGTATCTCATATCTTTTCCTTGGGATATTTCGTTTCTTAAATGTCATCTTTGAGGAGGATTTGTATTAAGGTCAAGAACAAGTCGTAACAATGTCTATGTAGGTCTGTTTCCTTTGTCATTGACACTGAGTGAACAGGAATCAACTTTCATGTCACAAAGGTACAATGACCACCATTGTAAGTTTTACTTAAGAAAACAAATTCATTGTTTGAATTAATCCTAACTACTTACCCAGAGAGAAACAATGATGCTGTGTAATACTTAAAGAACCGGGAAAATGTTGGGAGATGTGTCCACAATGTCGTTTAAACACAGATTTATTACCAAGAACACAACAGACGTAACGCCAAGTGCGTCACTGAAAACATAACCTGACGATCAACATTCTGCAGACCAGTGAAGTCAAACATCCAAATCGTTTTTGGATTTCCATGCCATTATGGCCACTAAGTCCACCTGATCCTGGCCCCTGCCATCACATGAAAATAAGCTCACGAAAGTCAGCGAACCTTGAAGATGCTGGGTTATGTTTGTGGACAGTGACTTGCGAAGGGCTGCTCACACAGACAATAAAATCTCTCTGGATCGCTATCAAAAAACGCTTATGGGGAAAGTGGGAAGAAGAAGAAGAAGAAGAAGAAGAAGAAGAAGAAGAAGAAGAAGAAGAACCGTGTGCTGCTACATCAGCAACTACTGACACGCAGGGCATGTTGTGAAGTCAGATGACCTCCGATTGACAGGTTTAATGTATATTGGAGCTCTGTGTTGCCTCGTTGGCCGAATTTCTTTCTTCAGTTTTTTTATGTGGTCTCTCTCTCACTCTCTCTCTCTCTCTCTCTCTCTCTCTCTCTCTCTCCTCTCTCTCTCTCTTGTGTGTGTGTGTGTGTGTGTGTGTGTTGTGTACGTACCTGCACGCACAACTGTGTGTATGCATGCAGACGCGCGCGTGCGCGCGCGTGTGTGTGTATGTGTGTGGTGTGTGTGTGTGTGTGTGTGTGTGTGTGTGTGTGTGTGTGTGTGTGAGTGGTGTCTGGATGTCTCTTTAGTGAATAGGTATCGCAAACGGAATTTCTTTAGAGTTATAGTATGTAAGTATTCCATCAATAAGGAACATCGTACCTCAAAAAGTGTGTGTGTGATTGTGTGTGTGTGTGGTGTGTGTGTGTGTGTGTGTGTGTGTGTGTGTGTGTGTGTGTGTGTGTGTGTGTGAATTAATGTAGCCTTTAATCTGCTGTGGCAATGGTTCCGTGGAGAAACCCGGGGCCATTTTGCAGTGTCTTTTTGCAGATATGGCATTTTCAGAATGTTTGTGTTTACCTTCAAATCACGATTAAAAAAACTGCTGGTAAACAAGGTTCAGCTGATAGTTAATCCAATACAAAATAACACTTAAAATGTCTGTTGTTGTTGTTGGAAAACAAAATTTATGAGAGCTTAAATCGAAACACGTTTAGTGTAAACATTATACGTGAAGAAGAGAAAGAAGAAAAAGGGGAAAAAAAGTTAAAAAATGTAAAATGGTTTGAACAAAATTTTCTTTTACTACATTCATCCATTCTTCCCTTGTGTGTATTTCTGGCAATCATTTATTTACCTGCCCCCCCCCCCCCCCCCCGTTTTCTCTCTCTTCCTCTCTCTCTCTCTCTCTCTTTCTCTCTCTCTCTCTCTCTCTCTCTCTCTCTCTCTCTCTCTCTCTCTCTCTCTCTCGATCGCTCGGTCGATCGCTCACTCGCTCTTTTTCATGTGAAATTAAAATCAGTTTGATCTCATCAAAGTGTTTGAAACATTTGTCACAACACGGTATGTCCCTACAGGAAGAATGATTCCCTTCACCCCCCCCCCCCCCCCCCCCCCCCCCCCCAAAAAAAAAACAAACAAACAAAAAAAAACCCTCTTGTCCTCACACTTGCAGAAAGACAAGGATCTTCTGCAGTGTCCTTTGCTGACAAGCTGTCATGAACTCAAATCATGCAACAAGGCGTCGGCTTCAATTTAGACACAGCGTTCCATCCGCGCAAGTTGTAACGTGGTTGTTCGTAAGATTTCAAAGTCTCAGTTCAGCTTGAACGCATCTTCTACACCAAAACTTTCTGTGCTGTTCCATTTCCCACGATTATCTCCCTTCACTGTGATGCTTTCAGTCATGTGTGACACAAGCAATAGTACCCTGCTGTCCGCTGAGAAACGAAATCATAAGGGGGCTCAGTCACGAAATGATGATTACTGAGGACAAGATGTTGCCTGAAGAGGCCCTCAGTGACGTCATTTTAGTGTGAGCAGATTCCAGAGCCTACTGGACTGTGTGCTGAGAATGACAAGGATGAGAGACCCCTCGTTCTGCTTTGTTCCTGCAGCTTCACGTGTCTGTCTGTCTGTCTGTCTGTCTGTCTGTCTGTCTGTCTGTCTGTCTCTCTCTCTCTCTCTCTCTCTCTCTCTCTCTCTCTCTCTTTATAATCCTTGAGAAAAAAAAGGGATTTTTGTGCATTGGGTAGTATAAAGTCAAACCTGTTATACAGGGAGGAAGAAAACGAAAGAAATGTAAACATTTTATGGACAATGAAAGAGACTGCAGCGTTACTAAAACACGGCATAACAATTACAGCAAAATATAAGGCGACGCGGATTTTTATGTCTAATAAAAAAAAAAAAACAGGCGAATTTTTGACAAATATGTCTTCTTCAGATGTTACAGACTACAGATATACGAATGCACGAATCAGTGCTCCCCAGATAGGTTTTTGGTCTTTTTGTGAATGTTAAAACCTATATGCACACACACACACACACACACACACACACACACACACACACACACACACACACACACACACACACATATATATATATATATATACAATTTCATATTTTCATTTTCTTACTGTCCCTCCCGTTCCCCAACATCCCGCCCCGCCCCCCCTCCCCTCCCCCAACCCCCATTTAAAAAAGAAAAAATCTTTGCCAAGTCATTAATAGAATGACGGAAAAATTGTTAGCCTGCACTTGTTTTTCACCACTACTAAATTGTTCAGCAATATATATTTTGACCTCGCTTCCGCTTGCCTTCGAAGTTCCACCAAGGCTTGAGTGGTGACGTTTAATGTGGGTTTTTTTAAAATGTGTTCGATCCTCCCATCGTTAGCAGGCTGGCATGTTGTAAAGCTGGATGTTGCTAAAGGTGTCCGCCCAGACGATTCGGGGTCTACACTCTCTCGATGATTTACTTTGCGGTCCTGCGTGTCTTTGCTCCCTGTGATAAGACAGATTTTACACTGGAATAAAGAGTCATACTTCGTGCGATGGGTTCCTTGTATTATACTCCAGGAATGCTGCCGACACTTGCTCTGACATCTGCACCAGTGCCGATCTGCTTGTTGACGATACTGCCGAGGAAGAGAAGGTTCAACTCCTCAAGCGCACTCCCAATCAGTACAGCTAGGTCAGTGCTCAGTGTGGTGATCCTCAGGACGTTTTTGCGGTAGATGTTAAAGTCGATTTTTAGCCAAGGCAGCTGCCAGCTCCAAAATCTTTTCTGAATCTATTGGTGACCCTGGGACAGTAGAGTTAGCACATCTGCATAGTCCAAGCCAGTCAGAAATGCCAAGGGTGTCCGATGGATTCCACTTTTCCTCTGTGCTATAGTGATTTTCATGATCCAGTCTGTGAACAAGAGAGAGAAGAAAGGAGACTGAGAGCAGACTTGTTGCACTCCAGTCTTAACTTTTAATTTGTTGAAGCAGTCCTCTATGGATAACTTTATATGTAATCTTTCTTTCATAGGATGTCTTGATCAGGTCAACTATATTGAGGGTACACGTCCAAATCTCTCAGCAGCTAACAGATGGTCTCTCTATCAACACTGTCGAATGCCTTTTCATTGTCAACAAAACTGATAAAGAGAGAACTGAATTCACTGAATTCTGACGATTGTTCCGCTGTGAAACGCAATGTAACGATCCTATGTATACGAGACTTTCCTTGAAATAAATCTGCTTGTTAATCTCCGCGTCAACTTACTTCTGTATTCTGTGCAACGTGGGTCTGCTTAAGACTCCTTGGCAGCATCTGAAATTTCTCCTCTCAGGGAGCTTTATCATGTACCTTCTGCAGTCTACATCAGCTCAAACACGTGAGGCAGTATCCCAATAATGGTGTCTACATCTGCCGTCAGTATTTTTGCAGGATGACCCCTGGTCTTGCCGCCTTTCCATTCCTCAGCTGTAGTCATGTCATTCAGTTCTGCATTGGTGGAGCACTGAAATTTATGGGTAGACGCCTCTCAGCCGGCTGAATGTGAAAAGAGTCCCGTAGCATTGTCAGCACTGAAGCCCTACATTTATTCTTTGTTGTTTCAGTTTCAGTTTCATCAAGGAGGCGTCACTGCGTGCGGACTAGTCCATATACGCCACACCACATCCCCGCTATGTTTTGAGGCCACACTGCGCATGATTTAAAGCTGATGGATAAATTAATTAATAACTAGGATGAGAGGATTTAAGAAGAGGGTCTCGCGGCTATGACTTAACAGATGTCTGACCTACAGATCAGCCCAACGCGCTGGTCAGACCTTGAGTACGTACCTAACATTGGTTGTGCCATCTTTGTTGGAAAAACAAAAACAAACAAAAGAAAAAAAGAACGAAGAGAACAAACAAACAAACAAACAAAGAACAAAAAAAAAAACCTACATGAATGGAGCTACTACACAAATTCAGATGTGTTTTGTTGCCTGACCACAGGAAAACACAAAGACCTCAATGGCACAGGAAAAAGGAAAGTTCGATCTTTCCTATGAATATTTGGCCCAGACCTTGGCACCACCCTTGCTCTTTTATTTGACGCTTTTGTCCTGCAAAAGCCAGTCTGCGATGACTGATGCTTCGATGTTCTATCACTTTGAACAGTGTCATTGTTCCAGATATCAGAAATGTCAAATCATGGCAGGGAAATAAAATATGTTGATAACAACAACAATGTTCCATTTCATTGCACATACTCTCTCTCTCTCTCTCTCTCTCTCTCTCTCTCTCTCTCCCCTCTCTCTCTCTCTCTCTCTCTCTCTCTCTCTCTCTTGTGTGTGTGTGTGTGTGTGTGTGTGTGTGTGTGTGTGTGTGTGTGTGTGTGTGTGTGTACACCCACCCACTTTTATTCAGCTGCGCACATAGACATACACTCACAATATCTATCTTTTTATCTGTCAGTCTGTCTGTCTGCCTGTCTGTCTACTTATCTATCATTCTATTTATCCATCCATCCATCCATCCACACATCCATCTATCTACCTATTTCTATTATTTATCCCCCCCCCTCTCTCTCTCTCTCTCTGCCTCTTTTTCTAAAAGATAGAATTAAACACAGAAAAATGCGTAATTTACAGGATTTATTTAATTAAGAATGTATGGACAGACCCATTGAGAACGTGCATAACGTGCCTTTTTAGTCATATTGATATCAACTTTGAGTGAGAATGGAACTGCACGATTCACAAATGCATAGCCAAATTGGTTCCCAGGTCCTCCCTCATATCCGACTCACGTGTTCACCATTGCTACCTCTTTGACTCCCAACCCCTGACCATGATGTGGAAATGAGTTAATCTCTTTTTGAAAGCTTATAGCTGCGAATCTTGTTACCTGGGAATTATTGACACCAAAACTTCCAAGCATCGCGCAGTCACCTTTCAGCTAAATGTGGCGCCCTGATCTCATCAATAGTTATGAACTGAAGGAACATCGACAAAAAGAATCCTCAGAAAGGGCATTGACCGCCTGCTAATCCCATTTTCACGGAGCACTCCAATCATCCACCAATGAACTCGCTCGTTGGTCGTATTGCAGTTGTGTAGAGGTATTAACAAGCAATTTCTGATAAAGACTACGACATTTGGTCATTGAATTACGTAGATTAAAATGAAAGATATGTGAAGAGTCTTCTTTGTTAACCTTCACTGTAACTTAGCGCGTATGTGGATAGTCAGGGAAGTAAGGTGACCTCCCGTCGGCAGTCTTCGTTCGTTCAGTCTTCTGAGGTGACGCCCAGAAGACAATAATATTTTTGATTCCTTCTGGTTGTTCATTGGTTGAGATTGTTACCAGAAATAGGTTCAACTTCGAATTATGAGAGGATGGGAAAAAACATGGAAGTGAGATTGTAGTGATACATGTTGATACAGTAATTGTAGCATAGTCTTGCTGACAATGTCCCTGGCTGTCACTGAAGATGACAAACGATAAACTTCTCCTGATTCATTTTCTTTGAAAGCCTGTTGTGTAAAGCGCCAAAACGTTGTTGTATGATGCATCCTGTACGTGGCATGCAACTAGGGATATTATCGTCACCATCTCCAGAGAACACTGGGAATAGTTTGGGTCTTCTGGTACTCTCAGGAAGCTGTGTCAATGACAGCTTGAATAGTTCAACCAACAACTGCACTTGCAAAATGTATTTTGCCGTCCAATGGGGAAAGCTTCCGGCTTGATGGTGGGATAGTCTCTTTTTGTGCCGGCACAACACACAGTTTCATGAAGGCAGAATAGGCCCCCGAGTGTGTTGTGCTGTGAAGTGTGCTTGTAGGATAACAACTGTGATGGCGTCTTGATAACTGCTTTGTTTTGGGGAATTGTGGTCTCATCTCATTGAGGTCTGGGAGAGAGAGAGACAGAGAGAGAGAGAGAGAGAGAGAGAGAGAGAGAGAGAGAGAGAGAGAGAGAGAGAGAGAGAGATTCTTACTGGACTCTTGCGAACTGTTCGCTGACACTAGTGAATATTTCCCTCTAAGTTGTTATGAGCATTGTAAGCAGTTCATTATCAGCAATCAGACAGCCAGACAGTGAAGCATATTAATCTACAGGATTCCTCTGCTTCATCATCACAGATCTCAACTATATCAAACAGCATGATCAGATGTCACCGCTTAAATCCACGTTCATGGCAGTTTTGGGGATGCATCGCTTATGAAGACGAATGACGAGTTATCTTTCAGATATCTTCAAACACCGGATGATGTCATATCCTAAAAATCATTACCTTTATCGATTTCTTGACTGAAATGAAATACATAAAAGGGTTTGAGACAAAATCTTGTGACAGTTGAAAACGCACATCTATTGATTTAGGTATTCATTTATTCGTTCACGTCATAACGTTATTATTCTTTGTTCCTTTTTTTTTCTTTTTGATGCCTTTCTTCCATGGTCCTTAAGTGATATCATTTCCATGCCAACATTCCAGCATCACTATGCACAGCCCCACCCCGCCGCACCCTCATCACCACAGTCAACAATTAGATATTACTATCAGCCGTCATGAGGCAACCCATCAGAGGAGGCACTGCACTGTGGTGGAGTCATTTCGGCGAGATCACCACCAGAGCAAGGCATGAAGGGCCACAGAATTTTCGACTTTTTATGATGATCAGCGGAGCTGAATAAGTATGCTGTATCAAGATCTGTAGTGGTCCAAGACAATGTGACATAGCTGTGCTCTACACCTTCTTTCAGTCAGGCCTGAGAGACACAGATACAGACAGCGTCAGGAAATGTTAGCAACACTGTCACAGATGAAATTCAGCTCTTTGATTTCGGTCCCCTTATTTGAGCCCGCACTGGATAGGTACTGGCTGAGACTGACACATCCTGCAAATAAATGCCACTGTTGGGCTTTGAACCAATGGGCTCCCAACTTGTGTGCCCACCACTCTATTCACTGCTAAATGGCACTTGCTCCGCATTATTACAATTATCATGGTTATTTTTGTTTTGTCTTGTTGTTGCTCCATGGCAGCATTTGTAGTGGAGCCTTGATGTTATCATTGTCATGATTATGACGTTGCTGTTGCTGTTGTTGTTTTTGTCGTTGTTGTTGTTGCGGCTGCTGCTGCTGCTGCTGCTGCTGATGATGATGTTGATGAACATTTATGCGCCTAATTCATTGAAATGCCTATGCGTCTAGACAAGAACACACATCAGATCACAAACCAAATAAATCAGAACAAATGGGAATGCACAAAAATGCACCCCACAGTCACAAGCTCACTCCACATCCACACGTACCACCACCCAGCTTCGCCCTCTCACACTCCCTCTCCACTCATCACCCACCTATTAACTGAAAAACGATTACTGCTTGAAGAATAAACACAGACATCCAACCATGTGTGCTTGGCATTCGGGGATCTCGTAAGCTTTCTGGTCCCAGTCATGCACG
>CM065722.1:43773491-43780991 GCA_033310375.1 Conus canariensis | reverse complement strand
CCCCAGCCAATTAATCCTCAACAGCATGGGAGACTGCCTTGTCTGCTGAGCCCATCAACTTTCTGTCCCCTCCATTCACCTGCCAACAAACCCAATATACCTTAAAGCTGTGTGGTTGTGATGGCAGACACGTATTTGCCGAGTCTTTTCGGGTCATAAACATGAGACCTGGTGAGAAAAAAAAATGCTGTTACATTAACCTCCCTTGAGACAGAGCACATAGCCGGAAGTGCAAGAAAGTCAGGTGATTTCCTGTTGGCAGGTTTGATCCACCGGAGCTCCAAGGACTGGAGATCTCTCTATTTTGGCTGTCCACTGGTCGAGAATGCTTTAAGAGGCAGCTTTTAGCCCCATTTGTTGAAGCTGAATGAATCAGTCAGCAAAATGAATTAACATGAAGCGTTTATTGGCTTTGTGGTCTGACAACAATGTAAAACAATACTGGATCTTCGCTCAGAATTGGATATTTTCCACTTTGTGCATTCTTGTTGAGTGACTCTTTATACATTAACCTCCTCCCCCCCCCCCCCCAACTCTGACTTTTCAAAGCACGATGCAAATTGCTCTTGAACTGGGTGTTTATAAGCCCTGCCATCTCAGTAAGTAAGGCCATTTATGTGTGGAAACACAAGTGGCAGACTCAATGTTGAATAATGTGTTTTCTGACTTTGTTTGACCTGTAAAACATAGTGTCATTTTTTTTTTCAAGCTGATAAAGTAGTGAGCTGTTGTCATCTTCTTCTTGGCATTAATTCTAATAGTAGCAGAATAGAAAAAAACAACTTTATTCTTGTATGTTAAAGCTTTTGAGTCTGGAGTTCTCGCTCTGTGTGTGTGTGTGTGTGTGTGTGTGTGTGTGTGTGTGTGTGTGTGTGTGTGTGTGTGTGTGTGATTCTCTTCTGACTGTCTATCTGTCTGTCTGTCTGTGTCTTTCCATGATATAAACAACCCAAAGTATTCCTCTTTCAAGGTCATCCTCTAGCGAATTTAATTGAAAGGCCAGTACTGTCGTTTGCCAATTGTTTCATAGCTATTGTATCAGCCATGCGTAACTCGCTAATCTCATTGACAAATGTCAGCAGAATAATCCCCAGCTAACGAATACTCCACAGAGATGAAGGCTGACTGCCTGCTAACCCCATCTCTCCCCGTGCCCTCCATTCACCTGCCAACAAACCCTTGAGCTGCCTGGTTGTGATAGCAAGCAGGATTTTGCTGCGTCGCTTCTAACACATGCTGTGAAATCTGCTCTTTGATATTTTTCTGTTCAGAGAGTGACCACATGGGGGAACTTCTGTTCTCCAACGCTGTTGAATTAGAATCCATTGACACAGAGCACATGGCCAGAAGCGCAGGGAAGTCAGGCGACTTCCTGTTGGCAGGTTTGATCCATAGGAGCTGCAGGGGGCAAAGATCTCCAACTTCCGGTTATTCATTGGTCGAGAGTGCTTCCGGAAGCAGCTTTCAACCCCGTTTGTTGAGGTTGAGAGCATTGCGCGACACGAGAAAACGAGGCACGGTGGTTATTGTCGCTTTGAAGTCTGGAAACATTTGCTTTTTTGTTTGTTTCTATTTTCGAAAATGTCCTGGATCATTGTCTAGGTTTTGTTGTTAACCTCTTAGTATTGCTGTTGAATGACACAACAGAGTAACAAACTGGAATTTTTGGAAGCATCATGAACATATATCGCTCCTGAATCAAATATTTAATACCATACACAAGGTCACTAATGTGGGCATACACAAATCGTAGATAAAATGCTTAATAATTTTTTTCCCACTCTGCATGTATTAATGAAAAATGAAAATCAAGACATCGCGTTCTTTACACTGATAAAGTGAAGAGTTGCATAAAATTTCCCCATCAAAAGGAAGTTTAAAAACTATTTTGCGTCGTCCTTGTGTAATAACCACAAAGGTTAAAGCTGATTTAGCAACTGGTGTCATTTTTTTTTTTACATTTCCTGCTCTTGAATGTTAAATTCAAACGAAGCTGTCCAATAGGGTCAAGGATAGGTCATACAAATGTCACACACTGTGTCTCCTTTTTGTGTATACTGAGCAAACAGGCAGAAATAGTGAATTCGCGAAATGATTGAAAACCCGATTCTATGCCATCTACCTGCCAGCCTCTCTCCTCATCCTTGCCCCTCCCCCTTCCTCCTTCCCCTTTTCTCCATCTCTATTTGTTTATGTGTTTTTCTATTTGTCTGATTCTACTTTAGTTCGTCTTTTTTTTATCATTCTTTGCTTATATTAACTGACTACAGTAAAACAATAATTCTATAATCAGTATATTCGTATTTACTATCTTTTTTCACTTTTGTTTGTATTGTTTTTTCTTTCATAGCACACAACAGAATAGTAAAATAACTTCAGCAATATCTAAAATCTTTATCCTTGTGTGTTACCGCTTTTGAGTCTTGAATATTTATGTCCGTTTCTTTAATATTTCTGGGCACGTATTGAAATGATACTTAAAGAATTTGTTACAATGAAGCAAGTCTGGTGGTGATGTACATTTTGTCCATGATGAGTCTTAAGAAGGGTCCTTTGCTGCTGATAACATTCATTCAAATTTGTACTCGACTTCGACACCCAAGCATTGACGTGACTGTCAGGACTCTTTCAATGTAACTGCATCTCTACCTTCGAGAAATTCGGTGTTGGTAGTTTCCCCTTTTTGTCACCCTCTTTAAAAGATGCTGCTTTTTTGTCCCTCGCTGTTGACTCCTTTTCTTTGCCTTTGTGATTCATTCGCCTGATTCAAATGGACTCCACCCCCCCCCCCCCACATACACACACATGCATACTACATAGACATGCACACGCATGCGCACACACACACACACACACACACACACACACACACACACACACACACACACACACAGAGAGAGAGAGAGAGGGAGAGAGAGAGAGAGAACGATGAGGTAAAGTGTCCACAAAGTCCTTTAAACACAGATTTATGGCCAGGAATACGACAGACCTGACACCAGATGCATCACTGAAAAACTTAACCCAAACACAACAGCCTGGAGAACCATTAAGGACAAATATCCAAATCCTCTATGGATTTCCATGTCATCTTGCCCACTAAGCCCACCTGATCCTGGTCCCTGGCATCACTTGACAATAAACTGACGAAAGTCAATGCGCCCTAAAGATACTGGATTCTGCTTTCGGACAGAAACTTGCTTAGGCCTGCTCCAAATTGTAATGAAACCTCTTTGGGGCACAATCAAAAAGCACTCATTAGGAAAAGAAATATATGTACAGAGAAAATGACAGTCTCATATCAGTTCTCAATGCATCCGTTTTCTGGTGTCACGTGGTGCATGATGGGAAGTCAGGTGACTACCAGGTCATGGGCATCATGTAGTGAAACTCTGGGTTGCCTCACAGGGTGAAATTCATTTTTCTGGATTCTCTGTGATGATATTTCAGTGTGTGTGTGTGTGTGTGTGTGTGCGTGTGTGTGTGTGTGTGTGTGTGTGTGTGTGTGTGTGTGTGTGCGTGCTTGCGTGTGTGTGTGTGTGTGTGTGTGTGTGTGTGTGTGTGTGTGTGTGTGTGTGTGTGTGCATTCGCATGTGAGCGTGTGCATGCGTATGTTTGTGTATGTGCGCACTTGCTTCTAGTGTCTGCATGTAAACTAGGTGAAGGAATACCACTAAAAGCATTAGTTTGGTGGAGTTATGTGCAAATAACTCTTCCACCATGGCAGAAAAGAAAACCCTACCTTCCACGTTGAATTCTAGTTGGATTTTTTTTCTAGAATAGCTTTATATAACCTGTGAAGACAGGGGCCCCGTTGGGGTTAGTCGGGACCGTTCTGCGACGTCTATTTGTGTGTGTGTGTGTGTGTGTGTGTGTGTGTGTGTGTGTGTGTGTGTGTGTGTGTGTGTGTGTGCCTGTGTGCTAACTGGTGATAGCCACGAAGAGGCCTTGGGACATTGGCTGGGCCACAATAATTCTCGTCTCCACTAAAGCTGGTGCATTTTATATACAAGCATGGAAGGAGCTGAAAAGATAGTCAAAAAGCGTTTCTGATATATCTAGATAATGGAAAGTTTAACTTAAGGATTTCTTTCAGTGAAAGTTAATTCATAGCCAAGCCAATTACACAGGACCCTTAGAGATATATGACGTTGCATGAAAAAAAATCTGTAACGAAAAACACACAAAACGATCAACAAAACAAAAACCCAACCCATGTGCATAATTTCTACAACAATTTATGACACAGCGGCTAAACTATTGACATCTTTGAGGAATATGAAATTGAGGCATGGTGGAAGTGGCATCCATTCCATTTAATTTTGTTACCTTGAGGTAAAATTTTCAGGGGGAATTGAACGTGAACTCTACCAAGTATATACAGAAACAACAACATATTTGCATTAGACATGAGAGATTAGAGACATGGTGACATCTCTGGACATTGCTCAGTCTTACTACCTGGATACTAGATCATATAAGAATAGCTGACATGAGAACAAAAGAAAATGCGTAAAGACTGTTTGATACTAACAGACAGTTAAACTGGCCATGCAGGGAAAAACAAAAATTGGACGAGAGTGGAGCAAGGACACCACCTTCATCCCCCCACACCCACCCACACACACGCACACACGTACACACACACACACACACACACACACACACACACACACACACACACACAACACACACACACACACACACACACACACACACACACACACACACACACACACACACACACACACCTCACACTAATAATAGTCAAAGAGAGTGGCAGAAAACAATAAATCACTGGCACATTATGTCCGGAAAAAGCCCTGGCCTCATCCACCATTTCCCCTCGCGTTTTCCTTCCTCCTCTCCATTTCCCCTTCTGTTATCCTCACAGGGGTGCGGCGAGAGGACTGGGGTAGGAAAGGGGTGAAGAAGGGGCCCTTAAGCCAAGCCATTTCACACGGAAACAATAGTGAGTCACGCTGGGGTTTAACTTTCCACCAGAGTTCAGTGAATCTGTGTCTTCATCTCTTTAAAACCTGTTTTATAGGTAAACTAGGTTAATACTGTAAAACAGATTGAAAGATGACTTTTCATTCACGTGTATTGCTGTGCCATATTGAAACCTGCCTTAAAAGTTCAAAATCTATGGTACCTGCGCTTCCACTTTGTCCATTAGAGACATGTGACATGCAGACCACTGTATGGACCTTCTGCACTGAGGCATCGATTTCTGGCGTCCGGTTGTTTATTGGTTGAGATTGTCACCAGATACAGATCTCAACGTCGATTTATCAGGGGATGGTAGTCCACATTGAAATGATATTGTGGTGGTACGTGTAAGCTGCGGCGAATGTTGATTTTGTACTATCGCCGATAAACTCACTCATGTTTTCCTATAATGGCCCTTGGTCAGGAAAATGTTGTTAACTGAGATCTTGTGTACACGCAATAGTGCTAAGCATGTTATCGCCACCACCTCTAGAATTCTCTGGGAAGCTTTACAGATAGGCAAACACCATGGTGGTGAAATGTTTGCGGTATTTTAAGAATTTCGCGTTTCTGAAAATGCATGGAAACTATGTCAACGAAAACATGTACCTTGCGTAGTCGTCTATTTTAACCAACCATGACATACGTGTACGGAAATGTTTTTTGCTGTCCGCGAACAAAAGCACTCAGTGTTGCGACTTTACGACCCGCATGGTGGCTGACAAGTCCCTTCGCACCGTCGCTGCACTGACTTTCATGAAAATTACACGGGCCCTGTTGTACATTGCACTGTGAAGTACGCTGGCATGATGACAACCGTGATGGTCTCTTGATCTCTACACTGCTTTGGGGATTATGGTGTCATCTCTTTAGGGTCTAGAAGGTAGTGGTAAGGACACACACACACACACACACACACACACACACACACACACACACACACACACACACACACACACACAGACAGACGAAAGGAATCTGTTAATGGACAATAGGTAGTACTTTCCCTTGATTGTAGCAATGTAAACAGTTGATTACCAGCATGCAGACAGCCAGGTAAACAGACATTGCTGGACAGGCTTTCAGCCCACTTCGTGGGCTTCTTCAGCACGATATTCAACATCATTAAAGAGGGTCATCGAAGGTCACTGCTCAGATCTACCACCTATCAAATTTACGTACGGTAAACTCTCGGATACACCGCAGTTAAAAACAAATGCTTGGTGAATCTCTAATATGATTTTAAACACTGATGATGCCATGCCTCTCCTCTTATTCATTTTTCTCTCTAAAAAGTCTATAACAGAGTTCAAGACCGAATCTGGTGGCAGTTGAAAAGCCTGTTTAATCATTATTTATGAAATTATTCACGTCATAACATTATCATTATGATAACAATGGTCGATGTTGTTGCTGTCGTTGTAGTTGTTGTTGTCACCTTTAACATTGTTGTTGTTTTGATGTCTCATCTTTCGTACGTCCCCATTGATATTGCTCCAGTACTGATATTTGAACTGCTCTCCACAGCTACAGTCTGCCACACGTAGAACAGCAGAATGCACAAGCACCTATCAATATGAGGTCATCATGAGGCAACCAACCAGCGACACTATACTGTTGCTGAGGTTCTTCACTGGCACTCACTTCTCATCCAGCATACATAGAACACTGCGTGCTGAACTCTCACTGATGGCAATAATTGCTTGGTTGCAGAACCAGAATGAGTGAGCGTACCCCTCCGGTAGACGACTACCATGACTATCCGACGACAGTTCCCACGAATCGACTGATACCAACGTTTTTTTTTTCTTTTTTCTTTTTTTTTTTTAACAGATGCTCGACACGGGCGTGGATGCACAGCTCCCATCCTACAGTTTCAGTACGCAACACAAACCACTGCACCAGGCTGTTCGACCTTCGTCGTTATCTTTATCATCATTGTCCCTTGGCAGCAGATTGTAGCGGAGCCTTCTATGTGTTTGGCTGTCAGGGGTTTCCTCAGCTGTCTGTCCCCAGTCATACAGACGAGAGGTGCTGTAACCAGTCTGGTCCTTTGCGTTGTCCATTCAGGATCTTTCAGGTCTGCCTCTGGAACAGCCATCCTCCACACTATCCTTGAAAGAGTGAAGGAGTCGTGATTGGATATAGCAATCCCTCTATCACATAAATTGACTACATTTGATGACTGCAGGGACTTGTTTTTGTCTATGTGTTGACCTGGGGTCTGACATGTCTTTAACCTTATATTCCTTTGTATGAGACGGAGAAGAATCATCACAAGAGTTATTCTCTTACTCCAGATATTTTTGTCCATGATCCTCTATTAATGTCGAACTCAGGCATCATGCTGTTGGATCTATATCACCATCAGCCTGCAAGCAGTGGTCAACATATGAAGAATATGGCGCTGCACTGAATCCTAAAGATGCATTGCTCTAATGGGGCAATTCTTTTGTACCATACTGAAGGATGGATTATCTCCGTTGATTTTGATCTGTTCTTTCTTATCTT
>CM065722.1:43755991-43768491 GCA_033310375.1 Conus canariensis | reverse complement strand
GAGAGAGAGAGAGAGAGAGAGAGAGAGAGAGAGAGAGAGAGAGAGAGAGAGAGAGCAAACATAAAATACAAACATTTTGTTTTATCGTATCCTTCTTTTAAGTTTTGTGTTTTGTGTTGTTTTCATTTTTGGTATATCACAATCCCACGTTCATGCTCAAATGGATTCCCACGAAGTCTTTTTCTTCTCTCTGTATATGTATATCGTTGCTCACCTGCCACTGTTCTATTTGCTACCCCGTCTATGGTATGCAATGGGGGAACTTCCCATCTCACTCCTGACAATGTCGCTCCTTGGCAAGTACTGACATGATCACCTATACTGACCTTTGAGTGGTCCACGCGTGCCAAAAGTTGTCAGTTTAGTTCCCAATTCCCAAATTAAAGACATGCTGGCTGTCTAGCGTTATGCGGTATTGTTCTGATGGACCCTTATCGTGTGAAATCCCCGCCTTTTATTCTACGGGGATGAAAGCATATTTAAATTGGACAGGAAGACGTAACAGTGAAGAACAAAGTAATGCAGGCTAGTTTTCCTCACATGGTACTCACGAGGTGCTAAGAACTTACAAGGAAACATCACTTTGGGTTGGTTACCATCTGGCATGTTACCATTAGCGAGAGTGACCATCAGACTCAGAGCACCCACAAACACTGAAATCTTGAATTTCAACCCATTTAGTCAAACATATGCACATTCAACCCCAATTGTTAACCAATATAGCTAAACATTTCCAAATGAAGCAAAACTGCTGGTGCTACCTTGGCTTCTACTGATACACTCATACACCTGTACACAGTAGTAAATAGGAATCCTGTTAAGCTTGTTTTATCCCTGGGTAGGATATTTTACCAAGAAGGGGTGGCAGAATCATTATAGCAGTCTCCTGATTACACCTTGCTCAGACGGACACTATAATCACTGTTTTTCTTTTTTATTCAGTCAGTACTGTGATAAAAAATTGACTTATTCATATCGTTTGTCTAGTCTGTGAGCAGGTTTAAACTATGATCGTTGGGCATGAGTGATGAAATAACACTTCCAAGGCAGGGAGACATTATCTTCCGAGACGTCTCCAGCCAAAGACTAAACGAATGACATATCTTTTGGCGTCAGAGAAGAAAACTTACATTCACTGTCGCTCTCAACCCATTCATAGTACAACCCCCGTGAATATTGCTTCTAATAAGATCACCCTGTGCAAGATGCTTAAGCTGCCTTCACCCAGGATTTAATATTTCTTTCTTTCATAGCCTATAGAGTCATCTATTCATACACACCCTGGGAGGGTACTTGCCTAGAACTCTAGCCACGCCACATGACCAGATCTGCTTGCAGGAAAGTTAATTCCAGAGTCTGAATCACTCAGTGAAACGCAAGCCATCTCACGTCTCGGTCCATTTCTTGCCCCTCTTCCTAGGCTGACTTCCAGATCAATAATTAACTGTATTATTAGCTGGCGCGGAAGTTGAGGGAGTGATGTTGGCACACACGCGTGACATTCTGCATCAGCTGGAAAAGCATGTCCGGTTGAACATCGCTCTGCCTGGGGCCCCAAAGAGGGTAAGGGAGGAGAGGAGGGGTGGGGATGTAATCGGAAATTTGGGGTTTGCCAGGGATCAGGAACGGAAATATCATGACGGACGGATGGGGTTTAAAAGTTTGAAAGCACGTGCAATTTCACCAGCACTTGATTCCTTGTGAGGATTGGGTCATCTCTTTGCTCCCTTTCTATGATTCACACAAAAAAAACTATGAACACGTGAAAAGGCACATACACTTCGGAATATTTAGAAGTATTGCATTCACACACACACACACACACACACACACACACACACACACACACACACACACAGGCGCGCGCGCGCGCGAGCACGCGCACTAACACACACACACACATGCACACATACACACGCTCATTCATACACACACGCTCACACACACACACACCCTCCCCCCCCCCCCCCCCCCCCCCCCCCACACACACACACATGTGGGCGCTCGCATGCGCGCTCTGTCTGCCTCCTGTAACTAGTTTACCGAAATTTCTCCGCTCTCAAGAGAACATATATTTACATTCACAAACATCTGAATAACGGAATCAGCGTCGCAGCCTTCACCACGCTCTGCTCAGTTGGCCTTAGAGCCAGGACGCTGGGAGTATATAGGCCTCCCAGCCCCTATCGTAAAGATCTTTCCAGAAACTCCCTTTGTGGCCATCGCCACGCCTGAATCACAATGGAACCACTAGAAGCTCTACTGAGGCCAGATCCGGCTTCGCCGGGCTGCTCTCAAACTTGCATTCTATCCTACACGGCCCGTATCTAGGGCGACACCCGGCATGTGTCAACTCCGTCGCCAACCACTTCCACCTGGGGAACCTCGCTAAAGGCTCAAACCCTCCTCAGCAAAGACAACACCAACTACGGCGTCTCAGATTCCCAAGGCCGTACCCTCGGCCGCTAATGGGTCTTCCAGACCAGACATGGTCAAAGGGAGGCTCACTAATCACGGTGTGCCGAAGTCCAATGGTTGTCTCTTCTAAACCAGTCTGCCCAGACCAGCCGTACCCAAACTGTCTGCTGAGTGACCAGCCTCTTAATCAAAAATCTGTTTTATCAGCCTCTTAACTGGCACTCCAAACTACCAGCTAAGTTACCTCTCACTGTGATCCTATCCCACGTTTGAGGGATTAACCACTGCAAACTCTCTGTTCTCAAAAGTTGGGCAGAATCATACCCTTTACATATATAGAGTATGTGAATGCAATACTTCTACTGCAAAAATAGCAAAGGTATCAAACGAGCTAGCTAAAAAACTGTATGAACAAAACATCATTAACCAAACCACCTATCAGTGGGCTCAGGTGGAACCAAACAAAGTCTGCTGTCACAGATTCTACACTTTACCGAAAAGCCACAAGGGACTTACCAACCCCCCTGGACGCCCTATTGTTTCAGGCATCAACGGACCAACAGAAAAGCTGTCAAAACTTGTGGACTCTTGGTTGCAGGATCACACAGCTCTCCTCCCAAGCTACATAAAGGACAACACTCACATGCTTCAGATCATTGCAAAATGGAACATGGAACTCGGACCTTTTGAAGAAACCGTCAAACTGGTGACCATAGATGTAACGTCCCTTTACACAAACATCCCGCACGATGACATGCTGACTGCCATACAATTCTTCTTGGAAAAAGAGCAACTTCCGAACGATCCACCTACGGAAGATGTCCTCAGAATCAGCAAACCATGTTCTCAGTAACAACTACTTCAGTTTCGAAGACGGATGCTACAAACAAGTACTAGGAACAGCAATGGGGACTCCAATGGCTCCCAGCGCCGCTAGTCTATTCATGGGATAGCTTGAACATCATATACTTCGAGACAGTCCTTTATACATTTCTTTGGACGTGTGGAAGAGATTCTTGGATGATATTTTCCTACTGTGGACTGGGACCCAAGATGAGCTGGACCAATTCTTCCAGTTCCTTAACAGCTATCATCCAACCATCAAATTCACGATTTCTTCGTCGTCAAAAGAGATCGCGTTTCTAGACTTATTCATTATCCTCAACGACGGATTTCTCAACACTGATGTCTTCAGCAAACCCACTGACTCTCACGCCTATCTCCATAGTCGGTCTTGCCATCCTGCTCACACCATCAAAAACCTTCCGTACAGCCTGTTTCTACGACTACGTCGGCTCTGTTCGACCCCAGAAACATTTGAGGCACGCTGCCAAGAACTGGAAGAACAACTGAAAAACAGAGGCCACAAAGACACTACCATCAGAAATGCCAGACTTAAAGCCACGAGGATGCCTCGCTCGGTCTGCCTCGCATACAAACCTAAAAAGAAGAACCAACGAGTCCCTTTTGTAGTGACACACCATCCCAGCAACCCTCCCCTCCGGAACTGGCTGAGAGAACTCCACAGTGAAATGATACAGAACAGTGAACACCTGAGTAGGGCAATTCCAGAACCACCTCTACTTGGTGAACGCAAATGCCATTCACTGCGGAGTCTTCTTATGCCATCCAGTCTACCAGTGCCAACAGACCCTGATGCTGGCTCATTCAAGTGCCTGAGTTCACAATGCATTATCTGCCAGGAACACCTTGTAGAGACAACCACATTCCAAAACCAGCAAACAAAAGAGACATTCCACATAAGACACAGCTACATCAACATCCATCATCATCTACATCCTCTTCTGCAGCACATGCAACAACACACAGTATGTCGGGGAAACTAAGAACACTCTGAAGATGAGGTTCTACCAACACAGATCAAACATCAACAAAAAGACAAACACGCTAGTCGCTCAACACTTTAACAAACCGAACCACACACTGCAGAACCTCCGGTGCATTCCCGTAGAAAGGATACACACAAACAATACAGACAGACGAAAACAGCGTGAACGATTCTGGATCTTCAAGCTAAAAACTCTGACACCACGTGGGCTCAATGTTTTGATGTGACAAGGAACACAATGACGTCATCAATTGACGTAAAACTAATCGAAAAGACATAATAACGTTGCGTTTGTTTACAAACGAACTCCTGCTGAAGAAGGCTAAGTAGCTGAAATAGGGCCTGTTTTGGATAACAGCAGATTTGTTGTTTACCTCATTGTTTCATTACTTATATATATATATATATATATATATATATATATATATATTATATTGTTCAGCATTATATATATATATATATATATATATATATATATATATATATATATATATATAAAACACATGCGAAAAGACATGCAAGCATACTTACAGACACGGGCAGAGTTGCAGACAGTCAAAATGGCAGACAGGTAGACAGACAGACAAACAAACAAACACACGGCTATACACACAGCGCCTATCCCACCTGACATTTTTTCCCCATCTTGAAAACTTAGAAGATGCACATATTTGCACATGTGTACACAGACTTCCGACAGTCTTTCACCAACGCAAACACGTATTCATGCACAAAGAAAACAGATGTGCTTTCACACGGAAAACGCACGCATTTGGACATATGTCGACAGACGAAAATATACATAAACACACACACACACACACACACACACACACACACACACACACACACACACACAGACACACACACACACTCACACACACACACACACACACACACACACACACACACACACACACACACACACGCACACAAACACACATACAAACACCCACGCACATGCCTACAAACTCAGAGAGAGAGAGAGAGAGAGAGAGAGAGAGAGAGAGAGAGAGATCATTGTACCGTATTATACAGCCTCATAGTTTAGTAAAAATTCGAAGAACATATGATGAACCAATGAAACCACATAATCTGCAAATACGACCCTGAAGTTTATTTCATTTTAGACTTGGAATGACATTATTCGGTCTGATCCATAAGAGTTTTATTATCTTTTTTTTTCTCTCCTAAATCCTGCATATCAAACCTGCACCCAGTGTTTCACTCACTATCTGTGACTTTAAAAACACGACAAATCTCTCCTTCAAGGCAAATTTCCTGTGAATATAATCAGAAACCCTAACTGACGACACGCACATTGTGCTTAGCCATTGTATGAGCCTACAATTGTCAATATATCAGCCCCTGGCTAAACAATCCTCAACAGAATAGTAGAGTGATGCCTGCTTCTCTCTTCCCTTCCCGTCCCCTCTATTCACCCGCTATTAAACTCGATGTGCCCTGATGCTGCCTGATTGTGATGGCAGACAAGTGTTTGCCAATTCTCTTCTGTTCATGAAATGACCTAGTGAGAAGAAAAAAGCTATTGCCTTAGTTTCCTTTGAAACAGAGCACATAGCCGGAGGTACAGGGAAATCAGATATAGGCAGGCTTGATTCATTCGAGCTCCATGGGGCAGAGGTCTCCCACTTGTGTCTGTTCATTGGTTAAGAATGCTTCAGGAAGCAGGATTGAAAAATCCTCTCTGTTGAAGTTGAGAAAATCGGTCAACATGAAATAACACGAGGCTTTGTGGTCTAGCAACACTCTACTTTAAAAAAAAAAACTGCTGTGTCATTGCCCAGAATTCGATATTCTCTACTTGGTATATTCTTGTTACAAAACAACAACAAAAACTGAATGCAACAACAAAACTGAATTTTCAAAGAACTATGAAAATTGCTCTTGAACTGAGTGTTTCAGCTCTGTTATCTCAGTAAGTAAGACAAATTGATGTGTAAAATCACAAGCAGCTGACACAATGTTCAATAATCTATTTTCTGACTGTATAAATGAAACATGGTTAACAAGAATAGCGTTTAGTAAGCTGATAAGATAGTGAGCTATATCAAGCGTCGCTGTCAAAAGGATATTTAAAAGGTATTTACGTTATTTGTTACTCTGGTATGTGTAGAATATGCACACAGATCAAAGCCACTGACACAGCTGATTTCATCTCTTTTATTTGGGATGTTTCCTGTTCTTAAATGTCGCTCCCAGAATAGCTTGAGAGATAAGTGCAATGACAGGTCATCACAATGTCACACGTTATACTCAGTAGAACTGCCATCTTTTCTTTTTCATAACGAGTGAACAGGAGTGAATATGAATGTTACAATGACCATAATTTTGGGTTACCATGACGGAAACAGCTACATCGTATGCAATACACCTAATGCTGACCTTGAAAATGAACACTTTTAATACTTAAAAACAGAAAACCAGTGCCATCCTGCCTGCCAGCGCCTCTACTCCTCCTTGCCCCCTGCCTCTGCCTCCTCCCCGTTCCGTCCGCTGCCTCTTTTGTCTCTCTTTCTCTGTGTCTTCCTGTCTGTGTTGCTGTTTCTGTCTGATTGCCTGATTATCCTGTCTGTCTCATTGATTATTACCTTCTGTTATCGAGCCATTCAGTTGATTCCATCACCAGTGTTGTCATTGTTACTATACTCCTTTTGGCATTAATTTTAACAGCAGCGGAATAGAAAAGAGACCATTATTTGTGTGTAATAACGTTTTGAGTCTTAAGCTCTGTCTGTCTGTCTGTCTGTCTGTGTGCCTTTGTCTTTCTGTCTGTTTGCCTGTATATCTATCTCTCTCTGTCTCTCTCTGTCTCTTTGTCTCTCTTCTCTCCTCTGTCTCTGCCTCTGTCTGTATGTCTGTTTGTCTGTCTGTCTGTCTGTCTGTCTGTCTGTCTGTCTGTCTCTCTCTCTCTCTCTCTCTCTCTCTCTCTCTCTCTCTCTCTCTCTCTCTCGTGACACAAATGGAATGAGTATTTAATGATACCGGAACATTAACTGGAAAAATAAATTATCATAAAACAAGTCGTATCATGATGTGGTTTTGATCATGACCAGTCGTAACAAGGATTCTTTGCCACTGTAAACAATAGATTATCTCGCATTGGACTTACGAAAAGTTTACATTGAAACACCTTCAAGGCTGCCAAAACTCTTTCAAAGTAAACAGTCTCCCACCCTCGAGAAATGCTGTGCCAGTAATTTCTATTCTTTTATCACTGCCTTTGAAAGACCGTTGTCTTTTCTCCATTTCTGTAGACGAGACTTCTGCCTTTATTGACGAAGTTGTCTGCTTCAAATGCACAGAGAGAGAGAGAGAGAGAGAGAGAGAGAGAGAGAGAGAGAGAGAGAGAGAGAGAGAGAGAGAAATTATTGCAGAATATCGATGTACTGGAAAACTTCGAAGAACTTCCGGTGAATCAACAACGCCACATATATTACACATATAATACGAACGAATCTGAATTAAAAAAAAACTACCTCCATTTTAATCCATCCTTTTCCATGACGTGATCAGCTTAATTTCAGACCTGGAATCTTATTATTTTAGCTCGTTCATAATGATCTAACAATTCATTCCTGTTTGAACCATAGACACAAAACCTGTATTTTAACACAGTACTATCCTCTCCGTCTCTCTGTCTCTCATTCCCTGTCACTCTCTCTCTCTCTCTCTCTCTCTGATATTCATACACACACACACACACACACACACACACACACACACACACACACACATCGAATTTGTCTTTCAAGGTCATATTCCCACGAACACACACACATACACACACACACACACACACACACACACACACACACACACACACACACGAATTTGTCTTTCAAGGTCATATTCCCACGAACTTAATTAAAAGGCCGTTACTGACGTCACGCCCATTGTGTCAAAGCTATCACGTCAGCCATGCGTAACTTGCCAATCTCGTGAACAATTGTCAGCAGAACAATTCCCAGCTCACCAACACTCGACACAAAAGGAGACTGACTACCCACTAAGCCCAAGTCTTCCTGTGCCCTCCATTCACCTGCCAATAAACCTTTCATGCCCTTAAGCTCCCTGATTGTGATGGCAAACAGGTCTTTGCTGAGTCATTTCTGACAACACACTGCAAAATCTGCTCTTTGATCTTTTCTGGTCTGAGAAGGACCACATGGGGTGAAAGAACTCAACGCTGTTGCATTAGCTTCCATTGACACAGAGCACATAGCCGGAAGCGTAGGGAAGTCAGGTGACTTCCCCTTGGCAGTTTGATCCATGGGAGCACCAGGGGGCGGAGATCTCCAACTTCCGGTTATTTATTGGCCGAGAGTGCTTCAGGAGGCAGCTTTCAACTCCGTTTGTTGAGGGTGAGAGCATTGGGCGATACAATAAAACGAGACACAGTAGCGTTTGTTGGCTTTGAAGTCTGGAAACTCTACTGCTTTTTTTGCTTGTTTCTATATTTTTCAGTTTACTGAATATATTGGCTGGATTTTCTTGTTCACCACTTCGTGAATTCTTAATAATAATAATAATAATAATGATTTCTTATATAGTGCTTAATCAAACGAATTTCTCTAAGCGCTTTACAAAGTCATACTACATTCACCCTTCTCATATACAATAATACACCTTACACCCAACTACAAATACTATTACTACAATAACTAACAAATCCTAATCCTACCAATGTGACATTCACTTATTCTTCAAATATCACTACAAAAACTTAATCCTATAACGTTCAATCATACAACAAATACATATAATAGAGAACATACACATATGCTACATTTGACAAGGCCCAGACGGCTATGAGTTAGGTTGTACCCCCCCCCCCTCTCCCCACAGCATTGACTAATTATGAGAAAATAGATGGGTTTTAAGTTTAGACTTGAAAGAAGAGATAGAATCTGAATGTCTGAGACAGTCTGGCAGTCTGTTCCACGTCACTGGAGCTTGAAAAGAGAAAGATCTTTCACCAGTAGTAGTCCTGAAGCGAGTCATTCGCAGAAGGCGGTCGTCAGCACAGGAGCGTAGTTGTCGAGAGGGGGTGTAGATTTTAAGGAGATCTGAGAGATAAGAAGGTCCATTTTCAAAGAGAGCAGAGAAAGTGAGAGTTGAGATTTTGTACGAGATACGGTTTGAGACAGATAGCCAGTGAAGAGAGTGGAGGAGAGGCGAAATGTGAGCATGTTTTCTTGCTCTACAGACGACTCGGGCTGCATGATTTTGGATTCGCTGTAATCTTTCTATCAGGTATTTTGGAAGGCCGGCCAAAAGTGAGTTGCAGTAATCTATTCTAGATAAGACAAATGCACAAATGAGAGTTTCTGTAGCATCTGTAGAGAGAAGGTGACGTACAGAGCTGATTCTTCTTAGTTCTAAATAGGCAATCTTGCAAATATTTGAAACCTGTTTCTCAAAGGAGAGGGATTGGTCAAGTATGACCCCTAGACTGCGGACAGAGGTGGAGACAGAGACAGCACAGTCGTTGATAGTGACAGTTGAAGGCAGAGAAGGATGGTTAGGCTGTTTTGTCACGAACATGAGTTCCGTCTTGTCGTCGTTTAGTTGTAGTTTGTTGGTTGTCATCCAGTCCTTCAGGTCTGCAATGCAGCCCCGCATCCGAGAAATCAGTGAGTCAGTTTCAGCAATGGGAGCCGACTGATGAAGCTGAGTATCGTCAGCAAAGCTCTCATGCGACATGGCGTGACCACTGATGACGTCAGACACAGGACTAGCATACAGCACAAAAAGGACTGGCCCAAGTACAGAACCCTGAGGCACACCGTACCTAAGAGGAGAACTGTCTGAGTATCTTCCCTGTACACACACTGTCTGAGTCCGTCCAGTCAAGTAAGAGATAATCCAGTCGAGAGCTGTGTCTTTGAATCCAAAGGAAGTTTGAAGCCGTGAGAACAAAATATTATGATCGATCGTGTCAAATGCTGCAGAGAGGTCTAACATCGCTAATAAGGAAACGTTCCCATCGTCAAGCCCGCAGAGGAGGTCATTGACTATACGGAGGAGTGCTGTCTCACAACTATGGCCTTGTCTGTAAGCAGATTGATGAGGATTCAAAAGGTGATTCTTTTCGAGATGTTCTAGAATTTGTTCCAAAACGATCTTCTCCAATAATTTTGATAGAAATGACAAATTTTATACAGGCCGATAATTCTTTAAAACATTTTTATCTAATGAAGGTTTCTTGATCAATGGACGTACCACTGCGGACCGGAAGATTTCAGGAACGTGACCAGAGGATAAAGAGGTATTGATAACATGAGTAAGATGGGGTAGGACATCATCAATGCACTGAAAGAGCAAGTTAGTGGGAATGGCATCAAGTTCACATGATTTAGGGCTGCATCGCAAACAAAGTTTTTTGACATAGTCTTGACTAACAGGACTAAAACAAGCCAAAGGAGGTCCACAGTAAACTTTGTCATTCAGAGGATGTACAGGTGCAGTAGAATCTAGCTTTTCACGGATAGTGTCAATTTTTCCATTGAAAAACTCTAAGAATTTCTGAGGAAGCTCTTGAGTTTGGAAGATGGTGGGAAGGGGGGAGTAGCTGACTTTGCCTAGGAGACTATTTGTGACATTAAATAGTTGCTTGGCCGTATTACAGGCCAATATCTTTGAAGAATAGAACAAAGATTTTGCTTGATGAACAATGTCAGTAACATGATTTCTCACAGTTTGATATATTTCCCTGTGCACAGTCAGTCCCATGGCGCGCCATCGCCTCTCAGCCCCCCTCCTCTCCTGCTTGGCCTCGGACAACTCAGGACCCACTGTGTTGTGCCATTGACACAGTGAGCGATCAGTGATCAAGCGCCTGCTCACTGGAGCATGCTTATCAAGCATGGCACGGAGGGCAGAGGTCAGCTGACAGGCCGATGGCTCGCTCGGTATGGCCGTGCTCAGATCAGATTTGAAAGCCTCTATATCGATAGCAGAAATTTTCCTAACTTCCTTGTAAGTCTTTGGAACGGCGGGCCTAACGATATCTAATTCACACTTCACAGCATAATGATCCGATGCTAGGTTATCGTCAACGGTTGAGGATTTGAGAAGATGATCACTGTCTCTGTAGACTACCCAGTCTACTATGTTACCCTGTTTGTTCGTCATTTCATTCACGGATTGCTGGAGTCCGAAAGTATCTAAAATTTCTAACACTTCGGGCGTGTATCCAACTGTGGGCTTATTGAAATGGAAGTTGAAGTCGCCGATCAATAACAATGTTCCTGGAAGGTCATTTACAAATTCAAGAAAGTCTGGAAGTTCGTTGACAAACATGCTGGGCGTAAATTTGTTCTTTCTGCTGGGTACCGGTCTATAAATCCCAAAAATGTTAGTGACAGGAGCGCTAGGTAGGGACAGTTTCAGGTGAACAAGTTCAAAGGTCCGATGCTGAAAATCAAAAGACGAGTCAAAAGAGCAATAGGGGAGCAGCTTATCCGAGATGACGAATGCGATTCCGCCCCCGCAGGTCGTGGTGGGGCGGGGGAAGGACTTGGTGGTATAGCCAGCTGGGGCGAGGTCACGTAGCTTTGGTTCATCGCCGCTTTCCTTGAACCACGTTTCCGTTACACAAAGAATGTCGATATCATTGGAGAGTATAAAGTCATTTACGGCAGAACGTTTCTTTTTACAAGTATTACCAAGTGACTGAGCATTGAAAAGTGTCAGCGAAATGTTCGTTGTTGTTTGTGTGCGAGGAGCCATAGGCACTTGAATCAAGTTGCGACAGTTTACTGAGCGAGTGTGGTTGTGGCGACAGTGGTGAGAGAGATGGGCAACGTTACCGACTGTAGGTATCGTCCTCCGAAACGGAAACCTCCTCCCTCCCCGTGCTGTGCGACAGTGAGGAAGGTCACGGCCAATCCTGAGACGCCGCAGTGTCACGTTGAGCGAAGGGTCAAGGGGTGAAGGTCGCTCCCTGCCAGCCAGCAGCTGGTCCCGTGTGTAGGTCAGGCGAGTGATTTGACGAGGGAAAGGGTGTGGGTAGTGACGCGTAAAGTCGGTCACCACAGGGTAGGGTAGTGGTGGGTGTGACAGTGGAGGGCCGTTATATGCCGTAACAGGTAGGGAGAGGTTGGGTGGTAGAGGCTGGGGTGAGTAAGCCTTGGCGAGAAAGTGAGTCAGCATGTGTCCCTGCCCGTGCGATACACAGGCTAAACACAATGGCGCCGGTCGAAAACAC
>CM065722.1:43745991-43750991 GCA_033310375.1 Conus canariensis | reverse complement strand
GCTGACAAGCTGTCATGAATTCAAGCCATGCGAGAACAGGTGGACTTCAGATTGTACAAAATGTTCCACTTGATCAAGCTTGCAACATTGCTATGTGTATTTCGCACTTAAGATTTCGAAGAAGTCCATTCAGCGTGACCGCATTTTCTATGTGTGCATTTAAAAAAAACGTTTCGCGCTGTTCCGCTTCACACGATTATGTCCCTTTACCCGGATGCTTTCACTCATTTGTGACAGCAGCAGTGGTATTTTGACGTCTGCTGAGAATATCAAGATTACAGGAGAGTTCTGTCATAAGACGTGGGTTACTGAAGACAGTATGGTCCCTGAAGAGGCCCATTGTGACGTCATGTTAAGACCCTTCAAGGGTGAGCAAATCCAAGAGCTCGCAGGACCGTGTGCTGGTAGTGACGAGAGAGTGACAGGCCCCTCGTTCTGCTTTGTACCTGTGTTTCAACTTCGCCCCGCCCCTCCCCTGTCTAGCTATCACATCGTGAATGTTCGAAAGGGATGTTCTTGAAGAATGTCAAGAAAAAGATAATCATTGAAAAAGAAGGAAAAGGAAATACAACCATGCATATTTGTATATAATGGTGAGCGTCGGTGCAACTATATTGGAATATCCACACAACAGCCGAATTTATCACACAGCTTAATCTTAGAAAACCCGAAAAGAACACTTTGAGGCCATTGTATATTTACTACTCTTCTTTGTCATCACGGTCAGATGGTATAGCGCCCATATAATAAGCTTACAAATTGCCGTGTTCTCACTGCTCCCACCTCCCCACCCTCAAGCACACATACCCCCCCCCCCCCTCCTCCTCGCTTTGTTCATCGCCCTTCTTACTCCATCCTGCTCCTTTTCAACTATTCTCCCCTCCCTTTATCCACCCCTCGTTATCCCCTCCCCCCCTCCCCCCCCCCCCACCTCCCTATCTACCACATCCTTCTGGTTTCAGTGTCGTACAATTAAAATGTTAAAAGGGAAACATGCGTCCAGCGAACACTTTCAAAACAAATTTGATGTATGTGCGTGCCTGCGTGTTTGTGTGCGCGTGTGCGTGCCTCTGTTGTGTTGTGTGTGTGTGTGTTGTGTGTGTGTGTGTGTGTGTGTCTGTCTGTCTGTGTGTGTCTGTGTGTGTCTGTGGTTATGCACACCCGTAATTAGATGTTATTTCGAAGGAAATGTGATATTCCCCTAAAAAAGCGTTGTCATCGTTGTCTTTTCTTCTCACAGGCTATGCCGTCAACAACAATCTGCTGGAGTCCTCTGTCCTGGACGTTCCTCTCCAGCTGTCCCAGGGTGTATAACGTATGTCGGGTCTAGTCTATACTATACTATACTATACTATACTATACTATACTATACTATACTATACTATTCCATGCCATGCCATGCCATGCCATGCCATGCCATGCCATGCCATGCCATGCCATGCCGCGACGCGCCGCGCCGCGCCGCACCGCACCGCACCGCACCGCACCGTACCGTACTGTACTGCACTGTACTGTACTATACAATATTAAACTATACCATGTTATACTCTGCTGTGTTGTGCTACGCTGTGCTGTGTTGTGCTATGCTATCCTATGCTATGCTATACTACACCCGTCGTCGCCCGTCACCTCTTTCGCAGCATCAACAACAGTCCGGCAGGGCCCTCCGTTCTGGACCTTCCGCTATAGCCATCCCCAGGCGTATTACATAGCTTTGATGTCTGCTTCAAGGTCCACACGTCTGGTGTATGTTGGTCTGACTCACTTCTAATTGCCTTGGAAGTTCTGTTCCGGGCTTGTGTGTTGATGTTTGACTCAGGTTTTTTGATAGTCTGTTCGGATTCCTCTCCATCTTCTGCTCTTGATCTCGTCACTGGCTGCCAGCTCGTGTGTTTTCTACCAGAGGTCGCTGTCGCTGCTGGTGTTCGCTCAGTGGATCTGCAGGATTTTTCCAGTTCTGTACTCTCTTGACGAATTTCCTGGCTGTTCTCTATGTCTGTGCTCCATCTAATAAGACATAGAATTGAATAAACTGCATTGAATAAACTGCCGTATCTTTCTGCGACAGATTACTTGTGCTTCGGGAATGCTCCGATTCTGGCTCCAACGTCTCCATCTGTGCCGGCCTGCTTGATGATGACAGTGCCCAGAAGGTAAATGTTCGACCCTCCTTTTGTGGATGTTTAGCCCAAATTGTGCCCAGGGATTGATAGCTTTAGAGTCTTCTCCTGTATGGTTTGGTGTCGTGGGGCAGTAGTGCCAAACCTTCTAGAAAGTCCATGTCGGGTAGTGGATGTCAGAAATGTCTATTTTTCATTTATGCTGTTTTGGTTTTCGTGAGCTAATCGATGAGTAAGAGAAAGAAGGAAGGGGACAGCGGTTAGCTTTAGCAGGCTCCAGTATTTACCAAGAAACTATTGTAACCTGTTCTCCTTGGATTATTCTGCAAGTTATTCTTCCAAAGAATTTCTTGATGTGATTAGCCGGTCATAGGATACATCATAATATCAAAGAAGCTTCCTGATAATCTCTCTATCCACGCCGTCGAACGTCTTTTCATAGTCAGCTAACTTGATATACAGAAAATTCCATTCCAACGGTTGCTATAGTATGGCGTAGTGTGACGATATGATCTGTACAAGATCTACATTAACAGAACACTGCCTTCTTATCTTGTAGCTGTAGGTCAGCTTCTCTCTTCCTTCTATTCAGAATGAATCTGTCTGGGACTTTCCCTAACACCAAACTAGCGTGCTTCCTCTGTAGCTGGCACAGTTTTTAAGGTTATTTTTTCAGGGAGCTTTATCAGCTACTTTTCTGTCCGGTCTGACGTTATATCCTCTGAAAAGATCCGCTCAAACAAGGGATGTGGTATCTCAATAGTTGTGTCCACGTCTGCCTTCAATGGTATCTCAATAGTTGTGTCCACGTCTGCCTTCAATGCTTCTTCTGGGATATTGTCTAGTCTGCTGTCTGTCCATTTTTCAGCTGACGTCTTGCCTTTTTCACCTCTCCCTTCGCGTGTTGGAACCTATGGGCAGATCCCTCTCAGCTGGTTAAATGAGAGGTGGGAGCATTCCTTGTCAAGGATCGATTCAGAAGCTCTTCACTTGTTCTTCGTCGGAAAAAGAAGACAAAAGAAATAGATAAGTAACAAAAACCTACACGCCAATGGGGCTCCTTGGCAGACCTCAATTGTGTTCCTTTGCCGTTTCCTGGCCACAGGAAAAAGCAATGATCAAAGAAGGTTTTTTTTGTTAATATTTACTGCAGACTTAGGCACCATCTTTAGAATAGAACTGCATAATTCGGAGATGCATGGTAACATTAAGTCCAGGTTTTGTATCCGATTCACGTGTTCACTTTTTCCATTTCTTTGTATCCCAACCTCTGACCTTTATGTGGAAATCGATTAATCTCTTTTTCAAAGCTTCTTGCTGTGAGTCTTGTTACCTGGGATTTATTGACACCAAAACTTCCATATATTGCAGAGTCGCCTGTCAGCTAAATGTCACATCCTGATCTCATCAATGATTAAGAACGCAAGGAACCTCCACAAAAGAATCATCAAAAAGGGCACCGACTGCCTGCTAATCCCATTTTCATATAGCACTCCATTCACCCGGCAATGAAACCAGTGAACTCTCCGATGGCCGTGTTGGAATTGTAAAGAAATATTAACAAGTCATTTCTAACGAAGACCATGAAAGGTGCGCCTTGATTCACCCGTTAAAAATGTGTGGAAAGACTTCCATACAAGCCCTTACTAGCACATAGCGCGTTGGTGGGTCGGTGCGCAGTCACATATTTTAAGATCATCACTCTTTGGCATCTCATGCGTTTCTCTTGAAAATTTTCTTTTCCCCCAATTCCCTAACCTGTGCGAAGCTCGATTAACCTGTCTTTCAAAGTTTCTTGCCACGAATCGTGTTTGTAGGGAATTATTGACAACAGACCTTCCTGCGCCCCTCAGCTTGTCAGTCAAGCATAACGTTCAAATGTCACACACAATTCAATAGCCTGGGCAAAACAATCCTCAGCAGAGAGGTAGTCTGACTGCTCCATAAGCCGAATTACTCAATACACGTCAATCTTATGGTAATTAAGTCAGTGAACTCGTTTGTGGCGTTTTTTTTAAAGAACAAAATATATTACCAAGTAGGAATTTTGAGCTTTTATCAGCCTATCAAAAAAAAAAGGGGGAAAGCTCTGTAGGAAAAAAAAAACACTGATGCTACATTGTCCTTCATTTATCCAGAGCTCACAGCCGGAAGTGCAACGACGTCAGGAGACTTCCTGTTGGCAGGCTTGATCTATTGGAGCTTCAGAAGTGGGACCAGAGGACAAAAATCTTTGGCTTCCGGCTTTTCAGTGGTCAAGTTTATTTCCAAAAGTAGCTTTTTGAAATATGAGAGAAAGGGGAGATGCTTGGAAATAGGGTCAGGATGCTTTTTGATGGCTGTGGCTGATATTGATTTTGTAGCTTTTCTGGCAAAGTCGCTGACCTTTTTGTGGTAAATAAGCAAAAATCACCCGTTGGCTCTTTTTTGTCATTATATTTTGTGTGTCATCACTGCACGGTCGTTTTTTTTTTGTTTTTTTTTAATCTTCCTCTTCTCCTCCGTCTTCTTTAAAACTAACCAAAACAAATTGTCTATTATCAACAGCCTTACACAGGACCACTGTGTGTGTGTGTGTTTTTTTTTTAATTTTCTCTGCCATCTATGTGGCATTATTTCCATTCACGAATCCTGATTCATGTCTTCAGGACCAGGTCCAGAATCATTCTGTCACATTCTTGACACCAGTGGTCTGTACACAGCTATCAATGTCAGTTTGCTGTGGGGTTACTCACCCAGGGAGACACTGGACTGCTGCCAAATCACTTTGGTGGTGTTCTTAGGTGCTAGTTCCCAGACAATGTACGCACGACGCTGCTTTCATATCCCTATCAATGCAACAGATGATATGAGAGAGCGTTCCCTCTGGTTTGAGATCTC
>CM065722.1:43728491-43730991 GCA_033310375.1 Conus canariensis | reverse complement strand
AAGGAAACAATGTGGGAAAATGGCTGCTGCATTAACCTCCCTTGACACTCTGCGTATAGTCGGAAGTGCTAGGATGTCAGGTGACTTCCTGTTGGCAGGCGTAATGTATTGATGGTGATGCCATGCTAGAGGGTTTGCAGATGTCTACCATCCCGTTGTTCATGGGCTGAGTTTGTTTTCAGGAGTAGCTTATAACCTGGAGTTGCGAGAGCACGGGGAGTTAGAGTAAGGTCATAATGTCGTTTGTTGTAAAGATAATGTCAGTGACTTTCAGATAATGCTGCTGAGAAGCAAAAGCATTTCAACCATTAGATTTCTTTCTTTGATACACTGTGATTTGTGAAATTCTGGGATCCGCTTGAATCTGTCCCTCTTCCACCACCGTCTGTTCACAATCTCCCGGTTGAACGGCTTCCCACTTCAACCAGTCAGGACACCAGCAACGGTTGTGATGTCTAGAAAATAAAACGGCAGCTGCTTGATCCTGTCCTATCAAGGTGGACAAAGGACCCCCAGTGACGTCGCAACAACCAACATCATGAAGGCTGAAGGGGTCCGTGTGTGTGTGTGTGTGTGTGTGTGTTGTGTGTGTGTGTGTGTGTGTGTGTGTGGTGAGAGAGAGAGAGAGAGAGAGAGAGAGAAGAGAGAGAGAGAGAGAGATTGTGAACTGTGCCGGTGAGATGACAACTGTGACGACCTCTTGATCCCTTCATTGTTTGGGGGATAGAGGTCTGATCTCTTTCGAAGGGAGGGGAAGGTGGGGTGTTTGTATAAGGGAGCAGGAAAAAAAAAACATTGAAAATTATGCGAGTGCAAGAGAGATAGAAAAGCGAAAGTGTCCTCTGTATGTCTGTCTGTCTGCATACATATATGTGTGTGTCTATGTGTCTGTGTCTGTCTCTGTATGTCTGTGTAAGAGAGAGAGAGAGAGAGAGGAGAGAGAAGAGACAGACAGACAGACAGACAGACAGACAGAGACAAAAGACAGACAGAGACAGAGAGAGAGAGAGAGAGAGAGAGAAGAGAGAGAGACAGACAGAGTCACAGACAGAGACACAGACAGAGAATCAGAGATGAAAATAGTGAGAACACAATCGAGAATTCGGCAGGCTTCATGTGTTGAAGCTTCTGAGGTTATAATAGAAGGTATTTTTCCTTCCCCCCCCCCCCTTTTTTTTTTCTTCTTTTTTGTTTTTGCTGTCCATCTTCTGTGCCTCTTCGGTGGCATGAACCCCACGCACTCCTACCAGTTCCCTGTCCATATCAGCACCACTGACGCATTTTTGATACCACCACTTGACACCTCCTACCAGTTCCCTGTCCATATCAGCACCCTGACTTTTGAACCCCACGCACTCCTACCAGTTCCCTGTCCATATCAACACCCTGACTCGTTCCACTGCAACCCCGTCACCGGCAGTCCAAATGGAGCACCCAGTGTCAAGTCGTCATGTGCCAACCAACCAGAGGAGACACTGCACTACTGCCGAGTCACCTTAATGGTGTTCAGTGGTGCATTTACTGGACATACGCAGGACACAAGCTTCTAAGCCCCCCTCGCCTTACCATGACCTTTCACTCCCTTCCAGCGACAATGATTGCTTAGCCGCGGAGCAAGCCTTAGTGAGCTTCCCCTCAAGAGTGCACCATCACGTCCCTTTGAAGACAGTCCCCATGAACTAGCGCCCACACAGGCGACCTCAACACAAAGTCACCGAGGGTGTAGACATGGAGAGGACATCGAAACTCAGGGTTTCGTGAGAGCAAGCTATGAAGGGCCACAGAAATGAATTTTTTTTTTCTTTTAATGGTGATCGATGAGGATGAGGATGAAGAAGATGATTCTACAGAGTTTTCATTCCGGTCTCAGACTGTTTGGCAGGACTGTACTCTATGCTTACGTTCATAATATATCCCGGCGTCAACCAGGCCCGAGAGATGCACATCCTTTTAAAACCTCAAACACTCTCAGTGAAACTTGACATGAGTCAACGACCCTTAAAACAGCTGCCAGATTTATGAGAACCAAACCCTCCCCAAAACTCCTATCTGGGGAGTCGGCCATAATTACACCTCTTCCGTTATCACGGATTCAAAATAAGACCGGTCCGACATTGAACAATTGTCTATAAAGCTTACGCAGTAATTGCTCCATCTTTTTTTTTCTCAAGAATTCACGTTCAAGATATCAGTACCATAAATATTGATCTCAGAATCCTTACCGTTATTGCAAAAAGTAGATGTATCATTAACCATAATCATGCTTTCTGATCTGGTCTGCTGTACCAGAATTTTGTGGCACTTCTCAAGTTGGGCTACTATCTCTTTACCTCTTGTATGTGTGAATGAAAATGTAAACTGAACACGTATCTCTGTCAGAACGTTAATAACATGAATGCAGACTACTAATTCTATTTGCTTTGAAAAGAAGGGTCCGTGATGAAAACAAAAGTAAAGAATATGTCTGTTACCATATACGTTGTTGTTGCATCCATAGCTG
>CM065722.1:43718491-43723491 GCA_033310375.1 Conus canariensis | reverse complement strand
AACTCCCATATTAAAGCAATTAAAGACACATGAAACCAATCCCAGTTTTGCGCACATATTTATTTTAGCGCACGCTACCCATGTATTCTGAACTAAATGTGCTTGCAGCAATAACAACGAGAAAGTGTACTTAAGAAATGGACGATCATATTATCAGATTTGATCAGATCTGGCTCAACCTTCCGGTCAAGAACGAACGAACGAACGAAATTTTTCATATCCAGGATAATGAGAGAAGCCGATTACACCTGCTTTTTATTTCCCACCCATCAACATCTAAGGTAAGCAGTAAGGGCATGCTTGGAAGATTTCCTTTTCTGCTAAAGTCTTCTTGATTGTTCTGTTTTCCGCTTCGTTGCATGCTTGTGGGATATATGGGAGCATCATTTGTGTGTGTTCATGAAAAATTATGAATCTATTTTTTTTTTTTTTTTTTTGGGATGTCAGTTACTCGGTCACAAAATCTCAGAACTAATTTTATCAAGATCCCATCCCATTAACCCCACAAATTCTAGATAGTAAAAACAACAGTTATCACCCTTTTTGTCTGTTTTGGGGAAATAAAAACAAGAACGAACAAACAGAGAAAAAAAAATTGTACAACTTCGCCCATTGTGCTAGACAGGAGCGACGTGCTGATTAACAACAGAACAATGCCAAGCCAAACAGTCCTCAACCGAATGGGAGACTGACTGCCCTTTACGCCCATCTCTTCCTGTCCCCTCCATTAACCTGCCAATAAAACTAGAGTGCATTCAACCTGCTGTCTTTTGATTATAGGCGGTATTTGCCAGGTCGTCTCTGAACCAGACCACAAAATCTGCTCTTTTATCTTCACCTTTAAAAACTGCACGTGGTGGTCGCGTTCACCTCTACAGACACTCGACACACTGCCGGAAGTGTAACGAACTCAGGGACTTCAGAAACAGGATCTGTTGGAGATTCTGAGATGTCTCCAAAAGGCAGGGTTTGTGGCTTTTATGTGTCCATTGGTTGCGAGTGCTGGTAAAATGGCCTTCAGAGTCATGAAATCATTGGACAGTAATTTGAGACAGGATCGTGATGATTCAGCTTCAGTTTATATTCTTATGATTTTTTTTTTATCCACTTAACATCGAGAGAAAGAGCAACACCGTCCTTAAATCATTTCCTGGCATTGTCTTCTGTCCTTTGTACCATGCTCATTGACATTAGGTGTAAAAGAGCCAAGTGGAGTTTGTGGAAAAACACTAACATTGAACTGGAATTGAATGTCTAATCTCCCTCCACATTGTTGACGTGGACGCATACGCCGAGATTCCAGAAACAAAACGTAGGCAGTATGGTGCTGTATGTGTTATTGAGGTATTGAAATATACAAGTACACAATACATTGTTGAATTATCTTTATACCTACTTCAAATGAAGAACAAATGAAAATGCGCTGTTTGCATCAGCTGTGAACCATTAACGCACTGTAAGACATTCAAACTTTCAGATTTTCAATGGACCACGTGCTACTGTAATATGCATGGCTGCCCATAAAAGATTTCAGCACGATAGCTAAGTCCCTGATGAAGATGAATTACCAACTGCAAATGTGGAAGACAAAGTTACTGAGGTATAAACAGATCTTTCTCTTTATCTTAACCATTAAAACTCTCTGTGTGACATCTTGAACTTTAATGAACACTTACTGCCCATTTGCGCGCGCTCGCGCGCATGTGTGTGTGGGTGTGTGTGTAAGCAATATTTGGGTAGGTTTGAAGTTTGTTCATTTATATGTTTCTTTTTTTTTCATCGTTTTCATTTGTTACTTTTGAGTTGAATTTAACCTTATGAAAAAAAAAAGACGGCGAAATCGCCAGATCCATACCATTTCAAAGACTCGTCCGGTTCACCTGACACATCTTTCCACTTCAACTATCTTGACGTCATTTCGACATCCTCGCAGCGGACAAAGAGGGCTGGATTGCCCTGTCGAGGACATGTTGGCTGGAGAGTTTGGATACCTCTCGAAAAAGTCCTTTATGACGTCATTTAAAGCCTCATCAATGGAACAAGCACTTATGATCGATGGAGTGTGAATTAAAGAGACGAGAATTTTGGCAGATGAGAAGGATGAGAACAGGGACGATTTTAAGCGTGGTTTTGTATGAAATGACAGGAATCGATGTTGTGGGAGTAATGCCGCTGTTGGGACAAAAGAAAATGAGACAGGAAAGAAAAACAGATCTACACACACACACACACACACGCACACGCACGCAGACACACACACACACACATGCAAAAACATTACGTCATGACTTTTCTGCAGCTGTAAGCCTGAAGAGCACGTTGAATCGTTTCTCTTCATACGACGGACCCCACGAAAAACAATCTTCAAAAGAATAAGTGATGACCTCCCCTACCACTCGAAGCGGTTTGGCTTGGAATGCCAACTGGTCCCATTTTCCATTTCCATTTCTCAATTCTCATGCAAGTTGCCAAAACTGCTCTTTGATCTGGTCTGTCCAAATACTACGTGAAAATCCCGCGGTTGCTTTAGCTTCCATATATGCACCGGGTGACTTCAGGGTGAACATACTTTCAGCCTGAAGTTGTGCATTGCTCAGGCTTGGTTCGAAAAGCAGCTTTCAACGCGAATTTAAAAAAAAGAGCACTCGGAGATGTCATCAGACATACTAATCATTTAGGATTTTATTGGCCATGAACTGTATTCTTCTTTGGATGTTACTTTCAGAACCGTATGTTTATCCTTTTTTTTGTTTAGAATCTGGATACAGCAAAATAAGATGTACGTGTAAGTCGTGGGTTTTCTCCATCAGAGATGGTATTTTTTTCAGGCTTTACCAGCTCCTTGCCAGATGTGAATGTGCCATGAGCCCAGGGTATTTGGATTCCACAGCCACTTGAGCTTCGTATATTTCACTGCTGCGTTTCTGACAGCATTCTTCAAAATTCATGACAGTATTACTGGTGTCTGCTTTGATGCTGGATTATGATAAAGAGGAACATGGCGATCATTCTCGTTACATTGACAGAAACCAAAATGGCATTCACTCATTGCTGTGTAATCAACTTTTTTCATTCATCCAGTAAACGGCCCCTTTAATCATCCATCAATGAAATCAGCTTCCCCAAATTAGGTGTGCTCTTTTTTTTTACAGACTGTTCCCCCTTTCTGTAATTTCTAGCCCCGGAGCTAAATGTGCCATAGACTCAACTAGGAATGCTGGAACCAAACGATGAAGTATCATCACAGTTTACAGCTGCGTTTTTACATGTTAGTGAAAATTCCTGGTAATGCTAAGGGTGTCTGCATATTTTTGGTGGGGTTGATGCTAGTTTATGTTGTGAATGGAATCATAGCAAACATCCATGTTACGTGGGCTCAAACTAATATAGTATTCGTCTCTTGGTGGGTACTGGACTTGGTCTCTCATTAAAAAGAAATCTGTTTAACTTGCTGCAAGGTGATGTTACGGCTCTTGTGTACAGTGACCTGCTTACTGTCAAGATCACATCAACGATGATTAACACATTCATTGCCGTCAGACTTAAACAATCTTGAAAAGAGTGGGTGACTGTCCAGGACGCTTCTCAATTCCTAGATCCTCCCATTACCAGCCAATTAACCAAAAGTGCCCTTAAGCAGATGTGCTATGATTCTTGACTGTTTTGTTGTTCTTGTTCTTGTTCTGAAATATTTCTTGTTTTTCGTGCAAGCCACAACATCTGCCTTTTGATCTGTTCCGTTCAAAAATGGTAGAGGGGAAACACACACACACACACACACACACACACACACACACACACAGAGAGAGAGAGAGAGAGAGAGAGAGAGAGAGAGGAGAGAGACGTATGACTGTATTTGCCTTCGTTCATGTGTTGTGCAACTCCTGAAATCATTTACTTCTCGTGAGTATCTTGTTCTGTTGTAGACACATGAGACATGTGCATGGTCATGTTGGCTACGAGTGTTAATCATAAGTCAATTTTGCCTTTTATGATCGTGATTTTACGTGTTTTTGTTCTGTTTTTAATAAAGTGAATGCGCACGCATATCACGGATTGGAATCTCGGGTTCCACTTGAAATAATGGTCCATACAAATGAGTTACACAGCTGAGCTTTTGCAAGTATTTCTCCAAATCATGGGCTGTACTAAATTCTTTCAACGTATCTGGTTCGGGTAATGTTCGAAAGGGAATGAATAATAAAATCTCTTCTTGTCAAGCATGATCTTCCAAAATGGAATGTACTGATGCAGGTCTCTCATTAAACAAAATGGAAAAAGTCTTCCAGTCGGTCTCACTACAGGATGATTACTCTCATAGCAGTCATTGTTAAGCGATCTGCTCGCTGTGTTAATTACATCGATTATTCTTTGTTCAATGACCCCTGGCAAAACAGTCCATCAAAGAAAGGGTGACTAACTGGCCACCTCCCCCTCTTTTCCTGGCCTCTTGGCTCACCTGCCATTTAAGCTAATGGGCTTTTAGGCGCTTGTGATGTGATTACAGACTTGGACCTTTAGTACCATTTCTCATTTCTCACGCAAGCCAGTAAATCTGCCCGTTGATCTCCTCTACTGTAAAAATGAGACTTGCTGACTGACCTGTGGCTGTGTCAGCCTCCGTTGACAAACGGCACAATGCCGGCAGTTGAGGGAACTTGGGTGACTTCCCTTTGGCAGGATGGATCAATTGGAGCTGTTGGTTGACCTCAAGGAGCAAAGATCCTCTGTTTCCGGTTATACTTGGCTGAGCTTGATTCTGGAAGCAGCTTTCAGCTTGAAGTCAGAAGAACAGACAGAGAGGATTTGACTTACGGTCATGATGGTGTTTGTTGGTTATGAATGGCATGAATGCTTTGATTTTCCAAAGAGGGTGTGTGTGTGTGTGTGTGTGTGTGTGTGTGTGTGTGTGTGTGTGTGTGTGTGTGGAATTTCTAAACTGTGTAAAATGAAATATAATGTGCGCTCATTCTTGGATTAGATAGAAATATTAAGGCTTT
>CM065722.1:43705991-43713491 GCA_033310375.1 Conus canariensis | reverse complement strand
GAAAAGTAAGCAGTTCATAACAAAACAGAGCCCTGATTTTAACACATGTGTTAAGCAATTAAAGACAAACGAAACCAGTCGGATTCTGCTCGCACATTCATTTTGCACGCGCCATACCTGTATTCGGACCTAAATGTACTCACCGCAGTAACAGCAAAATGTGTGTCAAAGAAACGGACAAAGATATGATCAGATTTAGTGTAGTCTGGCTTAATCTTTTGAACTTGAACATTTCAGGTAAGGGTATGTGGGTAATGCCTAGAATTTCCTTTTTTTGCTAAAGTTTCCTCGGTTACTCTGTTTGCCTCTTCGTCACATGCACATGTAATAAGTGATTATCACTCGTGTGTGTCTGCATGAAAATTTACATGTCTATTTCTTCAGTTCATTTGGATTTCAATTATTTGGTTACACAAGCTCAGGACGAATTTTAACGATATCCCATCCCCGAAACTCACAGATCATAGACGGTTAAAACGACAATTATGTACTTTTTTGTTGTTGCCATTTTTGTCTCTTTGGGGAAAAAAAACGAACACAGAAACAGGAACATTACTGATATTGTTACTTCTGCGCAGCGCCCTTTGTGATGGCCAAAGAGTGACGTGCTGATTAACAGACCAATGCCCAGCCAAACAGTCCTCAAAAGAATGGGAGACTGACTACCTGAAAAACCCATCTCTTCCCGTCCCATCCATTCATCTGCCAATAAATCCAGAGTGCGTTCAAGCCGCTGTCTTTTGATAACATGTAGTATTTGCCAGGTCGTGTCTGAATCAGACCACAAAACCTGTCCTTTTAGCTTCACCGTTTAACAACTGCACGTGGTGGTTGTCACTTTTGCCTTCATAGACACTCAACACACTGTCAAAAGTGCAATGAACTCAAGCACTTAAGCGGCAGGATCTGTTGGAGATTCTGAGATGATCCCAAAAGGTAAAGTTTGCTACTTTTAAGTGTCCGTTGGTTTAGGGTGTTGAGGAAGTGACCTTCAGCTTGGAGAAGTGAAATCACTGGATGAAAATTTGATACAGAATCGTGATGATTCTTCTTGAGTTTTAAATTTTTTGAGAAGATCAAATTGTCCTTAAAATATTTTTCTGGTATTACTGATGTCTTTTACATCCATACTTATTGACATTATGTGTAAAAGAGAAACTGGAATTTCTGGAAATGCACAAAATTTGCATTGGAATTGAGTGTCTTACTCCCTCCACATTTTTGATGGGCACGCTCATGTTAAGACAAACAAACAAGCAGGAGATATTCTTTTAGAAAAGCAAAGGTAGGCCTTCTGCTGCTATTTGTGTCAGTTACGTATTGAAATTAAACCTTTTCAAATACACTGGTGAATTATTGAATACCTATTCAAAACGACGAACGAAAGAAAAATGCGCAGTCTAAATCATCATGGGGATTTGTTAGCATGCTGTCATGACATATGGACTTTCAGAGTTTTGGCATATTACGGTGCTGCTGTAGTATCCATGGCTACCCAAAAGTGATTTCAGAGTCATAGCTTATGTCCGCGATGAAGATCAGTTACCAGCCAAAAATGGGAACACAATGTTACCCAGGTATAAACGGATCTTTGTCTTTACTACTAAAAATCTTTGTGTGACATGTCATATTCAGTTTGAATGAACAGGTAATGCTCCTTTACTTTTCAGTGATACTGCCCGTCAACATGCTGAAGATGCTGTAGTATGGATAGTTCCGAATCAAACTTGTATACCACAGGCGTGGTTCTCACTATCCAGTGTACAGACAGGGAAAGGGGACAGGTGGGGGACGGGGGATTCCATGGTAATATTCCATATCACTTGTCTCAGAACAACTGCTAGAATATCTTTAATTTTATAACTCATGCATAAGAAGATGGGCTTGCTTGGATTGTGTTAATTTGAACTGAGTTTATTCAACATAATAACGAATGTAGAAAGAAAATGGAAATATTGGACAAAGAAAGAAAAAAGGAAAGAGAGGAAGAAAAACAATGTACAATTATTGAGAAGAACAAATGACAGGTAGCAAGCCACTCTCTCTCTCTCTATATATCTCTCTCTTTATCTCTGTCTCTGTCTCTGTCTCTGTCTCTCTCTCTCTCTCTCTCTCTCACACACACACACACACACACACACACACACACGCTCACACACAACATACACATGTACACACACACACACACACACACACACACACACACACACACACACACACACACACACACACTATTTTCCATATGCAAGAGTCGACTTCGGATTGAACTTGTACACTGTTTCCACATCAGTTATTCATTGTATGTTTTCTGCATACAGTTTTTTTTTCTGCTACATTGTTACATACACAATGTTCCAAAGAAGCAGCATGAAGATTGAATCAAGAAAATATCACATTTGTCCCTTTGGAGGCATGGAGGATGAAGAACAAAAGCGTCCCTTTACAAAATAAGAATGTCAAATATAAATGAAAACAGCACACGCATTTACAGTTGGTGATTTCACAAATAATGCTACTTGTTAACGATAATGTAAATACGTAAATTACGTACATGGTGATGGCAAAATAGAAAAGGAAGAGACCACTGTCTCTCCGTTCTCTAGAAACGTCTGTGTAAACACACACACACACACACACACACACACACACACACACACACACACACACACACACACACACGTGCGTATGCTTACGCGCGCACGGATGCCTAACACTGCACCCTGATCCTCGTCCTCCAATTTTCATCAACCCTCATCCTCCCATCTCCTGATGTATCAAACGATGTGCAGGCTGCCAGGCATCCTCTGCACGCAGACATACGACCAGACTCCTGCTGAAAACAGAATGTTTACATATTCTGCAGAGAACAGATGTCGGCTGACTGTGCAACACACACGGTGCACTCACGTCGTCTCTGCAGAAGAGACAAGGGGTGCTTCATTAAGGCTAAGTAGCAGGGCAGGAGTTGAGGTCTTTGATGTCTTGATGGATTGGCAAAAAAGAAACAAAAAAAGATAGGCGAAGGATTGTTACTTTGCGTGGATCTGTTTGCACAGTGGGGGTTCAGTGGAACGTTACAGGGAACACTGGAGAAAAAAAAGTTGAATCTTGCCCTATCGGTATGCGTTATGTTCTACAATGAATGTACGCATGCACATGCGCATGTATATTGTGCATACACATGCATTTATGCAAGAATAGTCACACATACAGTCAGATGCATAAACATGCAGATGTGTGCACACAGATATATGCACTTATCCTCTCCCCATCTCTTCCTTCTCCCTCCACACACGTGCATAATTATTGCGCGTGGGAGCAGACCCTACCCTGCATACGTCTCCCCCCTCCCCTTTCAGAGAGAGAGAGAGAGAGAGAGAGAGAGAAAGAGAGAGACAGACAGACAGACAGAGAGAAAGAGAGAGAGAGAGGGAGGGAGGGAGAGAGAGAGAGAGAGAGAGATGAACAGAGACACTCAGAGACAGACACAGAAAAACCTTCATCAAAAAAGACCACAGAAATTGATTGGATTCGACGTATGTGTTGAATAGCAGAAATGAAAGCATGAAATTGTTGGCAGATCTTGGAAATCCTTTAATGATTGAGCTGAAGTTTTCAAAATAACAAAAAAGTAGGGTTACCCTTGCTCCCATGATGAAATCGTTACAGGCCTATAACCCCAAACGAGTGCTGCTCACAACGCCCAGCAGGCATGACAACACAGAGCACACAGGACAAACAACGAGACATCCCCAGAAAAGAATACTCCAAGCTTTCTGACATTCCCTGTACATGACACATCTACACAGCAACAATCAGAGGAATGAACAAATAAAAATTTGCATTTTTTCAAGACTGGACATTTCTTAAGGTTAGGAGGTACAGGGTCAAGAAGGGGCGAAACCTTCATACCATCGTTTGTGTTGAAAAAGCATTAGATACATTATGATCATGGTATAGAGAGTCAGCAGTAATACTGACTACAGAGAAATAGCCGAACAATCCTCAACGAAAGAGGAGACTGACTGCCCACTCAGCCTATCTCTTTCCGTCTTTCTGCTCACCTGCCAATGAACCTAGCATGCTTTTAAGCAACCTGCTAGTGATGTCAGACAGCTGTTCGCTGAGTCCTGTATGACCCAGACCTGCTCCTCGGCTCTTTCATCTTTCTTAGTTGCAAAGTAAGGCGACTGCAGGCGGAAATCTACACATATTTTAAACGTATTTATAATAGCTCCGCCGAACAACGTGAACAAACGAATCACAAGACAAAACATGGCGCGTTTTGACCTCTTAGGTCTTCTTCAGGCAAGATAAACAACACTCTGGACTACGAAAATTTAGAACAAGCAATCACTTATCTTTGTCGAATTCGGGGCAACTTGAGCGTTGAATGAAACAGAAAAACTTTCATCAAGAAGACCACAGAAATTGATTGGATTCGACTCATATCTTGAATAGCTAAAAGGAAAACATTAAATACATGGCAGATCTGGGAACTCCTTTAATGATTAAACTGGATTTTTATTTCAAGTTAAAAAGATACAGGATCAAGAGGAGGCAACACACACCTTTCAGAATACGAATTAATGTAAACTGAAAAAAAAAATCTGATTTCCCCATAATCCAATCTGTTTAGAGAGAGAGTCTTCTATTTCGTTGAGGATTTTTTGGTCGTCATTTAACGCCCATCTTGCCCCGAATTTGATAAAGATAACGATTGCTCATTCTCCCTTTTCCTGAGTGTTGTTTATCTTGCCCGAAGAAGAGCTAATAGGTCGAAACGCGTCGTGTTTTGTCTCGTGATTCGTTTGTCCAGAGGAGCTATTATAAATACTTTAAAAAATTCTTTCATCTGCACATAGGACGCAGCATATTCGTACACTTATAAAAAAAAAATATATATATATATACATATATAAGGCTGAAAAATTAAGTAGTGGGGGAAAACAAGTGCAGGCTAACAGTTCTTCAGTCATTATAGTAATGACTTGCCAAAGATTTGAACTTTTAGAAAAGAAATAAAAAAATGAAGATGAAGAAAATGGGGGGAATATATTATAAATATGAGAAACCCTTCACTAGCTGCCTGAGGGAACCATCGCAATCCCTCTCGAAGGCACATCTATTTGTATTGCCTGCTCCTAGGCCTTTCGTCCGCTTGATCGGACTCATCAGGAAAACACGGCTGATTGTGTCTGTGCTCTTGGTGTCAAATAGAGACACACCACAGTCCATAATTCTGTGGTGTTCTCACCACCAAGGGTTCAAAAGAGAATGCAACAGCACCCCCGAAGCAGCCAGCGAAGGGTAGCAAAATGGAACAAAACGAAAGTGTGGAGAGGAAAAAAGTTGCTGAAAGACTAAAAGCATTATGCACACAGTATAAGATGTAGGGGACAATCTTTGAGCCTATGCTTGAGGATCCATTCAAGGATACAAGGGAGATCAAAAGATGTGGAACAGTCTGAGTGGTCAGCTCTGCTGTTCAATAACCCAAGCATTGTAAGTGGCTAAGAATTGTACAGAACAACCTTTACTTGGATCTCCTAAGAGATGTAATCTCCTACTGATTGACCAAACAATATAATGCTGAACAATTAAGTAGTGGGGGAAAACAAGTGCAGGCTAACAATTCTTCAGTCATTATAGTAATGACTTGGCAAAGATTTGAACTTTTAGAAAAGAAATAAAAATGAAGATGAAGAAAATGGGGGGAATATATTACAAATATGAGAAACCCTTCACTAGCTGCCTGAGGGAACCATCGCAATCCCTCTCGAAGGCACATCTATTTGTATTGCCTGCTCCTAGGCCTTTCGTCCGCTTGATCGGACTCATCAGGGAAACACGGCTGATTGTGTCTGTGCTCTTGGTGTCAAATAGAGGCACACCACAGTCCATAATTCTGTGGTGTTCTCACCACCAAGGGTTCAAAAGAGAATGCAACAGCACCCCCGAAGCAGCCAGCGAAGGATAGCAAAATGGAACAAAACGAAAGTGTGGAGAGGAAAAAAGTTGCTGAAAGACTGAAAAGGACACAACCCACACCCTATATATATAACTTTGACTATGCTCTGCTAAGTAAGAGACACCTAATCTGAACGTTTTTAAAGCATATTTTATACTATGTTGCGTGTATTCCCATGCATGGTTCTGCCGAATGATTCATTTTATTCTCTCCTTAGAGAAAGAAAGTTGCTATTTTGGATACAGTTGTCCCAATCTAAGCATCTGCGGTCTGTCACACGCCGTTTAAAACAAGAAAAAAGGACACAGCCCACACCCTAGTCAAACCATATGAAATAGAATCCATAGCCACATAAAGATTTTCGAGTATATGTTGCCCAAATGACTTCACGCTAGCAACTAAATTATGCCATACGCTTTGAATATTTAGGCATGACGTACGTTACCATGCATCTCTTGCGATTAAATCATGTGATATGTTTTTAACACTTGGGCATGCAATATGTTACCATAATTTTAGCCAACATCAAATGCTTTCATTATACGATTTAATGTAAACTAAAAAAAAAAATCCGCGTTCCCCATAAACCGGATTGTTTAGAGAGAGAGAGAGAGAGAGAGAGAGAGAGAGAGAGAGAGAGAGAGAGAGAGAGAAAGAGAGAGAGAGAGATGAAGGGGTAAACTGGGATAACGGGAGAGAGCAAGAAAGGGATATACCTATATGAAGCATGCACACATACTCCTACCCACCCCGACTTCAACCCGCCTCTCTCTCTCTCTCTCTCTCTCTCTCTCTCTCTCTCTCTCTCTCTCTCTCTCTCTCTCCTATGTTCTTTTCCAAACAGTTTGATTTTTTTTTTTTTAATTTTGCGAAGTCTGATCAAATTGCCTGATTCCTTAACCGGACACTCGTTGTTTAATAACTAAATGAACATCTCCCACTTGCTATTGATTATTACATACTTAAAAAAGAAATGTCATGTGTACTTCTCTTCTAATCCTCTCTCCTCTACGTAAATTGTCCCTGTGTTCCCTTCTCCTTTCTTCTAACCCCGTTGACACCCCTTTACGTGTCTCATATTCTACAGAGGCGATGGCCTAGATTTTTCAAAAGATCGTTCGTTCATGCTCTATTTCTCTTTATCTCAAAGAGAGCAAGCAAGAGTAGAGTAACTGGAGAACGTAGGCTGAGGCACAAAAGAGGAACACTGACAAGGCAAGAAAGACACAGAGAAAAAAAAAGTCTGCTGGGTTTTCTTCTGTCTGGGACACTACTTTGTATCAAGCTTAAATTATATGTATTCTTTGACTGCTGCAATATTTTAGTATATAACAACCAGATGGCACAAAACGTCGGTGTAGAGGGCTATTACTAAAGTAGCCACCTTCAACCGTTCGTATAGGTACAGATACTGGAAGCGTTAGCTAGAGGCATCTAGGGTGGGTGTTAGGAGGCTTGAGAGAGGCACTCTAGGCAGATCAAAGAGGATGTCTTGAAGACATGAAAATATGGGTGATTTTGCAATGGTA
>CM065722.1:43700991-43703491 GCA_033310375.1 Conus canariensis | reverse complement strand
GTTTACATTGCGTAAAATGCTTAAGATGGAGGTTACAACAGCTAGAACCTCATCTTACACACAGTTGTAACGGCAGGTATTCCGATCGACCTCAAGATTTTTAGCATGAGAGAGAGAGAGAGAGAGGAGAGAGAGAGAGAGAGAGAGAGAGAGAGAGAGAGAGAGAGAGAGAGAGAGAGAGAATTAGCAGTAAAACCATATGAATGTATTTGTATGATTTTGTGCGATTTTATTTTTGCTGCAGTTTGTTACTCCTATCCCCCCCCCCCCCCCCCCTCCCTCTTTTTCTCTCCAACAGCAGTGAGACTGTCCATGCGCTGGGTTTTACTAGACTATGAACCATATAAATCCTTCCTGGGTCTTTTATCTTGTCTTCCGGCTGCCTTTTATTTGCAGTGGGGAGGGTGGAAAATGGAGGGTGTGGGTTGGAGATTGGGATTAGAGGGTGGGGGTGTATCACAAAAGAGGGTAAATGAATCTTTTACTGTTATTTTCTACTGAGTCCAGGTGTCGTGTTATCATGAAATATATTCAATGAAAGCATGGAACATGGAGTCTTGATGTGAAAAATTATTGCTTACCATTACATTTTCAAGCAAGTACGACAGTTGTTGTCTGAAACAAGCCTTTTGCGACAGCTGTGGTCACGTGTTAGGCGTTTCAGAGCATCAGCTGCATATGAGATTCTGATACAAATATTATATAGCCTTAACCGTGTGCAAGGACAAAAAGGAGAATATCTGCTTAAAGATGACATTACTATGGTTTACACTTTGTCAATCAAAAACCTCCATTAAAAGAATATGATAAGCGTTACATTTCCTACTCCCCGCACCTCGTCTGTTGAACAGCCACAGGCACTTCCAGGAAGGCAGGACCACTAATGTAAACATGATTCACAGCCAAGGAACATCATGGTGACTTTGTTTCAACACATTCCCCTGTCACTTCATGTCTCCAAGTTAAAAGCTACATCCAGAACCAAATTCAAACAAAGAACAACCGGAAGTTGGAGATCTTGGAGTTGGAGATTGCCTTCTGGCGTGACCTCACAAGCTCCAATAGATCAAGTCTGCCGACAGGAAGTCGACTGGCGGCCCTTCAGTTCCGGTTAGGCGCTGGATGTCAATGGAGGTTGAAAAAGCAGCAGGGTTTTACGTAATTCCTGTTGTTTTGTGTGGAGTTGTTTTTTCCGCACGCCTTTTCTTTCTCTGACAGGCGAATCAAAGAGCGGATTTTGTGGCCCTATAGAGTTCACCGGCTTTATTGCTAAATGAATGCATTGGTGGCATGAGCTAGCAAGCAGACGGTCGTTTTTTTGTGTTTCTGTCGATTAATTTTCCAGTTGGGAACAGTGGACAAGATCTGAACGTAGCAGTGCATCCACTCCTAACGTTAGTTATAACACTGCAACCGGACAACCAGGGGAAAGGCTTTGAAGGAGAAATGCGTTTACACAGGAGATGGAACAGAATGGGATGAAAGTGTAGCGACTAGGGAGTTAGACAATAATGAAAGAAAGTAAGCATGTTTTCTCTGATTGTGCCTTTATTATGGGATAAATAAAAAAGAAAGCTACTCATTATCACACCATGGGATTCCAAATCAGTAAAATGTTTTAGGACACTGTCAAATGTAGCAGCAATATAGACTAATTTTTCATGGTGTCAACTGGAGAGTCTAGACAAGGATCTTTCGTGCACTTTTGAAAATGGATCCTACCTTCAATCACCTTTGTATATCACCGAGCAGGAATGTCAAATCTTTGTTGAACATAATGTAGCGATGCTAGAAAGTCAGTTTCAGCATTTAAGACAGAACAAAAATTACGTATGATTTTGTCGCCCAATATAATTCGTAAATCCCCCCACCTCTTCTCTCTCTCTCTCTCTCTCCTCTCTCTCTCTCTCTCTCTCTCTCTCTGTGTGTGTGTGTGTGTGTGTGTGTGTGTGTGTGTGTGTGTGTGCGTGAAGTCAAGTCAAAATGATCTTTATTGAGGGTTAAAGAATAAGCTTTCCAGCTTTTTTACATCCTGCCCTCATAATTCACAGCCAATGTGTATGTGTGTGTGTGTGTGTGTGTGGAGAGAGAGAGAGAGAGAGAGAGAGAGAGGAGAGAGAGAGAGAGAGAGAGAGAGAGAGACAGACAGACAGACAGAGAGAGAGAGAGAGAGAGAGAGTGCGCTTGTAAGTCGGCATGAGTGCAAACATGTGTTTGTGATTTATTAAAGAAAAAAAAAAGGGGACAGGGCGGGAGGGGGGAGAGGAGTAACCGCATAGGATAAGACTTAAAGTTCTTCTCCTTCTTACCCCCATCTATTCCAGAGTTATATCCCCCAGCGTAATCCGACTTCATCCTGAGGGGCAAAGAACTCCCGTTTTTCCCTCACCCCACTCACACATCAAAGACCTTACCTGCAACATTATCCCGTCTTCACTCAGCTCCCTTGCTGCACCTGTAGAGACTTGAGAGTGCAGTGTGTGTGTGTGTGTGTGTGTGT
>CM065722.1:43690991-43695991 GCA_033310375.1 Conus canariensis | reverse complement strand
TGTAGCAACTGGACAACCAGGAAAAGGCTTTGAAGGAGAGATATACTCACTCAACAGATCGAACAGAGGGGAATGAGAAGGCAGGGGCTATGGAGTTAGGCAAAAATGAGAGAGAAAGAAAGTCAGCCATTTTTCTCTGACTGTGTTTCTATTACGAGATCAAATTCAAAAACTGGTCATGATCACACCATAGCAGTTGCAAAATCACAAAAATTGGGATTCTGTCAAATGTAGAAACAACAAAGAATCATATTTCATGGTATCAGAAGGAGAGCTAAGGCATGGATCTTTCGCACACTATTCAATTATGGATCCTATTTTCATTCACTTTTTATATAGTTCTGAACAGATGTATCAGATCTCAGCCGAACGTAATGTTGTGATGTCAGTTTCGCCATAAAAATCTCAAACACATAAGAAAAATTAAGTATGACATTGTCGCCTGATCTTATCCGTGAATGTGTGTGCGCGTGCGCGTGTGCATGTGTGTGTGTGTGTGTGTGTTGTGTGTGTGTGTGTGTGTGTGTGTGTGTGTGTGAGAGAGAGAGAGAGAGAGAGAGAGAGAGCATGAGTCAGTATAAGTGCAAACATATGTGTTTGTGATTTGTGAAAAAACAAGTGGGGAAAAAAAGAGCGCAGGATAAGACTCAAAGCTTTTCTCTTTCTTACCACCTTCTATTCCGAAGTTACACCCTGCAGCGTAATCCGCCTTCATCCTGAGGGGCAACGAACTCCTATTTTTGCCCAACTCCACTAACATATCAAAGACCTTATCTGCAACATTACCTGGTCTTCCCTCAGCTAGCTTGTTTCATCTGTGGAAACTTGGGGGTGCAGTGTGTGTGTGTGTGTGTGTGTGGTGTGTGTGTGTGTGTGTGTGTGTGTGTGTGTGTGTGTGTTCTTAAAAAGCGGGCGCATTTGGCTCAGTGCATTGCGGGCAGGTGTGGGGATGGGGTGGAGTGGGGGAAAAGGTATGTGGGTATTGCTTGTGTATACTGGTGTGTACACGTACAAATGCGCTTGTGTGTGTGTGTGTGTGTGTGTGTGTGTGTGTGTGTGTGTGTGTGTGTGTGTGTGTGTGTGTGTGTTTACGCGAATCAATGCATACAGAACAATATACAACCAGTCAATTCATAATAGAATAGGATTGAGACTGCACATTAAACCCATCTTTTCCCGTCCCGTCCATTCCCATGTCAATAAACCCTAAGTGCATTTTCAGCTCCGTGCTTTGATTATACATGGGTGTTTACCAAGTAGTCGTTGATACAGGCTACAAATTCTGCCCTATTGTCCTCACCGTTTAAAACTGCATGTGGTTGCTTTCACCTCCATGGACACTCAGCATACTCCCGGAAATTCAATGAACACACAGGGACTTCCTGTCAGCAACAGGATATGTTGGAGATCCTGAATTGTTCCCAGAGGCTGTGAGCCGCTCTAAAGTGTCCATTGGTTGAGGGTATGCTAGAAATAGCCTTGCACCTGGGGTCGTGATAGCATTGGAGGATAATCTGAGATAAGATCGTGATGCTTTTTCTTCAGTTTAGTGTTTTGCAATTTTGTTATGTGTGCGTTTGTTTGGGTTTTTTTTTTTTCCAACTAAAGACAAACAAAAACACAGCATTAAGTCGTTTTCTGACTTTAATAAGTTAGTTCGTTAGTTTCTTCGTTCGTTTGTTTGTTAGTTAGTTCGTTCGTTCGTTCGATCGTTTGTTAGCTAGTTAGTTAGTTAAGTAGGTAGGTAGGTAGGTAGGTAGGTAGGTAGGCAGGTAGGTAGGTAGGTAGTTGGCTTGTTAGTTAGTCACTTAGTTAGTTGGTTACTTACTTACTTAGTTAAAACTTAGTTAGTTGGTTACTTACTTACTTAGTTAAAATGTATAAAAAGCTCTCTCTCATCTTTAATTTTTTGGGATTATCTACAGTGTTTAAAACATTTACTACAATACTACAGCTCGTTTCTTGGAGCGTGGAATATTTAATACAATATCAATGTTTGAGAGAAACTACATCTCAAGTCATATAAGGTATCAGACACCACACACGTACACACACACACACACACACACACACACACACACACACACACACACACACACACACACACACACACACACAAACACACACACACACGCACACAATAAACATGTCATGACCATGCTACTTTCACCTCATCAACTCTTTTTTGACTATAACAACCCAGTGAATAATCTCGAAATTAACCTTCAAAATGATGACTAACTGCTAACTATCTTCATATGTTTGTGTAGTAATTTCAGTTGGAAAAAGGTCAATGGAGTTGAGTTCCATCCATTTCTCAGCTGCGTTCTTGAGTGTTGCCCAAAGTTCCTGGCAACGCTGCAGATGTCTGCATGTCACAATCCTGGTTGATGCTGGTTTATGATATCAAAAGACGCATCACAGATATCCATTTTTAAAAGCTCAATCTGGATTGGCAAACCCTTTTCAGTACAATTGCGAATAGGTCTCTAATTGACAGAAAATTTTGATAACCTGGGGTGGGGGTGGGGGGAAGGGAGGGGAGAGATTTCTGACGTCACGACCACTGTCCATCATCGGTTCCTAACACACTGATTCCCAACAGGATAATTTCCCTTAAAACTCTTCCTCAATAGAATAGATGACTGACTTTCCGCAACACTTGTCTCCTTCTGATACCTCTGATCATTTGCTATTGTAACATGAAGTGCCTTGAAGCACTTGCATTTCGATTACATATTGCTCTTTATTTCATTTTAGACGTTCTTCATGTATTGTGCAAGGCGCGGAAATCTGCCTTTTCATCTCTTCTATAAAAAGAGGTAGGAAGAGGGGGTAGGGGAGACACACAAACAAAGTAGAAAGAAACCATTGGCTGGACAGGCCTTGGTTCTTGTGTTGCACAACGCCTGAAGTGTAAAGGCTTCATAATACTTCTTCTGAGCAGCTCGCTCTGTAGGAGAAGTGTGAGACATGGTAATGGTGGGTGTTTGTTGTCTGTAGGTGGCGTTGATATTTCACATTTATTCTTGTGGGACCGTGATTTTTTTTTCCTTGTCTAAGCATTATCAAAGAGAATTTATGTACATATGGCATGTTGGAATCCCAGTCTTCAATGAAAATACTGAAACCATGCATGTTAGTTTGAATCACTCAGCATGGACTGAGACTACACACTTTAGTTTCAATCACTCAACAGCAGCGGTTTTAGAACGTGTTGCTGAAAATCAGTGGCAACATTTTGTGTATCAGGTATAGTTGATGACACGTTATGTTATGCAGAAAGTATTCAAGTTATTCTTGTCTAGCAAACACCTTCCATAACGGAATACACTCACAGTTCAAAGACAGACAGGTCTCTCATGAGATAGATAGATAGATAGAGAGAGAGAGAGAGGGAGGGAGGGAGGGAGGGAGAGAGAGAGAGAGAGAGAGAGAGAGAGAGAGAGAGAGCAGACAGACAGACAGACAGACAGACAGAGAATTCTTGTCAGTCTCGTTTCGACCATCACAAAGACACATACCAGCAGTCATTCACTATTCTCTGCACCACATTCTACAGCAGAGTAACCTTTCAAAGAAAGGGTAATCTACTGTCCACTATACCCGCTCCTTCCTGGCCTATTCGCTCACCTGCCAATTAACCCAACACACCTTTAGGCGACCGCGATGAGATTACACACTTGTCCCTTTTTTCTTTCCTCACGCAAGCCAGAAAATCTGCCCTTTGATCTGTTCTGTTGAAAAGAGAAACATGCGACAAACACGAGGCCACATCAGCCTCCATTGACACGTTGCACGATTCCGGAAGTTCAGGGAACTTGGGTGACTTCCCTTTGGCAGGGTTGATCAATTGGAGCTGTTGAGCTGACCTCAGAGAGCAAAGGATCCTGGTTCCGGCTTTACTTTGGCTAAGCTTAGTCCAGGAAGCAGCTTTCAACCTGAGCTCAAAAGAGCACGTTGAGAGGTTTTTAGACGATATGTTTTTTGGCTGTGGATGGTATTGATCTTCGAATTGTCCTTAGATTGTATGTTGTGTGTCCTTGTTCTGTGAATTTCTAATGCATATGCATGGGTTTGATTCCCATAATAGGTGAATCTTGGTGGTATGACGAACTCCTAGCCAGAGCTAAATATACTGTTCGGTTAAAGAAGAAAACAAAGACCTTACGGTTAAATAAATTACGTCTGGACCAGTGTGCTTCGAGTTAGATGTCTCCTGATCTCGTTTACAATACTTGGAACACTACTTCCCAGCAGAATAATCCCAGGCGAAACAATCCTCAAAGGCATAGGTGATAGGCTGCCCACTGTACCTGTCCCCTATTTTACTGACTTCTCCAATCTCCTGCCAGCCAGCTCAGCCTAATTCTGGACAGTTATATTCCGAAAACATGCTGGTCCGTTCTCATCCTTTCTTAAACCATTTCTCATTTCTCACACAAATTAGGAGATCTGCGTTTCCATCTGCCCTGTTTAGAAAAAAGAAAGAAGGAAAGAAAATCTAAAGCCGTTGCAGTTGCCTCCATTGATACACTGCCTTGCACTGCAAGTGCATGTAAATTAGATGACTTCCTCCTGACAAATTTAACCATTTGGTGTTTCTGAGATGATGCCATATGGCAAACATCTCCAGCTGTTCATTGCATAAGCTTGATTCTGGATGAAGCTTTCGATGACAAATGTTAAGGTCACGTGGAGATCTTTTGAGGCACGGTTATGGTGGCGTTTGTTGCCCATGGATGATGTCGGGACCATGGGATTAGTTGTTTCTAATGTATACACAATGGAATAAAACCATCACCTTTTACCTTTTTTACCTTTTGTTTTGATAAGTAATTGACTTGGCATTTATTTAGAAAAACGTTGAAAATGTCACTAAATCACACATAAAGTATGCACATCTAAAATGTCACGAACACATTAATAATTACAGATACTCAAGCAGGAAGCAATATATATATATATATATATATATATATATATATATATATATATAC
>CM065722.1:43678491-43685991 GCA_033310375.1 Conus canariensis | reverse complement strand
ATGTACCTCTCAAAAAGAAAAGCATTTTAGTACATATTTCATTATTCAGCATTATCAGTGATATGCATTATTCATTATGCAATAGTAATGAGGAAGCTACGTGAACAAAACTTTAAAAACTGTATACATTCACTTTTTAAATCTTTCGCTGAATGCCAGTCTATTATCTACAGAAAACCGTAGTGCAAGACAACCACCCAAAAAATACAGAATGACCCTACAAGTGCGTGTGTGTGCGCGTGCGCGCGCGTGTGTGTGTCTGTATGTGTGTGTGTGTGTGTGTGTGGGTGGGTGTATGTGTGTCTGCGTGTGCGTGTGTGCGTGCGTGCGTGCGTGTGTGTGTGTGTGTGTGTGTGTGTGTGTGTGTGTGTGTGAGAGAGAGAGAGAGAGAGAGAGAGAGAGAGAGAGAGTGTGTGTGTAGCTGCATATCCATATGCGTGTTTATGCATAAGTCCAATTGTTTTGGAATGTTCATTCAGCAGATCAGTGGCTTCACTTTGTATAAAGGGTTCTTATCCGCTCTCACCATCCATTCTGTACAAACACCCCACTGTGTGAATGGACTCTATCCAAAGAAAATATTCCTGCATCTCCCTGACTCCATTCACACATCAAAGGCTTCCTCATCTGTTACATGACCTGATCTAAATTCATTCCACTAGGCTGGCCTGTGGATGGAGGTGAGTTCAATGTAATGCACGAATGCTTAATGCCGTGTAATAACGCGTGTTCTTTTTCTGTCTGTCTGTCTGTCTGGTCTGTCTGTTCTGTCTCTCTCTCTCTCTCTCTCTCTCTCTCTCTCTCTCTCTCTCTGAGTGGTGGAGAAGTGGGGTGTGGGGTGTGCGCATGTCTTCATATGCGCTTGTAGGAGAGCATGCACGCGCGCGAGTGTGTGTGTGTGTGTGTGTGTGTGTGTGTGTGTGTGTGTGTGTGTGTGTGTGTGTGTGTGTGTGTGTGTGTGTGTGTGTGTGTGTGTGTGTGTGTGTGTGTGTGTGTGTGTGTACTATGAGGAAGGAAAAATGCGTGACCAAAATGAAGTAGACATATGGACAGTTAGGAAGATATTTTTACCAAGTCAAACACACTAGAATCAAATGAATTAACAGATTAACAGATTTGGGCGTAACTGCAGACAATGTGGAGGCGAATTGTAATGTAAGAAAACAGAGGAACAAAGGACGAAGCATGGTTCTATGAAGCACGGTTTTGCTATCGATTATATTCTATTACGATAATAAGGAAATTTCATAAAATTTCATAAGACAATTTCATAAGAAAATCAGAAAATTTCATTAAAAAAATTTCCAGAGAATGTTTACGTTATTTCAGCAATGATTTATACTCTTGTAACACTAGTAGCAAAAGTATTGCTGTTACAATTGTTGATATTGAATTATGTCATTATTGGCGCAAAATGAAAAAAAAGTAAGTCATGTATATAAATAATTAGGAATTGTCTGGCGACAAACAAAAACTTGTGAAATCTGCATCTATTATACACACAGCAAGAAAAATAAGGGGCAGTGGATTTTACGCTAAATTGATCCTGTTGCTTACAAAGATAATGGTCAATGAAAATAGCGGGTTTGCCACTTTATATTCTGTTTTAAACTGTAACTCATATTAATAAGGCACCTCTTTAACTGTTACTCATAATCATTTATGAAAAGGCATCCATGGAAGAGATAAACAAAGAGTGCTATGTGTACGCACCACTCTTGCATTCATATATTTCTCACGAAAATTTTAAATCATATGTCATGCCAAGTTCGTATAAAATATCTACTAACACCTACCACCTAACTACCTACCTACATGTATACATACATGCATACATACATACATACATACATACAATAACACATATATACATACTTTCCTGCTTACCCACCTGTCTGCCTACGTACCTATCTGCCTGGCCATCTGTCTGTTTATCTATTTATCTAACTATCTATCTATCTATCTCTGTGTCTACCTACCTACCTATCTATCTATCTATATTATCTATCTATCTATTCAGCCATCAATCAATCCATCTATCTGATTGTCTGTCTGTCTATCTGACTATACATTTATGATATTGTACGTGTATAAAAGAGCAGTAAGAGGTTATCCGAGACATTTTTATGGTGGTTCTTGTGTCTTTTGCTTGGTTGCTTCCTTCGTTCTTATTTTTGTAAAAGAGTCTCTGAGCAGGATGAAGCTATGTAGAGCAGTATGGATTCCTGGTACAATGGTAAACAACAAACAATACTTGAGAGAGAGAGACACACAGAGAGAGAGAGAGAGAGAGAGAGAGAGAGAGAGAGAGAGAGAGAGAGCATGCCTATGTGTCTGTGTGCTGTCTTTCTTTGTGTGTGTCTAGTGTTGCCTGACGTGCATGTGAATTCTTAAATGCTGAAGTGCACACGTATGCAAGAATTTGCTTTCATACACAATTGCTATGACTGTTAGGCGGCAAAAAGGGTAAGCAATGAAATCGTATTTCATTGACGAAACATGTTCCCATTGCTAGTGGTTTGTTGTCAACATGCCTTAAACATGTAAACAAATAAAACAGGAGACCGCAGAACATCCCCCTCAGACTGTTTATGTCCCACATCTGCATATGATCCCTATGCCCTCCGACCTCACAGCTACACCCGACCAATCCTCCAACACACACACACACACACACACACACCACACACACCTCCACTCTCCCGCTGCAGCCACTTCAACTCCCCTCGCTCCTTACGTCATCCATTAATCTTCCTCCATTACCCGCAAGGCCTCAACAAAGTGGCGTCTATTCAGGTATGTTTTTCCTCCTCTTAGCTCGTGCAGCATGTCACGCGTGTGTGCCAACACCACCGCTTTTAAGACGACTTCCTCGCCAGCTAATATGTAACAGGGCTAATTATCGATTTGGGACAGCGCGTGCAGTTTCAGGTTGCGCTTTGTGCAAACACGAGGGTTGCACCAAGACATGAGGAAGGGTAGGTTTTGATGGGAAATTTCAGTTGAAGTGTGGAAGAACGTGGTCTGGTGTGGGTGTCTGGAACCATGTGCAATTCCGGCTATGACGTGTGAATTAATGGAGGCTGTTGTGGTAGCGTTTGTCATTTGACCCTCTAAGTTTATGACAGGATGGACAGAGCTATGTGCTGTTGAACAGATGAACACTGAAGGTGATATTCTATAACCATGACAGGTTTGGGGAGATTTTAGCCTTCTTTACTAAGATTAGCTTTGTTGAAAGCAATACATCTGATTCTTTAGTGAATGTCTTTGGTCTTATATTGTGAAATTACTTTGAGGAACATGTCATAACCTGTGAACTTTGTATTGCGAAGTCCTGAGATAAGCTCTTTATTTGATATAAAGCAGGAATTATGGGGGGAAACTCGTTTTTCGTATCACGAACCCACCTTACATAATTTTTTTCTATCCCAGTGAATACGAGAAATTGTCTTTAAAAAAACTTTTAAAGAACTGGATCCACTGCTTTCAGAAAAGTGTTCAAATGGAGCTGGAGATACAATCTCAGTTTACTTGCCATTGATATGAGGCTTAATCTAATTTACACTTAGTTTTAAGAGGTGTGATAACTCGTTTGTCGGGGGAAAAAGCATCCAGAATTCCCGTTTTGCTTCCTCACAAGAAAAGTAAGGTACATACCAAGCATGACTACATCATGAACATGACCATCAAAAACATCACAGCTGACACACATCTGTATGCAATAATTCCATATTTTTCAAAAAGCCCCCAGGACACCGGATGGAGAGCTATTTCCTCAAGAAAATTCGGGTAATAAACAAGTGAGATGTGCTAATTTCTGCCCTCTAGCGTCACGCCAGAGACTTTTATAAATCAAGCCTGTCAAAAGGAAGTCATCTGACTTTCCTACGCGCCTTATGGGGCAATCGAGGCTAATGAGGTCAGCTTTTGCTTATTCACGTCTTGTTTTTGACAGGTGAATCGATGTACAAGTATAACGCCCTTTGTGGAAGAACAAACGATGTGGTATTAAGTCTCTGAAGTTCAAGCATGGCCACCTGAGAGTTCACTGGCTTTATTGCCAGATGAATGGAGTGTCATGTGAAAATAGGATTAGCAGGCAAGCAGAAGTCAGTTCCTTTGATTCTTGTTTTGTTGAAGTTTCTTCCGTACGAAAGTGTTGAAGAGAACAGGATGTCATATTCTATGGGCTGGAAACTGATAGGAAATTCTGATGTCAATAATTCCCTGACAACAAGGTTCTCAGCAGTAAAAAAAAAAAAAAAAGCTTTGAAAGAGCAATCACTCGCGATTATTCCACGAGCTCGTGGTAGAGGATACAGGCATTTAAGGATGCAAAGGTTGTTAAAAAAATGGATATGAATGTATTGTGGTAAAAAGGGGAAACGTTCTAGCAACACTCAGTGTTCCACAAACCATTGTTAAAGTTCAGAAACGCAGTTCTGAAAATGAGTGAAATGATTTCTTTTATTTCATTTTTTAAGTCACTGACAGCAAAAGGAAATCCTCTCAAGATCTTTCCGGATTTAGTATGAGATGGGATTGTTCCTTGCCTGTATATACAGGGAATGTCCGCAGGAGTGTCCGCCTGCGTACGCAGAACAAAAAAACCACGATGTAATTGGGCTTAAGCAAAAAGAAAGCTTTTCTCTAACGGTAAAACGCATTCCTAACAATTTCCTCTTATCAAGTTAGTAATCAATATTACTTTCCAAGGAACTTTAACAGACTGAGATTCGTCCCTTTCAATACAGCTTGCACATAGTGGTGAAGCTATAATGGCAGTTACTCGCCATTCACGTCACGCTAAATTCAACTTAATGTTGTTGGTTTGTCCTTTGTAATAACTCAGTTAAAGAGTAAAAGGGAGCTGCAAGGATGCTTTTTGTATCCTCAGAAGAATAGTCAACAACATTGGCAAGTATGACTACAACACCTACATGCTCCTTTGAACAATATTCTAATATTACTTTCAGTACTTTAATAATCATAGTAATTCTACAAAGTTAACAAACACCAACATTATTATGGTCATCCTATATTTGTAACAGCCCCAACACACCAGGCTGAAAACAATTTCCTGAACAAAATTAAAATAATGAACAACTGGAATCTGAAAATGTGTGAGCCTTACTTCTCGAACTCCAGTAAGTCAATCCTGTCAAGGGGAAGTCACCGACATTCCCTGCACTTCCGGATAAGCGCTGTGTGTCAAGGGAGGCTAATGTGGTAGTTATTTCATACTAACCCCTTCCTTTGACAGGTGAATCACAAAGCATGGCCTGTCATGGCCTCTATGGAAAAAAGTGGCTTTGTATTACCTCTGTCGAGTTCACACAAAGACATCTCCGAGTTCAGTGGCTTTATTGCCAGGTGATTGGAGGTCCATGTGAAAACGAGATTAGCAGGTTGGCAGAGGCCCGTTCTTTAGAGAATTGTTTTGTCGTGGTTATTTCTGTTCAGATTTATTGAAGAGATCAGGATGTCACATTCAGCTACATGTCTTTGACAAGGTTCATTGCAAAAAAAGCTTTGAAAGAGAGATCAATCACTATCATACTGTGACGGTGGGGTAGCCAATACGTACGTTAATGGAGAAGGTGAACAGGTGGGACAGAAAAGGGCAAGGATTCAGATGCTGCTTGAACATGTATATCTGGTTTATCAGATTGTAGTCTGATAAAAAGTTGATCTCTTTCGGATCACTAAAGTAGGAAATCATGAATGACTTTAATATGCTATAAGGTTCATCAAGTTGCTCGTATTCCGTATAATTCCAGCCCCTCCCCCTGCCTTTTTTTGACAGGAAATAGATATTTTGTGCGGCCATGTTTTGCCATGTTCAGAATAAGGTTTCCCCCTTCTCTGTTTGTCTGTCTGTCTGTCAGTCTGTCTGTTTGCATCTGCTTGTCTCTGTCTGTCTGTCTGTCTGTCTTTCATGTGTGTATGCGCGCCCGCGCGCGCGCGCGCGCGCGCGCGCGCGCGCGCGTGTGTGTGTGTGTGTGTTCGCGCGCGCGCGCGTGCAAAATAATGCATAACTTGTACGAAATGAGCTCACGAACCTTCATGTCTGAAGAGCTTTAACACTATGTGAACAATAAAAAGTTTTCTCTCTCCCTCTCTCTCTCTCTCTCTCTCTCTGTTCGTGTGTGTATGTGCATGTGACATGATTTCCCTGCACTCTGGCTATGCCCCGTGTATCAATGGAGGTTCATATAATAGCTTTTTGAAATACACTTCTTTCTTGTTACAGGTGAGTGAAAGAGCACGTATCATGGTGTCAGTGGGAAAACTGACATGGTATAACCTCTCCCCATTTGACACAGGGCCACCAAAGAGTTCAGTTGCCGTATTGCCGAGTGATTGGAGTACAATGTGAAAATGGGATTAGGCTAGCAAGCTAGCTGAGGTCTGTTCTTTGGAGAACTGTTCTATCGAGGATTGTTTTGTTCAAAATTGTTGAAGACATCAGAGTGTCACATTTGGTCGACACGCTGGGTGATCAACAAAAGTGCCGATGTTAATGATTCCCCGGTGACAATGCTCATTGCAAAAACCTTTGAAAGAAAGATCAATGACTATTCCACTGTGACTGCAGGGGAGGAGATGCAGACATTCATAGAAAAGGGTGGACAGGTTGGACAGAGAAGGGAGAGGGTTAAGACACAGGCTGACCATGTGCATGTGATTTGTTTGATTCCAGTCTGATACAAAGCTGATCTCTGGATCACAAAGACAGTTCATAGCGTAAGTCCACTGTGGGTTGAAGATTCACAGCGTCAACCGTATTCTGTGCAGCGCTCTATCTATTTCAGGAAATATACAAGTTCTGCATCTTTTTAGCTCTCTCTGAACGCCTCTCTCTCTCTCCTCTCTCTCTCTCTCTCTCTCTCTCTCTCTCTCTCTCTCATGATCTTATATTTGATGTAGTTCTCATGCTTATATTGGGATGACAGTATAATTCATATCTGTATCATACCTTCATTGTCATTGTTCACACTGTTTCAGATAGGGTTTTGGCCTTTTTGAATAAAGTTCTGTTCTCTCTCTCTCTCTCTCTCTCTCTCTCTCTCTCTCTCTCTCTCTCTCTCTCTCTCTCTCTCTCTCTCTCTCTCTCTCGTGGTCTTACATTTGATCTAGTTCTCATGCTTATATTGGGATGACAGTATAATTCACGTTTGTATTGTATATTCATTGTCATTGTTCACACCTCTTAAAATGGGGCTTTGGTCTTTTTGAATAAAATTGTTTTGCTCTGTTCTGTTCTGTTCTCTCTCTCTCTCTCTCTCTCTCTCTCTCTCTCTCTCTCTCTCTCTCTCTCTCTGTGTGTGTGTGTGTGTGTGTGTGTGTGTGTGTGTGTGTGTGTGCATGAACTCGCCTGCAGGTGTGTGTTTCTGTTTGTTGCATGTGTTTAAGTGTGTCTGTGTGTTGTCTAGTCTGTATATGAATGCTGGAATACTGCAGTATGCATACCCGCATGCCATTTTCATACACAAT
>CM065722.1:43670991-43673491 GCA_033310375.1 Conus canariensis | reverse complement strand
AGCATACACATGTTGGTCATGTTCTGTTCGTTTGCTGAAGGCCTCAGTAAAAACAAAACTGATACCAGATCATCTTTGTTGTTGGCATTCATCAAATTTTTGCTTCTGTGCTGGTGTGCGTCACCATATCTGGGTTAACAAACTGCGTGAGAGAGAGAGAGAGGGAGGGAGGGAGGGAGAAGAGAGAGAGAGAGTGTGTGTGTGTGTGTGTGTGTGTGTGTGTGTACATATGTGTGTGTGTGTGTGTGTGTGTGTGTGTGTGTGTGTGTGTGTGTGTGTGTTGAAGATGGGTTAATAGATGTTCCAACCAGGTAATGTAATACCAGCAAATCCCACCAAGACTTTCTTAGTTCACTATCTGACATATTCTTCCAGTAAAACGTATCACTCCATTTGACGACCAAAGTGTTGAAAAAACAATGAGACACCAACATGACAATTCTTACGTTGATGATGTTTTCAAAGTCAAAAAGTGTTATGAAGTAAAATATTGTTGTTGTTGTCGTACTTTGGCTAAAAGACTCCAGGGATCATCCGAACAGCCAAAGTACTTGAACACTATGGTACAAATGAATCGGCTGGGAATGAGAACATTACGTGTGTGACCATTTTTAATTACCCCGCCACATGGGCAGCCACACTCCGACTTCGGGGGATAAGTAAAATGTCCAAACAAGAAATTCTGAACAAAAATACATGCTAAACATATCTATTTGGAAGACACGTTGTGTATATTTTATGTGATTTTTTCCTCTATTGTCTTTCCGTGACATGTCTAAATTTTTCTTTGCAGTAGGCCTACTCCTCGTAATTTACTCTACCTTTTTTTCTATCGCTGTTTTGTCTGTCAATAGTTGGGGGCAACTTCAGTCCAGTCTCGTCAATAAGATTTTAAAATGGCGGAACGACTAAAAAAATGGAAAGGAAAGAAAAAAAAACCCCGTTCTGTAATGATTGGGACGCCGGTAGCTTTAACAATAATCAGTGCTTTAGTGCAGATTCTCCACCTTGTTAAAGGTCGTCGCCTGTATTGCACTTTCTGTGAAGCAGGTTGACACTGACATAGTCTGATCAAAAGAAAAGAAAGGAAAAAGAACGAGAAAAAAGAGGAAGAAATAGAGAAGAATGGCAAAAAAAAAAAAAAAAAAAAGACAGAAGGAGCGAACGAAAATAGCAAAGAAATACCCCGACAATAGCATGGCACAGACCAAGGCTGAGGTGCCATGTTGCACAATAGGCATCGACATAATTAAAATCACAGCCTTCGCTGTGTGTTCTGCGGCCACAGTCTTCTAGGCCTGAGGCAAAGAAAACAGGAACAGTCAAGCCATAGTAGTGTTGCTGATTTGCGCGACAAGAATGCTTCGTTATGCTCACACATGAATTTGTTGAAATTAAGCTTACTCTTTATCTTAATTTTACAAGCACATGATCGCACAATTACTTTGACAAAGAATTCGAAATACGCTGATTAAAAAGTATGCTTATTTTCTGACCATAGAGAAAGGAAATGGAAGAATGAAAAGCTTAGGAGAAGGAGGGGACGAAAAAACAGAAGAAGAAGAAGAATACAGAGAGAGAGAGAGAGAGAGAGAGAGAGAGAGAGAATTAACTGAAACTTTATTTTTACAATCAAACTTACTTATACCTGGTGTCAAACACTTCCCCCCTCCCCCTCGCTTAAATAAAGGATTTATGACAAAGACACCTTCTTTTTGACGGTTCGAACGGGCTTTAACGGCATGTCATGCCTCTTGTTGTAATGGAAAACATGAAACGACATGAAAACGAAATAAACAAATGAATAATCATATGAAGAAAAGGCGTGATGCTGTGAACTGTGGAAGCGAAAATCTCTTGCAGTCTTGTCAAACTTGCCGGTCATAGGATATAGTTTGAGCTGAACTGGATGAGGGATACAAGACAAAAAAAGAAAACTTGAAGACTTCCAGCTCAATCCAGTATGGTATACAAGTCGATACATGTAACCTTTAGATGAGTAAATACATAAATAAGGAAACGAGGAAACAAATCATTTAAAACTAAAATCAAACAAAGCAAAGGCAGTTTTGTCAAACTGTATAAGGGGAGATGACGACGAACAGCTCAACGCCATCTAAGGAACTGAAGACAATTGTTAGACTGTATTAGGGGAGATGACGCTCAACACCATCAAAGGAAATAAAGACAGTTGTTAGACAGTGTAAGGGGAGATGACGCTCAACACCATCAAAGAAAATAAAGACAGTTGTTAGACAGTGTAAGGGGAGATGACGACGAACAGCACAACGCCAACTGAGGCAAAGATCACAGCAAAGATGCAGAGGAGACAATTATATGATGTCCCCTCGTTTTTCCTTTATTCTTCTTTGTCTGATTTCCCTTCGCTCGCTAATGAGAGAAGTGTTCAATTGACTGGTGTGCCCTCATAGGTAATTATATATACCAGCTTCTTCTTGTCCGAAGGTCGGCCCGTTGCGTTTACGTAGCCTTTGCCCGC
>CM065722.1:43628491-43645991 GCA_033310375.1 Conus canariensis | reverse complement strand
TCTAGGGACAGTTTGAAAGCAGAAGGTCTTCAGAGAAGAACCCCCCCCCCCTCCCCCTCCCGCCGCCCCCTCATGCAAGTGTTTTAGTGTAGGTGGTGGAATAAAAATATGGAATAACCTGCATTTAACTTAGATCTATATATCTAATATAAATGGTTTGAGTGGGAAATTAAGCATTACATGTCAATTGTATTCGGAGCCAGTGTTAGAGAAATAAGAAAGATCAATCAAAACAAAAACAAAAAAAAACAAAAAAAAAACGATAAGATAGTTTCAGTTTAAAACATATAATTGAAGTCTTATGTCATTCTATATTTCAAAGAAAAGTAGTTGTAATCATAAAAGGTAAAAGAGAGAGAGAGAGAGAGAGAGAGAAGAGAGAGAGAGAGAGAGAGAGAGAGAGGAGAGCCGTAGCCAAGTATTTTGGTAAAATTCAGATAAAAAATGATATAAAGAAATGTAATGTGCAAACTGTAAAAAATTCTCACTTACTGTTGACCCTATTTTGATTGCCAATAACGACACAACAATAACAATAGATGACACTTGTGCTTCGCTATCGCTGAGCGCAATTCTCTTGTCTACAAGTGTTCAAACAGTGAAAGTAAACCAACGTTTCAAACGTTCTTGAGTGAACAGATGGGTAGGTATGTTTCGAAAAGAAACCCTTAATGGAAAGGCGGTGTAGCAATGTTATTGGAAAGCCAGCACCGAAAAGTCACTGGAACAGTCTCAGTCTACAATAGGTGGGTTTGTAATTTTTTTTAAATCAACGGTCATTTTTGTTCCCTAATTAACAAAATCTAAAAATCGTCAACATTCATGAGAGAGAGACAGAGACAGAGACCGACAGACAGACACAGAGAGACAGACAGAAGGTGAGAGACAGACACCCAGATACACACACACACGCGCGCGCGCGCGCGCGCGCGCACGAACACACACACACACACACACACACACACACACACACACACACACACACACACACATACAAACACATACAAACACACACACGCACAGAGAGACAGACAGACAGACAGAGACAGAAACAGAAACAGACAGACAGACAGAGACACTGACAGACAGACAAACAAAGATTCAGACTGACAGGTAAACAAAAAGGTAAAACACAGGTAAGGACAGGAGAGAAAAAAAGGAGACAGAAGAAAAAAAAATAGACAGACATCCAGCGACAGACAAAGACAAAAAAAAGTGTGTGTGTGTGTGTGGGGGGGGGGGGGGAGGGGGGGACACAGAAAAAAAAGAGAAAAAAGAAAGGGAAAAAATGAAGAGAAAAGAGAAGGTTGTTGAAGAGAGAGTCGAGCTCTTTAGACGGCTCTCAATGGGCTCTAATCCTTACCTCCCCGAACTTGTCCTCCTGCAGATCGATACTCTGTTAGCAACCGAGTTTTACCGGCCTCTCCAAGACGTCCGTGGCCGTGTTGTGGTTAAACTTCCAGACGCGACTTCAGAGCTTCACCTTGTAAGCCGCTTGCCTCTGTTGTGCTCTCTTTGTTTTTGTATCTTAAGGATGAAGTATTGGATTACAGCGACGGGGGGAGAAAGAGAGAAGGAGGGTTGAAGAGGGTTTTTTTGGAGGGCGTAGTGGTTGGGGAGGATAGAGAGAGAGAGAGAGAGAGAGAGAGAGAGAGAGAGAGAGAGGAGAGAGAGGAGAGAGAGAGAGAGAGTACGCGATTATTTTGATGACATAGAATACATAAGTTAAAGCTTCTTTGCACCGTGCCCTCGAAAACAGTAATAGTAAAAAAAAAATTTTTTTTTTAATTTTAAAAAGCCCAGCTGTCATAAATAAAAACGCACACACTGTAGGTTATAATGACAAAACATGTAAAGCAAAGCAAGACAAAAGAGACAAAGCAAAACAGAAAGTTCATGTATACAAAATCCAAACGAAGAGAGGAGAGAGAGAGGAGGAGAGAGAGAGAGAGAGAGAGAGGAAGAGAGAGAGAGAGAGAGAGAGAGGAGGACGGAGAGGATATCGCGATTATTTTGATGACATAGAATAGATAAGTTAAAGCTTCTTTACACCGTGCCCTCGAAAACAGTAATAGTAAAAAATAAAAATAAAAAAAAAAATTAAAAAAAGCCCAGCTGTCATAAATAAAAAACGCACACACTGTGGGTTATAATGACAAAACATGTAAAGCAAAGCAAGACAAAAGAGACAAAGCAAAACAGAAAGTTCATGTATACAAAATCCAGACGAGAGAGAGAGAGAGAGAGAGAGAGAGAGAGAGAGAGAGAGGAGAGAGAGAGAGAGAGAGAGAGAGAGAGAACGAACGAACGAACGAACGAACAAACGAACGAAATTTTATGTAACCAGGGTAATGAGATAAGCAAATTGCGTATGCTTTTATCCACCCAGCCCTTGGGAGAAAAAGAGAGAAAAAAAAGCACATGGAAAACACGCAAGACAGTATAGCAGTAGTAAAAAGGGGGAAAAGTGAATACACTAGTCAACTTGCAAACTATAAGAAGTAACAGACTAACACTAAAAAAGCAAACGACAAAACCATGAATGCATCACGCGCTCGTGGGCGCGCGCGCGCGCGCCGCCGCACACACACACACACACACACACACACACACACACACACACACACACATGGAGAGAGAGAAAGAGAGAAAGAGAGAGAGATGAACAGGAAGTGAACCTGGGAGAGCGCAAACCTCCACCAACGTCAAACGGATCTTGGGTCAGGCCTTTGGTCAGGATTAGCAACACGCTTCCATATATCGCTGGAATGATCTTCCTCTGGCTATCCCCCTTTCCACCAGGCTCTGATGAAATGGATTCAGGGTCTTTTTTTTTTTTTTTTTTTTTTGGCCTATGTTTGCTTATCGGATCCACCATGTGCGAAACTCACGTGATCCAGACATACATCAGGGATCCACATCAACATTAAACTGGTTTGTTCTAAAGCCACCTACCATTTTCTACCGAGTTTTCGTCAAAGGTCTATATTCCAGGTTGGCAAGAATTTGCTGATGCAGACCTACACATGGTGTAACATCAGAACGGGACTCATTTCGCGGAAATGTTTGCCGTATAGATTTAATGAATATTTAATTTCGCTCACTCCAAAACGTTTTGTAGTCATTAAATCTTAACGGCAAACGACCTCGTTCTCCAAAGAAGTTTGGATATGTCCAGCTTTAGCTGACTACTTCCTTTATCCCTTCTTACAGGTTAAGATGCCCACTTCGATGAATTGTTACGGCTTGATCGGAGACGAGTCAAGTGTTCATTTTTGCATTTGACAAGCGCTTGATATATCCTGTCAAGCTGACATATCAACGCCAATTACAAGAGTAGATCTTTACTGTCGGTTCCATAGTGTATGTGTCATTTGGCAATATGACAGACAAACCCAAAGACGCGGGGTGAACAAAATGACCTCGCCGGTGCTGAAGACATTCGGATAAACAACAATCAGGAACGTTTCGAATATGTTAAATATTAAATAAGACCGAAATTGAGAATAAACAAAACTCTAATCGCTCATGCTGGTCTATGAAGTACAGTAAATATTCTTTTAGAATGTAGTGATACTTTCATAGAATACCCAAGTGTAATACAGAATCGTGTATTGTTAGAAATGCGTATGTGACAAACAGAACATCTGAATTTCAGCCAAACTCCCAGTATCTGAAAAAAAAAACCCGTCTAATTATGAAACATTAATTTTAAAACAAACCTTTATATTAAGACATTGTATATCAATTTCGATTCAACTAATAAATGAATTTTCGCACAAAGTGCGCATACTATTATTATCATCATCATCATCATCATCATCGTCATCGTTGTTGTTGTTATCATCATCATCATTGTTATTGTTGCTGTTTTATTAGTATTACTATCATTATTGTTATTATTGCTATTATTATTATTATTACTATTATTATTATCATCAATATCATTATTATCCTGTTGTTGATGCATACTTACATTAGCATGTGTTCGAGGACAAACTTAGACCTTCCTTTTTTGGCTGGTGGGGGTGGGGGGATTTTTCTTGTATTAACATCACGTATTTTCAGGTTTACGTGGTGAATGAATACTGCAAGAACTGTTCATTTAGAGGTATGGGAGAAACGTTACCTCCCTTGTTCGGTATTTAAGCCAATTGTTTCAAGAGAGCCCCTTTACAATTTTTGTTGTTGTTGTTTTGACTCCACTCCACTCCACAACAGAACACACACACACACACACACACACACACACACACACACACACACACACACACACACACACACACACACCTTGTAAATCTGGGCCTCTGTTGGAGCGCAAAGTAGCACAAAGCAATACTGGCAGAAACGTGTATCAAAAAACCGCATCCGGTTTGGAAAATATAATGATGACTACACTGCACAATGCATGTATTAACATTACTTTGTGAAAGATTAATGCTGTCTGAACAACATACCTTTAAAAACAAGCAAGCAAGCATGCAAAATAACAAACAAACAAACAAACTTAGCATCTTATAGGGGGAAAATTAATAATGGCAGAACAGTACCTATGGTAAAAATCAGCATCCAATGAAAAAAAAAAAGAAAAAAAAAAAAGAAAAGCTGGCGGTGCGATACATATTTTAAGAATTTTATAACTTTGGTGGAAAAAGTAATGTTGGATTAATTGACATTGTACATCCATTGAAGAAAACGTGATACCGCTGAACAGCAAAGTGAATAGTAAAAAGAGTTAGGCAGGGAGGTATGTGTGTGTGTGTGTGTGTGTGTGTGTGTGTGTGTGTGTGTGTGTGTGTGTGTGTGTGTGTGTGTGTGTGTTGGGATGGGGATGATGGGTGGCGTGAAGATACATGTAGCATCAAAGTAGGAAAATTTATGCTGGTTGAAAAAAAAGCCTCTCATTTAAAAACAATTAGCATCCAGCAAAAACGGTAATTGTAATTTATGACTGCTTTCAGAAGAAATCAACATCTAGCGTAAAATGAAATACGCTTGTTGCACCTAGTAAAACAGAAAAGCAGCTTTCAGTAGGAGTAAACATTACTGGCTGGACAGTGCATACAATAAAGAAAAAATAGTATCCCATAGGGAAAAAGCGATGTAAAAGCTGAATGATGAATGGATTAAAACATCTGTCATTAGAAAAATGTAACTACCGCCGCAGAACACACGGCTAGGCAGTTTGACACTAGATAAGCATTCAACAAACTGATTTGATCTTTTTAGTTTTGTTTTGTTTTTAGCCTTCACAGGAGAGAGAGAGAGAGAGAGAGAGAGGAGAGAGAGGGGAGAGAGAGAGAGAGAGAGAGAGAGAGAGAGAGGAGAGAGGAGGAGAGGAGGATTTGTCAAACTGAATATGACAATCTGTTGCACAAACAATGGCATATTTTTAAAGTATTAGCGGAATGCGATTCGTTACACGCAACATCACCTGAGGTGGGTTTTTTTTTTTTTTTTCAACGTATTTACAGCAAAACCACCAAACAATAACACAACCAAGAACTATGAAGAGATTCCGTCACTAATCCCCATTATCAAAAAGTTGTGTAAGCACAACACAGTGCAACCGTCAACGATGCGAACGTTGTGAGCCTGTCTTTTGAGGCTTAACTACCAGTGTCCAAGACGTACACTTTTGTATTGGCATATCCTGCATACCACTCTGCCACGTTCTGTCCTTTTCCCTCCTGCTCCTCTCCTTTCTTCCTCTCCCCTCTCCTCCGTCTCCTGCTGTGCCGGTGTTATTACGCTAAAATCAATCATCGCACGAAGAACTACCGTTCGCTCGTCTTTCAAAGCGATTTCTCTCCTTAGTGTTATCTTCCGCCAAAGACCAAAGTGAATTCAATGAGAAAAGACGTTAATGTTCTATATGAGTGCTAAATTAACGTACAAATTGACAGCACATTTCAGCAAATCCAGCCTTTATATCTGACAGAAAGGCGCTGCATGCCTTTCAAAGGGCGAATCGTCATGTAGGGAGTTGAAAAGGGGTCTCCTACAGAAACCCTTGTTAGATAATTTCCCTTGGTCGTGTATTTGGTACGGTAGTGTCTACACTGTGTTACACCGCTTGCCTTCAAACGCAGACGTCATGGCGGCCCGGGTGGCTGTCTGTCTGTCTGTCTGCCTGCGTGTGGTCGTGCTGCTCAAGAAATTCGAGCTCGTTCCGCTGCCGTGAACGCCGCTGCAGATCATGTCACGGTTGACTGACCTTGCAAACAGCTTCCTCTCCCTCACGCGCGGATTAGTTCAATACCCGAGTTATTGACCTTTGCTCCTTCCTATTCTGTCAGATTCTCAAATGGCCCGGATTTTTACACGGTCGTGCAGCTGCTTTGCGGGGGTGAGGGCTGCGAGTGTGTGCGTGCGTGCGTGCGTGCGTGTGTGTGTGTGTGTGTGTGTGTGTTGTGTGTGTGTGTGTGTGTGTGCGCGTGTGCGTGCGTGTGCGTGCGTGCGTGCGTGTGTGTGTGTTTGTGTGTGTGTGTGTGTGTGTGTGTGTGGTTTAGGGGGGGTCGACTTGCATATGTGTGTGTGTGTGTGTGTGTGTGTGTGTGTGTGTGTGTGTGTGTGAACAATTAATGTTAGTCTGACAATAACCCCCCCCTCCAGTTAGTTGTGTGTGGTGTGTGTGTGTGTGTGTGTGTGTGTGTGTGGTGTGTGTGTGACTGAATCTCTCTCTCTCTCTCTCTCTCCTCTCTCTCTCTCTCTCTCTCTCTCGCATGCGCGCATGCGTAGGTACGCGCATGCGCCTGTTCGTGTCCATTTGTGTGGTTTTTGTGTGTGTGTGTGTGTGTGTGTGTGTGTGTGTGTGTGTGTGTGTGTGTGTGTGTGATGAGGAAGTGGTGGTGGAAGAGGTGGGAAGGGTGGGGGGGGAGGAAGGGGGATAGAGAAGAAAAGATCACCCAGACACACAGTTCTACTCGTTCATATCCAACTTGTTTTTTGTCCTTCTTTCTTTCTTTCTTTTTTCTTTCTTTTTTTTTTTCCAAATGAGTTGCGTGGTTTTGTCATGGAAGGGGGCTGGGGCGGATTAGTTTTCAAGGTATGATCGGAACACGGAGATCGTTTTAAAGGGAGGGACGAGGAACGGGGTAGCGCAGATAAGCTAGAGACAGATAGGTTTTCGGCTCCAGCCTTGGGCAAATCCGGGTAGGAAGGGAGAAGGGTGGGTGGGTGAGGAGATCGGGGTGGAATGGGTGGGAGGGGTGGAGGAAGAGTTGGAAGGGTAGGACCCTGAGGTAAAAAACCTGCAGACACATGCATGGCTGGCAGCAGGGGGAACTAATCCCCCACCTCGGGGATCAGCTTGCCGTCGGCAAGATCATAGATCATGAAACGTGCGCGTTCTCTGCATGACCCGAGGTGTCAGACGACCAAGACTTCATTCGCCGTGTGTGTGTGTGTGTGTGTGTGTGTGTGTGTGTGTGTGTGTGTGTGTGTGTATGTCTTTCTTTTCTCTGCGTGTCTGTCTGTCTTTCGGTATGTGTGTTTCTGTTCGTCTCTGCCTGTCTGCCTACCTCTGTGTGTGTGTGTGTGTGTGTGTGTGTGTGTGTGTGTGTGTGTGTGTGTGTGTGTGTGTGTGTGTGTGAGTGTGTGCGCGCGCTCTCTCTGCTTCTGTCTCTCTCTCTCTCTCTCTCTCTCTCTCTCTCTCTCTCTCTCTCTCTCTCTCTCTCTCTCTCTCCCCGCCTCTTTGTCTCTGCTCCTCTAAACCCACTTCTTCTTGTCTGTCTTTGTCCGTCAGTGTCTCACTGAGTCTCTGTCTGTCTGTCTGTTTCTCTCTCTCTCTCTCTCTCTCTCTCTCTCTCTTCCTCTCTCTCTCAAGCGCGCACACACACACACACACACACACACACAACACACACACAACACAAACACACACACACACACACACACACACACACACACACACAACGACACACACCACACACACACACACACAGAGTTAGTAACTCAACCCGAATTCGAACAAGTCTATTCTTTGGACTGGTATATTGATTTTCATTAAGGTCCTAGTGCAACTGATAGACAATTTGATCTATAATGAGCGTGCAGATCTCTCGACAATACGTTGCATTTAACCTGCAGCTTAAGGGAAGTAACCCTAGTCTACGATGCAAGTTCTTGTCAAAAGATATAATTGTTTGTTTATACAGGCTCAGCAATGACACAGTGTGTTCGCGCGAAAGGAGTCTCACAGGGTTAATGCATATTCTGAATGAATATCAGCTCGGAAAGAAAAATGCATAATAAGTTAACGTCTTGTCGAAGAAGCCTTCGTTTTTATCGAGTTGATAGTTTTTTTCTTGGAAAACATATCGCAGTGTGGACGATGTGTTTGTTCATATGTTTTTCAACACTTTGTGAAAAAAGGGATATGATTAAGACTGGTCTTTGCCATGTGGGATCTGATTTGCCGCCTAACTTACAAACTGGTGTAACTTTAGCTTTCCCGATAGCAGAGGCAAAACAAATGTTATCCTATGCATAGTTGCACATTTTGGAGAATCTTGCTGTGCATACCATCAAGTCGACAGGTTCCTGTTTGTTTGAACGCATTACGGTGTGGTTAGCTCCACGCGCTATCTCTCGGGCCATGTCTGACTCTAGAATATATTATGACAGTGAGCATAGTGTACAGCCCTTTCATACAGTCTCGGAACAAAATGGAACTCCATAAGATCATATTCATTATTCTCGTCCTCACTAATCGACATTCAAAAAAGAAAAAAGAAGAGGAGGAAAGCGAAAAGAAAATAAAGAAAAAAAAGCCTCAACTTCCATGGCCCTCAAGGCGGCCACTGTGAGGAGACTGCAATTCCTTCCTGGCGCTTACGGTGAGAGTTTATCTGGAATACCGTGCGTAAACGCATGCAGAAAGGAAAAGAAAAATCTTGCGCGCACGTTAAATCTCATTCCATGCTCCTTCGTCTTCTTCTTTGTCCATTTGTTTTCTTTCTGGGATGAGAATGCCATCGTGTGGCAGTAGAATGGTTAACACGAACATGAAATACGTGGACACTGCTGTCGTGCTCATCTTTTATCCCAGAAGAGAGAATGTGGCGACTTTAATGGTGGAATTAAAAACAATCCCATGCTTAGCTTAGCTTAGCTTATATGCTCCCGCGTCTTGCGACGCATGAGACAGTCAAGGCGCTCCACTGTGCACGGTCCTCAGCCAGTTTGCTGGTATCACTCCATCCTCTGTCAGCAAGTCTGAGGTCTCTCTCCACTGTCTGTCGCCAGCTCATCTTGGGTCCTCCTCTTTTTCTCTGGCCTGCTGGGGTCCATTTAGTCTTGATGAGGGTAAGCTTAAGACATGACCTAGCCAGCGGAGGCGCCGTCTGCAGATGATGGTTGACACGGGGAGCTGTTTGGACCTCTCCCTGACTTCTTCATTTGGTATAAAGTCTGGCCCTTTGATACCCAAGATCTTACGTAGGCACTTGGTGTCAAAAGCGTCGAGTTTCTTCTCCTGGGTGGTCTTCAGTTGCCAGGTTTCACGGCCATATAACAGCGTTGAAATCACACTGGAGTTATAAAACTTCATTTGATTCCAAGGGAGAATTTCTTGCTGTTCCTATTTTGTTAATCTGAATGGATGCTGATGTTGCCTTGCCAGTACGATACTTCAGTTCATGGTCGAGGTCAATGGCGTTGTTGATGGAGCTGCCTAGGTATGTGAACTTCACTACTTCTTCCACTTGCATTTGGTCGATGAAAACATCTGCTGGCATTTAGTGTTTACCAGTCAGCATGTTTTAGTCTTTTTGGCACTGATAATAAGGCCAGTGTTGCCTGCAAACTTGCTGATATTGTCTACAAGCACCTGTAGATCTTGAGTGGTGCTTGCTAGAGCGGCAATGTCATCGGCGAAATGCAGATCTGAGAGGCTGTTTCCTTCTGTCCATTTGATTCCTTTCCCGTGGGTTTTTGCGTGTTTAAAACCCAGTCGATGACAAGTGCAAAGAGGAGAGGGGAGAGGATACAACCTTGCCTTACCCCGGTGACGACTTCAAACCAGTCACTGTAGCCATCATCTGTCCTGACTCTGCACTTGGAAGTTATGTAAATCTGCTCTATGGCCGACATAACTTCCTCTGGGATGCCGTAGGATTTGATGATTTTCCACAATGATGGTCTGTGGACACTGTCAAATGCTTTAGTGAAATCAATGGAGCTGATGGCCAGGGGTACTTGGTGCTCTCCACACTTCTCGATGATCTGTCTTAGTGTGAAGATCTGTTCCGCACAGGATCGTTTCGGGCGGAAGCCTGCTTGTTGTTCCCTGAGCTCATTGTCCACTATGTCGCGCAGTTGGTTGAGGAAAAAGAATGCACTGAAAAAAAAATATCATTAACAGTGCTCCTCGGAGCTCTAGCCAACAAACGAAAAGAGAACGAGAAAGCTAAACAATTCAGAGTTCTGATTTCAAGACATCAAGGCTCGAACATGTTGAGTTTCCCCCCTGTGCTTTAGTGATTTAACCGTGTATGTAAAGAAATATTGTCGCTAATTCATCATACCTATGGTCTTTAAGAACCTTTCGGAGACAGCATGCCTACTGTGACTGTGTAGAATGTACACTGGTTTAGGGAACTGTCATAGCCCACTCTTATACTTTTTTTCCTTTTAGTGAAGCGTGTTTTCGTACATTTCTGGATATATTGTGATCCACACTTAGCGCGTTTGTCTACGTGAGTCACATTAAATCTAAGGACAGTTAAGAGTTACTGAGAGAGAGAGAGAGAGAGAGAGAGAGAGAGAGAGAGAGAGAGAGAGAGAGAGAGAGAGAGAGTTTGTGAGCGTATGTACGCGCATGTGTGTGTGCGTGCAGATATACGCATGTGGCATGCGTGGTGCGCGCGCTTGTGTGTGTGTGTGTGTGTGTGTGTGTGTGTGTGTGTGTGGTAAAAGAGAGAGGGAGAGGGAGACAGACAGACAGACAGACAGACAGACGGAAAGACGGGATAACAGACAGACAGACAGTGCATACATATGCATTTTTTCTTTATTGTAATTAATTCCTTCACGGGCAAGTAAGTTTGTCAACCAATAAAAAGAAACCAATAAACAAAGGAATAAATAAACAGAAGAAAAAACTCAAAGAACAAACAAACAAACAAAAAGCACCACAAGAAACCCGTGACATTTAATCTCCCCATATCGATTTTCGAACTGAAGAGCTTCCGACAAAGAAGGAAATACAGGGCCAAGAGCCGCAGGAACAGACATCGACAATACCACATTTCGTACACACACACACACACACAACACACACACACACAAGGAAGACGAAACAAACAAACACTCATATTTTCAAATTATGGCAAATCACTAGACTCAAAAGTTGTCATGGTTTACATTCTTGTCTTTATAGAAGCAACTTTTATTGGAATGATGTATTTTCATATGCGATATTATCTACGGAGATCAATAAAATTTTGACCTAAAAATTGTCATTTTGATCGCTTTTGGTACTCTTAATTCAATGTGTGTGTGTGTGTGTGTGTGTGTGTGTGTGTGTGTGTGTGTGTGTGTGTGTGTGTTTTCTCAAAAAAGAGACGTTCGATGTGAATAAATATCCGGATGGCACTTAAGTTTCCCTCATCTCATGCATAGACGTGTGCGTTATCATTACTCGTTTGAGGCCTAGCTACTATAATGTTACATTCGTGCCAAAATAATACATTTACCAATAACACGTGGAGATTTTATTCGAGGAACGCTTTTTTTTTCTTTTGAATGGACGAACATGTTCCTTGCACGGAACCAATTATGAATCAAATCTTTTGGCTCTAGAAATTGCCCATACAAGACTGCGCACTTGAAGCAGAAAGCCCCAAACGTTCGATCGATTTGAGAGCTACGCGGTCTGTGGCTGACATCAGACAAGGAAAGGGACAGAACTCCCTTCCCTTTCTAGTTTGTTAACTCCCTTCGCTTTCCATATGTCAACGCGTCAGTCATGTGTATGGTGAGATTGACGCCCCGTTAGCGTCAGGCACTTACAGACCTTCGAGGAGACCAATATCTGTATACGTAGGTTTTCATGTTCATAGGAGTTAGAGGCTCTGAGTTTAAGCGCAGTGGGAATTATGAGTGTATGTTCTGGGTGTTTTCGTCTTTCCGCCATCCTGTTTGTTTTGACGCGGATTGAAACTTGCATCGTTGTGTTGGTTGCTTTTTAGATGCTCCTATTGACCTGTTTTGCTCTTCTGTATTTATCAATTTATTTTATCTATGTATCCATCTGTTACATTATTCATATGGCCTGTGTGCTGAAGATTTATGATAGGGGCGTGTGTGAATTTTCATCGTACTGCAACATTTTCTGTTTCCAGAATGCAAGGTCTGCCAGTGTGATTCTTTACAGGTCTGCAAAGTAGTGTGTGTGTGTGTGTGTGTGTGTGTGTGTGTGTGTGTGTGTGTGTGTGTGTGTGTGGACGGGGTAATGTGCGTGTGTGTGTGTGTGTGTGTGTGTGTGTGTGTGTGTGCGTGCGTGCGTGCGTGCGTGCGTGCGTGCGTGTGTGTGTGTGTGTGTGTGTGTGTGTGTGTGTGTGTGAGAGAGAGAGAGAGAGAGAGAGGGAGAGAGAGAGATGCGCGTGTGTTTCTAGGTGAGAGGGAGAGAGAGAGAGAGAGAGAGAGAGAGAAGAGATAGACAGAGTTAGAGAGAGAGAGAGAGGGGAGAAGTAACTTTTTTTCATCATGCCATTTATGAAGAAGAGGACAAAAAAGAAAGAAGAAAAACCCTCAGAGAAGAAAAAGATGTGTACGTGAATGCATCTAAACAAAGTAAAGGTGTCATATGTATAGTGTCAACAACGAATGGAATGTGCAGACGTAGCCCCTCTCTCCATAAGAATCGAACGTGGATGTGACTGTACATGATTTTATCAAAACAATAACCCACAAATCAGAAATTGTGCAAATAGCAAAAGTGCTTTCCATGCATCAAATCAATAGATTTTTTGTAAACGCTTTCTTTCCCCTTGCTCCTTTTAAAAAAAATAGTCCAATATCACCAAGTGTGAACAGACTCTAAATTGAAGAACTCTCTCTCTCCTCTCTCTCTCTCTCTCTCTCTCTCTCTCTCTCTCTCTCTCTCTGAATTGAATGTGAGATTTAAAAAGACGATTCGTTTCTTATCGGCAACTTTATACATTCGGTTAAATGGGATGATCACATTTACAATGTTGGGTTTGTTATTCTGATTTCTTATGTTTCTTGTTTCGAGTTGCTTGTTTGAGTAATCATTACATAACTACGTACTTTGAATCATACATTGTTCTGGCAATAAGGATGGAAAGTGAAACAAGGATTCTTAAAAGAAAGAAAGAAACTGAGGATATAAACTAAACATCGCCTTTCTTCCGTCTTTATGCCTTCTAAAAATGGAATTGTCGAAAATGGAGAGAAAAAAATCGCTTTCTCTTTTTTTCCGCGATTTTGTCTTCTTTCTCAACTTCCTTCTTTTATTTTCTCTCTTTCGTCGTTCGGATTTTAACTAAACGAAATCTGAAAGAATAACATGTACTAACTCATGTCAGTAATGCTTGGTGTTTCTAAAAGCAGTTCATGTTAATTTGCAGTTAACTTACGTGGACTGTTTTTTTTTTTGATATACAGTTAGATGAATAAATGACAAACAAAATAAATAAACAAGAAAATAGATAAATAAGAAAGAGAAAGAAATACATAAATGAATAAGTAAATGACTAACACATCAGTCTCCAATCCGTCTGTAGTCCATCCAATCAGCTCCAATCAATTGCAAGCAGGTATTCAGTTTTTCTTAAGATAGACTTGTCCTCGGATTTATGTTTTTAAAAAATTACTGCTGTGTTAGATCTTTAGAAAAAAAAAAAAAGCAATTGAAACTTACCTGTTCAAAAACAACAGAGTTCAACACAAGGTTAGAACTAGTAAGAATATCAGTTAATACTTTTCGAATTTTCGAAACAAAACTTTTTCTTCATTTTCTGGGGTCTATTACCTCTTTCTGCTTGGTGAGTGGATAGTACCCTACATGATGACAATCCTGTCTGCTGCACGTGCATCACAAGAGGAAAATCAGTTTTGGAAATTGCATAATTGTGCTAAATGTCACTTTCTGCTTTCTGTCAATAGGATTTCCCTGACACATTGTCTGGTGAAATCCGTGCTTACCTGGGAAATCGTTTCTGTTTGCCTATGAATTGTACTCAGTCACTTGGCTTAGAATCTGTTGTTTGGTAACAACAGGCTACATTGTTAACATGCCTCTTAGACGCAAATTCTGTAATTTGTGCGACTGGTCCCTCAGTTTTTTTGTTTTTTTTTAATCGGTATGTTAACAGCTGGTGTGCCTATTTGTCTGACATGTTCTGAGTTTCATGCTGTGTGTAACTTCCAACACTTAGAGTTGTAAATGGGTGTGTCTGTATGGGATAGTTGTGATCTGCAGTTATTGGTGTTTTGTTCCGCACGTTACGTGCATGCACGTTTATATGAGATTGTTTTTATTTACATGTCTGGTTTAAACTTACGTGCTTTTTTTTGTTTGTTTGTTTGTTTTTGGTGTGTGCATGCATGCCGACATTTGCATTTGTTGCTCGTGACTGAAGCGCTGTGCGCCAGATGATAAGGCTACACGTAGATTGCTTTTGGTTATCATTATCATTATTGCTGTTTTTCATATCATTGTAGTTATCATCATCATCAATCATCATCATCATCACCATCATTATAATTATTGTTGTTATTATCATTATTATTATATTATTATTATCATTATTATTATCATTATTAATGTTGTTGTTGTTGTTATCATCATCATCATCATCATCATTATAGTTATCATTATATTATTATTATATTATTATTATCATCATTATTATTATTACTATTATAATCATTATTATTATTACTGTTATAGTTATCAGTGTTGTTGCTGTTGTTATTATCATTGTTGTTGTTGTTAGTATCGGTGATTTGTTGTTGCTGCTGTTGTTGTTACAGTCGTTGCTGTTGTTGTTATTTTTATCATTACTATTACCACTTACACTACTACTTCTACTACTGCTCCTGCTGCTGCTACTACTATACTTCTACTACTGCTACTACTACTACCACAACTACTACTACTACATACTATTACAACAATTACTACTACTACTACTACTACTACTACCACAACTACTACTACTACTACTGCTACTACTACTACTACTACTACTACTACTACCACCACCACTACCACAACCGCCACTACACCACCACCACCACTACTACTACTACTACTACTACTACTACTACTACTACTACTGTTGTTTCAGCCAATGAAAGGTTTCATATGTAAATAACGTGGCACGGGACAGAGCAAGAAGAATTTTCGAAAACTCGGTTTGAAATTGGAAAGATAAAAACAAATCTAAACGAAGCAACAACAACAACAACAACAACAAAATCCCTTCTCATACTCACATTTTACGTTCCTGTATTCGATGCGGTTCGGACACAGGTAATCGAGCCATCAGCTTCTTCTGAATAAAGGCTTTGACTGTCAACAATCATGGGATCTTGTTAGGGAGATGATTGTTGACGTGATACCAGACGGTGTCGCTGAGAGCTAGTGGATGCCATCAGTGAAGCTGCAGGAAGGCCAGGTCTGTCCGTCAGCGGAAAAAAAGACGAAGAACGTGACGTCAGGCGACCATTCCCTGCAACATGTTTTAAAAAACCCCTGACATGATCGATATCGTGGAAGGCATCACGTACCCAGGAAGCTGCATAAACAACCATTGTAAAGTGACAACTGAACTAAACTATAGAACAGGAAAAGTCACCACAACCAAATCTAGTCGAACGAGAGGACTTTGTTGAAGAGTAAGCTGGGATTTGATGACTCAGGTGTACTGTCAGTTCTGCTGTGCTGCTGCGAAACATGACACCTGTTCAAGAACAGCTTAATGCTTTCTACTCCAGCTGCCTTAAAAAAAATGCTGGGCATAAAGTGGAGAGCCGTTCGGGAGCTTTCGAGTTAACTCACCCACATTGCCTCTGCGACCAAGTCGTCGGTAGGGAGCTTGAAGAGGTTTTCTGTCTATGTTGGATTAGAACAGGGAAACACTGAACACCGTCGAATTGATTCGGCAGCAGCGCAGTGTTCCCTCTGCCGGGTTGCCTCGCAGCAACTTGATATTGGCTGCTTCCTGAGGGCTGCTGTGCTGGGACTGCGTATGGAGAGCAGGGCTGTGAACCGGTGAATACCGAGGAGTAAAGCCATAAAGTGGGTATAGAGGATAAGAGCAAAACGAAAAACAAAAACGAAACAAAAACGTACTCACATAAACACACAACCATCAAACAACCAAAAAGGAAAGGCACTCGAGAGAGCACAGACTTCCGCTTAGATTCTCCCGTTGTGTTACTGCTTGAATGGAATCAACGTCATTGTCCGCCAAGGGAGGTAATGGTAGGAACAAACTGAAACTATTACCTCCCATAGCCTTTTCCTTAATGGTATACACAAAAAAAAAAAAAAAAAAAAAAAAAAAAAAAACTTTACGAATTTTCCTCAATAAGGTGTAAACACACCTTGAAAATATATCATTCCACAGACATATTTCAGTTTATGGAAAAGTAGAATCGTTATATTCATAATCATTCTAAAATTATAAATAATGTTCATGTATGGATAGTAGACCCGCCATTTGAACGGAAACCGCATTCAAAAAAAAAAAAAAAAAAATTCAAGAAGTTTGTCTTTCGGCCACATTCCATCGTTCCAATAAAATCAATTGTTATCGCTTCAGCAGTTCTGCCATAAGATTGCTAACAGATAAACAAATAAACAGATTCGGAAAAAAAAATCCTAGCAAAAGCTAAAATAACAATAAAAACAGAACAAAAAAACAATAAAAACAAAAACAAACAAAAAAAACCAACGACAGACAGAACAACAACAACAACAAATGGAGAGGGGCCAACATCCGATCCCTGCAAAGAAATAAGTGGACAGCTGGAGGCCGGAGCGACGGCCCACAATGCACTAATCAAGAGGGGATTACTCCATCCTGTCCTGTTTTACCCCATGCCAATAAAAACAACCCCCCTCTTTCTCTTCTTTTTTCTTTTTTTCCCCCTCAGTTCCTCGCCACCGCCACCCGTTCGTGGTCAGCGAGCTGGCACGTGCAAGGGTCAAATGACCGTCACGCTGTCCAGTGGGAGGGTGCAGGGGAGGGGTCGGGCTCCCCCCCTTTTTTTTTTTTTTTGTGCTTTTACTTTGCACCTCCTCCCCCCCCCCCCTCCACCCCCTTCCTTTTTTTTTATCCTTCCAGAAGTGACAGGTTGGGTGTCATTTTTGGCCGGGTGACCATCTGGGCACTTCGGCAGTTCCATGCAGGCTTGGACTTGGAAGCAATTCGATGACACCCACTTTGGCTTGTGGTCTGACTAATAGGAACCGTGGACGGAGGGGAGGGAGAATGGGTTAGAGGGAGGGGCAGAGGGTGCT
>CM065722.1:43603491-43613491 GCA_033310375.1 Conus canariensis | reverse complement strand
GCCATTGCCACGGATGCTGCTTTTGCAGTTTTGTTGATTTTTGATGTTTTTTGTTTGTTTGTTTCTTTCTTTCTTTCTTAGTCAAGTCAAGTCAAGCCAAGATCACTTAATCATCTCCAAAGAGAAATTAAGGAAGGCCTTAAAAACATGTCTATGGATCTATATTTAACAAATCACTAATCATACCCACCCATCCACCCCTACCCATCCACCCATCCACCCACTCACACACAGAATAACACACACACACACACACACACACACACACACACACACACACACCCACACACATATATATATATATATATATATATATATATATATATATATATATATATAAAACAGAGAGTTTAAAAACCACAACAGACAAGATAAAAAGATTTCCAAAATTTTCGGCTTTAATGCCTTCCTCAGTGGTGAGTTGACTGGCCGGCGAGTCACACAACATTTATACATGAATAAAAATTCACTATCTTAAAACAAGAAGCTAAAAAGAAAAAGAATTGCACGTACCAGGCGAATCTTTCAAATGGAAGGGGAGCAAAGGGACGTGATAGTATGAGGAAGAGGGGCTGAGTAAGCGTGTGTAAAAGCGTGCGCGCGTCACGCACATGTGGGAGTGTGTGCGTATATGAGAGTGTGTTAGTGTGAGTGAGTGTGAGTTTGAGTGTGTGGTGTGTGTGTGTGTGTGTGTGTGTGTGTGTGTGTGTGTGTGTGTGTGTGTGTGAGTGTGTGTGTGTGTGTGTGAGTTGTGTGTGTGTGAGAGCGTGTGTATTGTGTGTAGGGGGGGGAGGAAGGGGGGAAGGAAGGGGGGGGGGGTTGGTAGGGGGAGGCAAAAGGAGTCAAGCGGCGTAGAACATGAACAGTTATTGTAGTGAGTTGAGTCCGAAAGGATGGAGAGTTTTCAATTTTCTTATCCAGAATTTTTCCCTACAAATTCTGTGCGTGTGGCTGTCTGAAAAAACTTTTTCTATCACCATGCATTTCATGTTGGCTAGGGTGTGGTTGGGCAGGTTGAAATGTTGCGTGACTAGAGTCCCGATGTTGTTCTTGATGTGAGATCTATGCAGATAGAAACGTTTTCTGAGTGAATTTTTTGTTTCACCAATGTATTGAGAATTCTAACAGAGTTCGCAGAACATGAGATAAATGATGTTATTGGTTTGACAGTCAATATGGTGTCTTAGAGTAAATGTTTCTTTGGTCTGGTGGCTAATGAAATTGGTGGACTCCAAGGCGTGCTCTCTACAAATAATACATTTGTTGGAACATTTGAAAAAACCATTAGGGTCTTTAGGATTTAATTTGATGGGGAGGGCTGAGGGCATAAGCAAGTGTTTGAGAGAACGGCTGTTTCTTTCTCCTAGGATGGGTGGGTAAGGTATGGCCTGTTTAAGTTTGTCACTGGTGAAAACTGTCTGATATAATTCTTTAAACCATTGGCGGAGAGGGGGGTTGCTAGGGTTATGAGTGACAATAACGGGTGTTCTAGGGTTGGACAGCTTAGGTTTGTAAACAAGAGTATCATGTCTGGGTGTCTTTTTTGCCTTTTCACGAGCAGTGCGTAAAGTTTGGGGTTTGTAGCCTCTTAGTCTGAGAAATTCGAACATCTGCTCTGAGCGGGCAATGAAATCTTCTGGTTTAGAGCATATACGTCTGATTCTCAAAAACTGACTGTAGGGTAAATTCCTTTTGCAGAGAGGGGGATGGCTAGACTTGTAGTGTAAATATATATATATACAAACAAGCTTTCTGAACCGGATCTCATCGAAAATTTTGATTCAGGAGTTTGATGGAACTGGGAACGAATCTGTTTTTAGTTCTATTTGTTTTGAATTTTGGAATTTGGAATCTTCGTCCAGATGGTAGAACATTGTAGTTTTTTGAAAGAGCATGAAAACTGTTGGCAGCAATGTTCACAGCTTTTTGTGTGACACGACATTCATACAATTTATCTAACTGTCCTTTTACCAATAATCTTTCCACATGTATTCAGCACTCTATTTGAAATGTGAGTGTTTGTGTACATACACGCCACACACACACACACACACACACACACACACACACACACACACACACACACACACACACACAGAGAGAGAGAGAGAGAGAGAGAGAGAGAGAGAGAGAGAGAGAGAGAGTGAAATACACGGGCAGTCTCATGCTTGAAGGAATTACGAAAATAAATACAGATGAAAAGGAACAGCTACAGATACGAAATCGAATGAACAGATGACTGAGTAAGCAAATTCAATGTACATACATACATACATACATACATACAGCATTTCTCTTTCAGATATCAGAGAATCAGGAAAGTTATTTTCAAGACAGAAAAAAAAGCGACAACGTTGGCAGTACCTGACGTAATTTCATTTACCCACTGTCAGTTGTATTCCATCCTGACCACCGAGAATGGTTTGTTTGTTTTTTTCTTCAGGGTCTGTGTGTTTATTCGTTCAACTGTCTGTCAACATGATCATGCAAACATTTCTGCACTGATTACAACTAAACTCAGTGAAAAGCCGGACTGGGGCCCACTGACAACACATCATTATACATCTTATACTGGGGATCTCTGGATCTGGTTCAAAGGGCAGCTCGGGGATCTTTTCAGCGTGATTGTCCTTTAAAAACAAGTTTTCCACTGAACTGAATAATGTGAAGTTGCTTTTTAGAGACTGAAAACTGTGTGTACCTTAGTGTATTTTCGTGGAATATTAACAAATTCTAGTGACATAAATGTTGATGTTTCATAATTTCATAATTGTAACAACCACGTACATGGGGAGTAGGCGAAAGAAGCTCTAGGGAGAACTTGACAGCAGAAAGTCTTGAGAGAAGATCGATTCATCACTAAGACACTACAGATTATCGCAACACACCAAGCTGTGTGGAGAAAACTAAGGATCACCGACTTCAAATCAGAAACTAGGATCGTCGTAAGTCCGAGAGATAGTTCTGCGAACTATTAATTTCTCGTTCAGTTGAGGACAGCTTTCAAAGGTTTAAATACTTCGATCGGGAGCCTGTTGGCTTGGTGGGTAAGGCGTTAGAGTCCTGTTACTTACTAGAATGGGAACGAAGAAATGCTGTGTGTGTGTGTGTGTGTGTGTGTGTGTGTGTGTGTGTGTGTGTGTGTGTGTGTGTGTGTGTGTCCGTCCGTCCGTCCGTCCGTGGTCAAAATGTGTTCCACTCGCTCCAGACAAAACTACTGGGCCGATCTTTCTGAAAATTTGTAGGTATGTTCATTATGGGTCACGGATGATGCCCGATGTTTTCGTTTACCGTTATAGCCGTTACTAACGGCTGTAACGGCCTGTAACGGTTTTTCTTCTTCATGGAATATTTCAGAAAGTACTTGGCCGATCTTTGTAAAACTTAGCAGGTACGTTCATTATGGGTTACGGATGATGCCCGATGTTTTAGTTTACCCCGCTATAGCCGTTACTAACGGCTGTAACGGCCTGTAACGGTTTTTCTTCTTTATGGAATATCTCAGAAAGTACTTGGCCGATCTTCCTGAAAATTTGTAGGTGTGTTCGTTATGGGTCACGAATAATGCCCAATGTTTTAGTTTACCGTTATAGCCGTTACTAACGGCTGTAACGGCCTGTAACGGTTTTTCTTCTTCATGGAATATCTCAGAAAGTACTTGGCCGATCTTTGTGAAAATTAGCAGGTATGTTCATTATGGGTCACGAATAATGCCCGATGTTTAGTTTACCGTTATAGCCGTTACTAACGGCTGTAACGGCCTGTAACGGTTTTTCTTCTTCATGGAATATCTCAGAAAGTACTTGGCCGATCTTTGCGAAAATTAGCAAGTATGTTCGTTATGGATCACAGATGATGCCCGATGTTTTAGTTTACTGTTATAGCCGATACAAACAGCTATAACGGCCCATAACGGTTTTTCTTCTTTATAGAAAATATCAGAAAGCATTCTGTCGATCTTTCTGAAAGTTTGTAGGTGTGTTTATTATGGGTCACGGATGATACCCGACCTTTTAGTTTACCGTTATAGCTGTTACTAACGGCTATAACTGCCCATAACGGTTTTTCTTTTTTATGGAATGTCTCAAAAAGTACTTGGCCGATCTTTCTGAAAATTTGTAGGTATATTCATTATGGGTCACGGATGATGCCCGACGTTTTAGTTTACCGTTATAGACGTTACTAACGGCTATAACGACCCATAACGGTTTTTCTTTTTTTTAATAGAATATCTCAGAAAGTACGTGGCCGATCTTTCTGAAAATTTGTAGGTATGTTCATTGTGGGTCGCGGATGATGCCCGATGTTTTAGTTTACCGTTATAGCCGTTACTAACGGCCCATAATGGTTTTCTTATTTATGGAAAATCTCAGAAAGTTCTTGGCCGATCTTTCTGAAAATTTGTAAGCATGTTCATTATAAGTCACAGATGATGGCCGATGTTTACCAGAATAGCCATTACTAACGGTTACACCAGCGCAAGACGGTTTTTCCTCTTTATGGAATATCTCACGCGTATTCAGGATAAACTGGGAGTACGTTTATATGCTTTGCATCTTGTTTTCTTTTTCTTCTGTTTGTGCTTCGATTTGTGTTGTTGATCTTAATCGTCATCATAACTAGCTTTTCTTTTTTCTCTTTGGTACCAACGTTCCTCTTCTTTTCATATTGTTGGTGTCAAATTTATCGTCTTTTCGTCACTATATTTATCCTGTGCTTTTCATTGTTATTATGATCGTCACGCCTTCTTTCTTTCTTACTTACTCTCTATCGTGCTAATCCCCCCACCCCCACCCCACCCTCCCCCACCCTTATTTTTTTTTTATGTTTCTCTCTGTTCTTCGTTATCATTATTATCATCGTTATCAATACCGTATTCGTTGTCGTTGTCGTCGTCATCGTGTTTTTTTTTTTTCATACTTGTTCCTTTCCTTTTATTCTTTCTTATGTTCTTCACTTAATTCTTCCCTCCTTCCTATTTTCTCTTCATCTGATTGAATTGCAAAAACATCTTTTTCACTTCACATTTATGAGCACAGTTTGTGAACAGAATTTTAAAGCCATGATACGGCATCCGGTCATACATGAACGGTTGAATAGGATTAGTTTGTTTCCACATTTTTAGGGTTTGTAATATTATGCACAAAAGATTTAATCCTCTCTCTCTCTACCTCTCTCTCTCTCTCTCTCTCTCTCTCTCTCTCTCTCTCTCTCACGCACGCACACATGCACGCACGCACGCACACCACACACACACACACACACACACACACACACACACACACACACACACACACACACACACACACATTCTACATCTCCCTCTCTTTGTCTCTTTGTTTCCCTGTCTCCACTTTTTACGTTTCTGTCTGTCCTTCCCTTCAACATCTCTCTCTCTCTTTCTCTCTCTCTCTCTCTCTCTCTCTCTCTCTCCCCGCCACCCTTACCCCTCTCCAGCCCCCACCTTTCTCTCTCTCTCTCTCTCTCTCTCTCTCTCCTCTCTCTCTCTCTCTCTCACTCTCTTCCTTTCAAAATATACGCCCTTTCCCAACGTGATAATATATCTGGAAGCCAAAGCAAATCAGTTAAAGAACCGGAGGAGGTAGGAACGAGATAGAAATATGACGGAAGTTAAAAAAAAAAAAAAAGTAAACAAACAACCCCCCCCCCCCCCAAAAAAAAAAAAAAAAAAAAAAAAAACTTGCCAACGTAACTTTTTAAAGGAATGCTGACGTTGTGGGAAGGGGGGAGGGGGGGGGGGGGATGGGGGAAGAAGGGAGAGGGGAAGATGAGGCGGAGGAGAGGGGATGGTGGAAGCCAGGGGAGGAGTGTCTGATTTTCAAATTGGGGTGAACTTGCTGAGATTGCGAGCGAGAGAAACAAACCTTTCATTGACAGAAGTAGGACTGGATAAGAGAAAGGGGGAAAAAAAAAAGGGGGAGTAGGGGAAAGGAGGAAGAGGAGCGGCGAAGAGGGAAGGGGGAGGGAAGGTCGGGGGGGGGGGGGAGGGGGGAGATGGGTGGGAGGAGGAGGAGGAGGAGTACAGGGCCTGGGAAAGGGGTGAAGGCAGTCGTCGGTATAGTGATGAGAGTTCTTTTGGATAAGGATAAAAAAAAAGCAAAAAAAAAAAAAAAATGCAGGAGAGGTAGAGTGAGGGAAGGGAAAGGGGTGGGGAGAGGATAAGGGGGCTTCTCTCAACCTTTGGGGGAATCGTTGAAAAGGGGTTGGGTGAAGAAGGGGGTTATGGCAAGAGGAAGCGAGATGGTGATGGCCCTTGAAGAACTTGCCCGCCTGAGAGGTTTCTGCGGCGAAGGGGCAGAGAGAAAGAGCGACAGAGACACACACACACACAGAGAAGGTCCTTGAAGCCTCAGAGGCTTCGTGGAGATGCTAAAAAGAAAAGGGCGACCTTGTTGTCAAAGCAAGGTCTCGCTACGGAAACTCCCGGGCCTGGATGCTGGGAGAAGGGTTTGATAAAAATGACAGCTTTATAATTGCCAACCTCGCAAGCCCTTCCATTCAGAACTCGAGTTATGCGGGCTTCGTTTTGAATTTAATCAGTCTCTCCCGCGGGACCGAACCTCGCTGTCTGCTTCTGACACGCGCTTCAAGAGCTCTTTGTCCTATGCAGATTGGAATTACGTCAGGGTCACGTGGGAAGCACGTGAGGTCAACTCCTCGGATGCCCCGGATGTGACAGCGTTGCGGAGAGTTGCGGCACGAGCTCTCGCGGAAGACGGTGGTAGCGGGAGGAGGAAAGAAAAAGAGAGAGAGAGAGAGAGATTACCCGTGAGGAGGGAGGTGAAAGGAACAGCGGCGCTCAAATGTAAATCAGCGATGCTTTTTGCTTCATACAGGAGGGGTGGGTGGGAGGAGAGGATTTTTTTTTTTCTTTTCTGGAGTGGATGTGGCCAGGAAGGGTATAACCTCCATTTTGAACGGTCAATCCCAGCGTCTTGGCATCTTTATGGAAGAGAAGCGAGGGTATAGGGGTGGGTCAGTGGATGGAGAAGGGTGGAGAATGGGGGGAGGGGAGGGAGGGAGGGAGGGAGGGTCTCCGTTTGAGCTTGAAGCCTGGAAGAGGTTCTGAATGTAGAGATTAGAGTGCCAAGATCAGATGGTGCTGCTGTCAGTGGTGGCGGGAAGGGGCGGGGTGGGGGGGGGGGGGGAGGGAAGAGGTGAGGGAGGGGAGGGGTTTGGGGGAAGGGGGAGGGGGGTCTAGAGAGAAGCAGTGTGGCGGGAGGTACTGTTCCAGCTTGCTGCTTTCTCAGTCTCTCTCCTCCATTCTGCCAATCGTGGGCTGCATCATCTGAACCTTCACCCCGCCTCTTCCCCCTCGCCGACCTGTCTCTCTCTGTCTCTGTCTCTGTCTCTCTCTCTCTCTCTCTCTCTCTCTCTCTCTGTCTCTCTGTCTCTCTCTCTATTCCTGTCTTCTCTCTCTAGTCTGTCTGTTCTTGTCTTCTCTCTCTCTCTCTCCCTCTCTCACTTCGCGCGCGCGCGCGCGCGTGTGTTTGTGTATAACAAATGATGAATCTCTCTCTCACTCTCTCTCTCTCTCTCTCTCTCTCTCACTCTCATCTGTGTGTGTGTGTGTGTGTGTGTGTGTGTGTGTGTGTGTGTGTGTGTGTGTGTGTGTGTCTTCCCCCGTCCTCTGAAATGGCCAAACTCACCCCTCTCTGTCTGTTCTGCTCTGTCTCTCTGTCTCTGTCTCTTCTCTCTCTCTCTCTCTCTCTCTCTCTCTCTGTCATATCCCCCAGGAGTGTCTTACCGATGCAGATGCGTTCCTCCAACGTGCATAAAGGGGGTCCCGGAGGTGAGGACACGGTGACGACCGCAATTAGAGGAATCAGATGAGAGCGGCAGGAAGCCTTGTAACCCAGTTAACCTGCATGTCAAGGTAATTTCAGCATGTCGCAGCCACGCCAGACCCTCCCCCTCCCACCCCCCCCCCCCTTCCCTTCGCCCTGCCTTCCTTTCCCTTACCCCCCCCCCCCACCCCGCCACTATCCTCCACGAACGATAACGCACGATGTATCGAACCAACCTGCCACGACACTTCTCTCCCCTTAATCTCTTCCCTCCCTTTCCATCTTCATTTGCATTGTAATTTTTGTCGCCCGAATAGTAAATTTCACCCTCCAAAGAACAAGTCGTAGGGAGACAGCGCAAATGAGCTGGCAGATAAGCAGAAGCGTGGATTAGCGAATGCAAAACATGAGTTAACTTTTGTCCTCAAACGTCAGCGGTGGCTTTCTTCTCCCCCTCCAATCGAAGAACACGTAGGACAGGAGAAGCGATGGGAGAGGGAAGGCAGAAAGTGAAGGGAAGGTGGTAGGGGTTAGGATGGGTGGAAAGGGGAGGGGAGGGGGGGGGGGGGGGGTTGAAAGTGCGGTTTCAGTTGGGAAGAGTGGCTGCCTCCTTCAGAATGCAGTGTCTGCAGCATTAAGATTCTGCTTCTGGCTGGAGCAGGACATTATTCCTGATGCCCCCCCTTGTAATCCTGGACCACTGTCCAATAAAACAGTCTTGCCTTCTTTCTTCTTCTTCTTCTTCTTCTTTTCTTCTTCTTCTTTTGGGAGGTGGGGGGTGGGGGTGGGTGAGCGAGGGGCGATCTTTCCCCCCACCCCCACCCATCCCCATGCCCACCCCCTCCCCCCATACCTCCCATTCAAACTGTCTTTATTTCCGTTTTTCCCTCTTCTTTTTTTTTCTTTCTCCTCTTGAATGTACGGGTCCTGATTCTTCTCTGCGTTTGCCCCTTGCTGCTGACCGTTAAGATTTCCGATTACTTCACAATTCCGAAGAGACGAGGAGATGTCCAGAGTGAGTTGCTGCTATGCTGATTACGACGTACTCATCTCTTGGCCTTTGAAATGACGGTGATGCGGGCGCCCCTCTCTGGGAGAGGGTGCTTGGTTGACTTACTGCTGGGACAAGCCTTGGAGATCCAGGGATCGGAGGAGACGGATGCACTGAGTCATCCTTGGGTTAGTAGTAGCTCACACGCGGGAGGCTTGATGTACGTCTGGTGGCATCTTGGCCGATGGGGGTTGTGCTCACGGTATCGACTAGGGGATTGGGTTTAGGAGGGGTGTGGGGGGGTATGGTGGTGGGGAGAAAGGGGGGTAGGGGGCGGTTGAAGGGGTTGGGTCGGAAGAGGGACAGTGAGTGGGTTGGGGAGAGTGAGGGTGGGCTTGAGTTTGGTGCACTTAGCCGAAGAGCTTACCATGAGACGAAGGTCTTTGAAAGCACTAGGTGGAACTGCGACAGTCGGTGAACTGTGTGTGTGTGTGTGTGTGTGTGTGTGTGTGTGTGTGTGTGTGTGTGTGTGTGTGTGTGTGTGTGTGTCTGTTTTTAATTGTCTGTTATACGTAAACTAGTTAATTTAAATGATTTATGAAATGTACCCACTGTGTTCGATGTTGCTGTAAGTCGATGCTTAAGTCAGGAAACAGAATTATTTCATGTCTTGTAGAATAGCCGCCTCCATTAGGTTGAAATTATGAAATCAGTTAACTCTTCCAGCAGGATTTCTGTAAAACAACAATCGCTAATGGTTTAACATGTTTTAGTTTTATATCTTCCCACCGTGATCCAACATGATATTGTTTAACTCTGCAAAATTGTTTTAACATAACTGACTGTGAATAACGCAGTAGCCAAACCTGTTTCCTGTGAGTTCGCGGGGTCACGATGAGTAACATTATTCAGAGTCAAAACGTCGGAAGCAGGAACTTGTTCTCGCAGTCGTGATTCACAGAAACAGAACGCTATGAAAATTGTGAACATGACTGTCTAAAATTTTCGCTATATCATATAGAGTCAGGTTTGTTGTATGAACGACTGATACTGAAATAAACAATACGCAGTCTGTCTTTTGAAGGCCATATATTTAAGTTTGAAATATAAGTGATCACATCTGCAAATACTATCAAGAGAGGACAAAGATATTCAAATGACTACCATCAAAAACAACAACAACAACAACATCACCACCACC
>CM065722.1:43593491-43598491 GCA_033310375.1 Conus canariensis | reverse complement strand
ACAACTTGTCTCATGACACAGGGACCACCTTGCTTCATGACACAGGGACCAACTTGCCTCATGACACAGGGACCACCTTGCTTCATGACACAGGGACCAACTTGCTTCATGACACAAGGACCAACTTGTCTCATGACACAGGGACCACCTTGCTTCATGACACAGGGACCAACTTGCTTCATGACACAGGGACCAACTTGTCTCATGACACAGGGACCAACTTGCTTCATGACACAGGGACCAACTTGCTTCATGACGCAGGGACCAACTTGTCTCATGACAAAGGGACCAACTTGCTTCATGACACAGGGACCAACTTGCTTCATGACACAGGGACCAAATTGCTTCATGACACAGGGACCAACTTGTTTCATGACACAGGGACCAACTTGTCTCATGACACAGGGACCAACTTATCTCATGATACAGGGACCAACTTATCTCATGACACAGGGACCAACTTATCTCATGACACAGGGACCAACTTGCTTCATGAAACAGGGTCCAACTTGTCTCATGACACAGGGTCCAACTTGTCTCATGACACAGGGACCAACTTGTCTCATGACACAGGGACCAACTTGCTTCATGACACAGGGACCAACTTGTCTCATGACATAGGGGCCAATTTGTCTCATGACACAGGGACCAACTTGCTTCTTGACACAGGGACCAACTTGTCTCATGACACAGGGACCAACTTGTCTCATGACACAGGGACCAACTAACTTGCCCAACGCGGACATATTCATTTTTGGGGAGCGATTGTTAACACCGACACCGTACAGGGAAAAAAGTCACTCGCCAACAGTACCTTGATGTACATTAGTTTTTTTTTTACTCACAGCTGTAATGCCTGACTGATATCACTCATCAGCCCTAAACCCCGACCCGAACAAGTCTTGCAACCAGCTGACTTTTGGTTATCACAATCAATTACTTTCACACCCACTTCACCAGTCTGCGATGCGTGAGGGTCAGTAGTCCAGTGTAAACTGGCAGTCGATCACGTGACTTGACGGACTTAGCCATGAGACCAAAGTGTTGAAAACCACGGAGACCAAATACAAACTAGACGTCCGACTACTATACTGTGGGGTCGACTTGCCCCAGTCTCCCTGTGGTGTGGTGTGTGTGTTGTGTGTGTGTGTGTGTGTGTGTGTGTGTGTGGTGTGTGTGTGTGTAAACAAGAGTGGAAAAACGTCCTTAACGTGAAGAGGTTGTTGACAGTGGCGCACAGTGTGCGCGGCAAATCTAAACAGTGGTTATAAATATTTTTGCTAACGGGTCTGCCTTGAGCTGCTTCTAACCCTCTCCACAGAAACACTCATCTTCAAATTGCGGAAGGCCGCAGAGAGGGGTGGGGTGGGTGGGTTGGCTGGAGTTGATGGAGCACATTTTAGGGATGGCGGTTGGGGTCACGGTGGGGGTGGGGGGGATGGGGAGTAGGAAGAACCAACCGCCTCCTGCTTCTCTGGTGCTGAGAAATATGAAGGATTCTCTCCCATTTCTCTGCTCTGGTTATGTCTGTCTTTCCATCTCTGCCTATCGTCCCCCGTTTTTTTCAGTATCTACTTGTCTCTCTTCTTCTCCGTCTGTCTGTTTCAGTATCTTGTCATTATTCATTTATTTATTTATATTTTACTGTCCGTCTAATGTCTGCTCCTCTATGTTTTGATGTCTTCGTTGTCTCTGTTTTCCGCTGTCTGTCTTGTCATCCTCTGTTTATTTCTCCGCCTTTTCGTCTTTGTCTGTCGTCCTTGTATGTCTCCGTGTCTCTTTGTTTCAGTGCCTCTGTTGTGTGTTTTCTGTCTGCATCCCTCTGTTTGCTTTTCCTCGTTGATTTCTGAGGCTCGTTCTCTGTATTCTTCGCTGTCTTGTCTTCGCCTGTCTGTATCAGTGTCTCGTTATCTTTTATTTTTATCACCTATATGTTTCTGTTTGTCTTCGCCTGTAAGAGTAAGAACAAGAACATATTTTATTGCCAGATGAAAACCAGAGGTTTTGTGGGGCACAGATGATCAAGTTAAGACATTCAGTTAAACTAATTCCAGCATCGTCATATCTTGCAAGATAACATCAGTAACAGAAAGAAAAAAACATAGTGTGTATCAGGGTCTGATTCAATTTTCTGTCTCCGAAGAGAAAAACAAACAGGATATACTGGGCAAGTACAGGTTGGAAGCAATCCATTAACATGAGCTCCGATGGTTTTGTCATGTATAAAGCAGTATATCACACAGGTGGCGGAAGCGGGGGGGGGGGGGGGGGGGGGGGGGGGGGGGGGGGGGGGGGGGGGGGGGGGGGGGGGCGGGGGGCCATGCCCCCCTCCAGAAAAATATTGAGGGGGGCAGCCTTATATACTGCCCCCCCCCCCCCTCAATATTGAGCACCTCCAAAAAAATCAGAGAGAGAGAGAGAGAGAGAGAGAGAGAGAGAGAGAGAGATGTTTGATGGTGCATCACCTTGTCGCCATACTTGTCATACTTCCTGTCAAACTCGCTCAAGAAAGATGTCAACACATTTCTCGGGAACCTCTCTGCAGCTAACCCACTTTGGTCACACATTACTGACCAGTACCTGACCAACATTGCCAGGAATGGCATATATGCTGATGCTATTGTAGTGCAAGCTATGGCGAGAATGATTGGTAGGGACATACACATCGTAACAAGTCAGCAAGAGAGCTCCAGGATATGCTACCTGATGAATAAGATCTTGGCGGGAGACATTGAATCATCCCTTCCACCTGCCCTTATAGGGCAAATAGGCGAGGAACATCTTGTGAGCCTAACACTTCATCAAACCAGGACAGTGAAAATGATGAAGGAAAGGAGGAAGAAAGTGTTTTCTAATCTCCTACAGAAGGTGCATCAATCATACAGTCTCCTCGTGACGACGCCAACCGACCTGCGCAGTCTCCTCGTGATGACATTGACCGACCTGCTACTGTAAGAAAACCAAAATGTCAGTCTACTGTGCGCTGCAAGGACGCAGTTAACCCCTTTCAGCCACAGAGCGACACAGTCCTCTCCAAACTGACCAGGGTAAGTTCAGGAAGGCCCCGCTATTTCCAAAGATCTGGGTTCCAGCAATACCCTTGGCTTCACCTATGCACAACAGACAACAAGGTATGTTGTTTCTTCTGCATGAGGGCTAATCATCAAGGCTGCAAACCTGATGCAGCGTTTGTATGGAGTGTTTTTGACAACTGGAAAAAAGTACTGGAAAAGTTCTCAAGCCACGAAAAATCATCTTCACATGGAGCAGCCGTGTATGATGTAAACTGTAGGCAGTCTACAACGTCTGTGTATGTTCCAGTGACGTGTCAGCATGAAACAGAACAAAAGAAACACTGCAAAGCCTGATGAACGAACTAAAGAGCCTTCAGTTTCTCCTGCGTCAGGGTCTGCCTCTCCGTGGACATGACGAGCAGGAAGGCAACCTTCAACAGCTGCTCAAGTTCTGCTTTGGAGAGGGCTGCAAGGAAAAAACAAACACAGATTCAAAATATCTGTCACATGATATTGTCAACGAGATCCTTAGGATTATGGCACATAAAGTCTTGCGATCTGTTGTACTTGAAATCAGAGAAGCGAATTGGTTTTCGATAGTAGCTGACGAAACCCGTGATGTTGCAAACAGAGAGCAGGTTGTAATTTGCATAAGATGGGTAACTGAGCAGTTTGAAGTCATAGAGGAGCCTGTGGGACTGGTGCATGTTGACAATACCTGTGCTGAGACCATTTTTAATGCGTTAAAGGATTGCTTGATCAGGCTGGACTTGCTAGTGCAGAAGTGTAGGGGTCAGGCCTACGACGGGGCCAGTAATTTTCAGGGTCACGTTTCAGGAGTTGCAAAACGGTTCAAAGATGAGGTCCCGTCAGCAGTGTCCGTATACTGTTTGGCACACTCAGTCAATCTTGTGTTACAAGAGGCTTCCAGAAAGGTCAAAGTAATAAGAGATGCCCTTGACTTTGCCACAGAGGTCATTCAGTTGATCAAATTATCACCAAAACGACAGATCCTTTTTGAAACAATCCAACATGAAACATCAACTTCATGCAGCCCGTCCATTAAACCACTGTGTCCAACAAGGTGGACTGTTCGAACAAGAGCTTTTGACTCTCTCATTGAGAACTCTCAGGCTTTGCAAGAAGCACTTGAACTAGTCTCACAAGGACATGATGAGTATGCCAGGAGAGCATCCGGCCTTCTAGCACTTATGCAGCAGTTCTCCACCTGTCTTGGGCTCTCACTTTCACGGGATGTCTTTGCTGTGACTGAAGAGCTGGCGACTGCTGTTCAAAGGAAACAAACGTCCTGTGTGCATGCAACAAACGCTGCAAACCTCTGTCTGAGGACGCTTGAAAGTATGCGCCAGGATAAAAGTTTCCAGACGTTTTTTGCCGACGTCTCAACCACGGCTGCAAACGTGTGTGATGAGCCCCGCATTCCGAGACAGAGACAGCCTCCACGAAGACTTGATGAGGGCTCCCAGGGTCACCCTTCTGCTTATTACAGACAGCAGTAGTATGAGGCCATAGACAACGTCAAAGAGCATATAAAGCGCAGGTTTGACCAACAAAGTCTTAAGTTGCCAAGGAAGACTGAAATTTTCTTGGGTGACGGAGCTGCAGGAAAGAATCCAGATATTCCTCAAGAGATCAAAGACACATGTGCTGCGGACATTGACATGGACAGACTCAAAACACAGTTGGCCATCCTTCCACATGCTCTGGGGGACAACAAGAAGTCCATCTTTGATGCACTGCTAGAAGAACTGACAGCTTCTGACACTGTTAAAAGAATGTTGCGTGAGGTAGACAAACTTATCAGGCTGTACTTGACCATTCCAGTTACAACTGCAACAGCTGAACGCTGTATTTCTGCCTTGAAGCGGGTCAAAATATACCTCCGCAGCAGTATGACTCAGAAGCGCCTAAACAACTGTTTCATTATGCATGTTTCAAAGACAAGGTTGATCAGCTCAATCTCGC
>CM065722.1:43575991-43588491 GCA_033310375.1 Conus canariensis | reverse complement strand
TTCTTTGCTTGCTTGCTTGTTTGTTTATCTTTAAGTTTTTGTTTGTTTGTCGCTCGTTGGTTTTGCTTTTGTCCGCTTTTTTTTGTTGTTGCCTGTTTTCTTTAATCATCGACATGAACGTAAGCAGATGAACAATCATAACATTATCTACTCAGCGCAAATTGTATTCTCGCCTTCTGGAAATTCTGTTCAAGTCATTTCCTCTGACTTGTCATTTTTCTTGTTAACTTTGCCTATCTTTCATTTTCGTCTTTCTTTGCTGTCGTACATAGCATTTTATTTCTGCCTTTGCAGCTTGTTCTCCTGTCTTTGTACTGAGAAGTCCTCACAGCTTTTTCTGTTGTTATAATGTATAGCATGCCAGCATTGTTTTCTTTTGTGATCTGGCGAGTAGGTAGCGAAACTATACACCCTTTCGGAGATGGACGCTGGCCTTCTCTTGTGCAGCACTTATTTGTCCATTCTGCCATTTTGCCTATTCCGGTTTTTCTTAGTTTATTTATCTATTTATTTATTTACTTATTTATTTTAACTATTTATTTATTCATTATTTGTGTGTTTATTTATTTGTATTATTTATTTCAGCGTAGATTTATTTATTTATTTATTTATATTCTTAGTTTGAATTTTTAAAAACTGTACTTAGGGAGAGGGTGGTTGCAATTTCGTATCTTTTTTTAAAAATCCATTTGTTTTATTAATGCATGTAGACGGAAGAGGGTGGAGGGGGGGGGGGGAGAGGGAGGGGGAGATAAGGAGAATGCCATGCATCCTCAGTACGATCCTTATCTACCTCAATTATGTCAATAGATGACGTATCTTTTTACATTGTGTTTAATGTTGTTATCAACCGATGGACAAAACCTTTTTGCGTGTGTGGTAAAAACACCATTGTCTACCAGCCAGTGATTCTTTTGCTAAGAGAGAGAGAGAGAGAGAGAGAGAGAGAGAGACAGAGAGAGAGAGAGACAGAGAGAGAGAGAGAGACAGACAGACAGACAGACAGACAGACAGACAGACAGACAGGCAGGCAGACAGAGTGTTATAATGAAAATTACCGTCAAAAATTACATCAAAAGAACTTTTATACTACAACGTACCTTTTCCCACCAAAACTATGTGAACACTGTTTCATATACGTGAAAGGTAGGTTGAAATTAACGAATGAGCCCCAGACCATCCACCTGCGCATTCATTCAAAATTGATTAGTTATCAATCAATCAACGATCCGTCAATCCATTAGTCCGTCAAGGTCCCTGACATGTGTTCGTGATCTGATCAATGAAGGTACGATTGGAAGGCATGGGCATATATGATGCAGATCCGGTCTGTTATCTCTTGCAGGGATCCATCAAGCAGTGAATCAGACATCATCCCTACTGTCACACCTTCTGTTTGGTGCTGACTTACTATGTGTGATCACTGACAGACAGAGCGAGAGGGAGGGAGAGAGAGAGAGAGAGAGAGAGAGAGAGAGAGAGAGAGAGAGAGAGAGACAGAGAGACAGACAGACAGACAGACAGACAGACAGACAGACAGACAGACAGATACAGACAGAGAGAGTCATAGTTGAACACACACACACACTCTCTCTCTCTCTCTCTCTCTCACACACATACGCGCGCGCGCCACACACACACACACACACACACACACACACACACACATACAGACATGCACACACATACAGACATGCACACACATACAGAGAGAGAGGGGGGGGGGGGCAGGGGAGTGAGAGAGAAAGAGAAAGACAGAGAGAGAGAGACAGAGAGAGAGAGAGAGAGAGAGAGAGGGGGGAGGGAGAGCAGGAGACAGACAGACATCGACAGAAAGCATCATTACCAAGCCCCCTCCTTTTTTTAACCACTACTCCTTCTGCCCTCTCGCCCGCCCCCCTCCCCCCCCCTCTCGCCCCACACATAACACATCCCCACCCGCCACCCCCAGTCCCTCCTCCTCTCCCAATCCTCCCGATCACCCCCAACACTCATCCTAGCAAAGCAATCGGCAGCCATTGTCATGATTTTTTCAAGAAGGCGAGCGAAGAGCAGCCACAAAGAGCTGATTGTCTGATAAATCAAGACCATTGCGCCCACAACAAATCACCACCCCACCGCCGCCTCCACGCCCCTTCCCCCCACACACACGCGATCTGAAGTGATGATCATTTTTTCATGACTTTTGCTTGACGTGGGCGCGAGAGGACGAAGCGGGCAGCCTCCATTGTTCTCCACGGGAACGAACTCTGCGTGACTTATGGCCAGGGGAAGTGACTCCAATGAAGCTCAACACGCGAGGGTCTACGGACTCCATCCCTCTTATGTCTTGGGTACCTTCCTTCCTGCTGAGAAAATGGCCCTTTTTGTCCGGCAAATAAATTGGGTGAGGATAAAGACACGGAAGGAGAAACAAAAAGAAAAAGAAAGGTGACGAAAAGGTATAAGGATGGAGGTTTCTGAAACCACCACCGAAAATAATGTTTAATCCCTTCTTAAAAATTATTGAAAATTGTGCGTTAATGTCCTGTCAATTAATGTTTTAAAAATATGAATGTGAATGAAAGGTTACTTTTAAATAGCTGCTTCCATTTTTTTTTTAAACTCATTCACAATTATTTTGGCATTACGTTCAAGCCCCCCCCCCCCCCCTTTCCCACCCTCACGTGCAATTGTCCCCTCCTACTCTCTCTTTCTCCTCTCTCTCTCCTCTCTCTCTCTCTCTCTCTCTGTCTCCCTCTCTGTCTTTCTTTCTGTCTGTCTGTATGTATGTCTCTCTCGTCTCCTCTCTCTCTCCTCTCTCTCTCTCTCTCTACCGATTTAGTTTGATCAGTATTATTATCTGCATACATGTAAATGTTTCACGTCTGTTTTTCATCAGTCAATCAGTCTCTTTCTTTATCATCATCTTTCTCTAATAATAATAATAATAATAATGTATAATACTTATATAGCGCATTTCTTGTTGTACAACTCAATGCGCTTACATCCACCATTTGCACTTACTCATACAATATTCATGCACACAGCAAAAAGAAAATACACAATGGCAGACGCACCTACATGCATAAACTGTCTCACCAAACAGTTGTGGAGGAATTTAAGAGAGATCTAGTCATCTACAGAAGAGAATAGGCTTTTTTGAAGAGGTAAGTTTTGAGCTGAGATTTAAAAGAAGAAAGAGTAGGCTGATTACGAAGGTCTTCAGGGAGGGAGTTCCAAATAGAAGGTGCTCTAAAACTGAAGGCTCTTTCGCCAACAGATTCAGAGAACGTTTAGGGATTTTCAAAAGTTTTTGTGAAGAAGAGCGAAGGGTACGAGAACTTTGGTAGGTGCAGAGAGAAGAAGAGAGATAGTGAGGAAGAGATTCATTGAAGTGGCGGAAAGCAAGAACTGCCAGTTTAAATTGCCACCGATACTGTATGGGAAGCCAGTGCAGTTCGATCAGCATGGGAGTGATGTGCTCACACCTCCTCCTCTTCAAAACAAGTCGTGCAGCGCTATTTTGGACTCTCTGCATTTCTCTCATTTTTTTTCACCGGTTCCGTCTTCTTTGTCTTCTTCTTTCTTAATGTTTGTTTATGATTTTGTTTGCAGGAGCAGCAGCAGCAGCAGCATTGATACGAATTACAATGACAATAACAGTAACAACAAAAGAAATACAACTACCTCTACTGCTGCTGCTGCTTCTCCTTCTCCTGCTGCCACTGCCGTTGTCGGATGCTGCGGTTGCTTTTTACTACAGCTGCTACTCCTTCCTTGCCTTCCTTGCTTCCTTGCCCTTCGCTTGTGTTACTTTATTTAACAATGCGAGTCAAGACAAACGAAGAACTATATCCACTAAAACACACACTCTGAATGGTTTTCATTTGTTCCTTTCAACGAATCTTTTCGTTCAGCATCTTTCTTTTATTGTTCAAGACTGAGTTTGCTGCTTTCTACGCTACCCGAGAAGTCACCGATTTTGGTTACATTCAGGTGTGACGTCTACACTGACCAAAGGTGATATGACACATGGAGATGTCCATCCCAGAAGACCTGGGGTGAGGGGGGGGGGGCGATCTGACACGACTTTGATACCATCAGAATGACAATACGTCAAGAGGCGGCAGCGAAAATCATGGGATTCAAGCTCGCAATCTGTGATTGTAAAACATGTTGTGCTGCTGAGCTAAGCTGTCACTGCCGACCATGCAATTTGGAATACTCATTTTACAGAACACTTGAACCCCCCCCCCCCCCCTTTCAGTATCCTTTCCTCTCTCTCTTTCCATCCCTTCCACTATCAACCATTTCCATTGAGTCTATTCACTCTATAAAAACAGCTGTTGAAGTATTAGCCGCCGAACGAACGCAACATACACTGAAGTAACGTGCCTCGACCTATTGGTCTTCTTCAGGCGCGAATCAGGTTGTTTCCTCCCCACCAAACATTGGTTTTCTCGTGTTTTTTTTATCGGCATGAAGAAGAAAGAGAAACACCCGAAGGTGACAGTGTTTCCCCTTGGCACCTTCGTATGTATCTCTTTCTTCTTCATGCAGGAAAAATACCCACGGAAATAAATGTGTACTGGGGGACACCAGGTCTTCAAGTCTTCAGTCACTATAGAAATAAATAAACGGGAATTGAGTTTGGAGGACGGGAACGGGAGAAATGGGATCAAAAGGTCAGCGTTGCAGTGTAAATATCAACCCCTTCACTGACAGCAGAGGATCATTGAGTTCGGCGTTTTTGAATATGATCTTTTGCTTATGCCCGACCACAGTCGACTTTCGTCCTCTGGATGAGAACTCTTCAGTGGTCACGGTGTTCAGCGGCTGTCCAACCGTAAAGCACCACCTATGATTTTGTGATGTAATACCTCGAGGGAAATACCATAATCCAACAGACTGCCAGAGGGGTCAGTGAAGCAGACATAAAGGAAACGGGGGAAAGCGATGGTAAGAAATAAGTTACCAAATTTACATTATGACTAACCAAAATAAAAGAACATGTGTAAGCCTACGTTTGAAGATCCCAAAGGAATCATGTTTTAAAACCTGTTCACACTAGGCTAGTCTATCAAGTGTTTGCTGTTGAAGTTGACATCTGACATAAACGAGGTGTAACCGGCCGGGTTAGCAAGCGCGAGAGCAACTGTCGCCCAAATTTGACGAGTCTGATGCGAGACATTTCAACAGCTTGGTGACCGTCGGTTGAAACAAAGGCGAAAGATCATGTGATCTGCGGTGAAAGAAGTAGAAGGTGACAGTTTTTGTCGTTTCAGGATTGAGACTGTTTCTATTTAGTTGTATCAGGGCCATTGACGTTCAAACTCTGTTGCAGCCAGGGCTATGAATTCATCCTCACTTCTGACTGTATAAAAATGAATGGGGGACATCTTGCCTCTGACATATCGACCCGAACATTTTGGCCTGTTAAGACATGCGAGGTTGACATTTAGGCCCGGTTTCAGCGTATGTATATGTCACATGACACATTGATCTGCATACTACTTTCCTGGGAACTTGCATGGGAGAACCGATCCCAACATGGAGAAGAGAGCGAAAGAACAAGAGCAAAAACAAAGCCTTGTTCTTCCGTCTGCTGGGGCACACGCCTCATGTGAAAAAGACTTTACCATCGACATGCCACCTCATCTCCCCTACCCCCACCCCTCCCCCCCCCCCCCCCCACCCAAACCACCCCGCCAAAGCCACCGTGTCAATTCCATACGTCCCCTCCCCTTAAGCCCCCCCCCCCCCCACTCCCGCATCCCCCCTTCCTCATCTCTCCTTCTTTCGTCTTCCCCACTCCCTCCCGTTTTTCTCCTCACCCTTCCTCCCTCCGTCCGTCACCCGAGTAAACCCACAGACTGAAAGGACCGGAGCTGTGTGAAGTCACTGGATGACAGTCCTTTCCGGCTGATCGCCAGTTCCAGAACAAAGTGGCGCCTTCCGATCAGGGCGGGCTTGTGTGTGGTTCCCCGCAAACCCCTTAGCACTCCATCTTCACCTTCCCCCCCTCCACTTTACCGCAGGCAGCAGCAAGAGGGAAACTGCCCCACAACCAAATGTTACGCACGGTAGGAAATTTGGCAGGTCTGTCGCATACGCTATGTGACGGGCAAATGGTTCGAATACGGTATTCTCAATCTCATGGTTGTGGTTTTTTAGTCATGGTCGTGCCAGATTTTTCTAATATCCCAGATCGCTATATGTGCAGGGATTGCCAGTGTCTGAATCCCTTTCGTGTCTATGCGGAGGCAGAGGATAAGATATGTACGTTAAATACCCCCAAATCCTTATCAATGTATACTGGGTTTTAAAACGAGTAGAAAATCCAACTAGAATCGAACAGAAAATGTCAATCGCCAAACATTCCTGACTGCCCATAGAACTGCTGACATTTTAAGCGAAGAAGCACTGTTCGTCCACCCTGTTAATGAGCAGTCGGCACAACATACTTTGTCTGACAATGCCTGGTTACCTAACTGATTGAGGACACTGTCGTGACACTCCTACAATCAGCTAATCATGGAAGGGGGCAGGGTGGTATTGCCACAAGAAAAAGTAGTCGGGTAGGTTCCAGGCAGAGCTGGTGAAGCAGAAGAGGAGGGAGTCACGTTGCACGCTGCCAGAGGGGTCACGGCGGATAGCAGAGTATAGGTCATTACTCTAGGCGAGGCAGAAACCAATTACAAGGCATTGATGCAGGAGATCTGTCCGCTCTTCTCATCCACTTCCATAAGGCTTCAGGATAACACCTGGTTTTATTCCAGAGCTTGCTCCTCCATGGGAAATTTTGTGGACAGCATCTCGAACATTTCACGTTCCTTTCTTTTAAAATTTGGATTGAGCATCGCAAGGCTCTTTCGTGCCACACTCTAGGCTTGTCATCCGGTTTTTCGATCTTGTTGGAGGTTTTGCCCGTGGAAGAGGACAAGTTTTCCCCATCCAGTACACTGATCAACACACAGCTGAGAGTTTGGGTCTTGGAGACCAGGTGATGCACACACGCCAATAGATTTACAAACGATACGTCCAAGGCCACGATATCCTCAAGGCCCTATTTAAACTCATCCTATGATCACTGCTAAAAATGAAGATCCACATAACACTACGAGCAGGCACTGATGATTGCTGGTAGATGGAGGACGTGTTGCAAGAAATCAGACTTACAAGTGATGCACCTTCTCGCGGTGCTGCAAACGAGTGCTGTGTAGAAGAAATCTACATAGCGATTTTCTTTCAGGGACCCATAGTCAGTGGATCACAGCGTTCGTCAGCAGAGCTGGCAGATCGTGGCTTTCGAATCCCTCGTGGAGTAGAATTTGTCACGACTTGAAGATCCCCACTTTTCACCCAGCTGTAAATGGGTATTTGATTCAGTTCAGGGAAGATTAAAGCGATGGTGGGTGGTGTGATAGGCTCCGCATCTCAGAATGCTATGCTCTGAATACGACGAACTTCCAAAGTTTCACTGCTGCTATGGCCATTACGCTTTGGGATTTTTTTTTCTTTTTCTTTTTTTTTTTCTTTTTTTTTTTTTTTTTTGGTAAGGATCTCGCATCATGAATGTAACTAACTTCACTATTGTTTTTTTTCCTATTCATTTCTGGGTTTTTTAAAATCCTGCTGCTGCAAAATCGTGGCCTAGCTAATACTTTTCGACATGTATCTGAGTCATCACTAAAAAGAATTGTCATGATTTTGAAAAATGTCATACATTCGCAGAGTGTTATTAATTCCATTGTCAGCCCAGCAAAGTAACTGTAAATCAGATTAACTATGCCAAAGCTGTAGTTTGTTCAAGATGACACTCTCTCTGGCAACTTTTTTAGAAAAAGAAAATCGTGCGTCATTGTTTGTTTTCTGTAAAATAGGTCAATGGAAATTCATGAAAATTACCTTAACACACAGTTTCTCCAGACTGTATCTTAAGGTACTTTTACATGAATTTTTATGGACACTTTGAATCATACTCAGACTAGAAATGTGTCAGTGAAGCATCCATATATGTATGGCAAGAATCAGATTAGGACTTAAGAATACAAGTACTGAAATAAACCCCACTGAACATTTTGAATGTCTTTTCACTTGTGGTAATGTGCATGGTACATATGTCAATCGCTGAATGTGTCTTTGAATAAAGTTGGACAGGCTTGTTTTGTTACGGTGCTTATCTGTGGACATGCATGCGCTCGGCTGATTTCAGTGAAACTGGTAAGGCATCACATAACTTGAACGGACATACATAACAACAAGAGACCTTTCTTTGTAATTATTTGTAATGACTAAAAACTAAAAAAAAAACACACACACACACAGAATCTTAACTAGCACTTTGATCACTGTATAGAAAAAAAAGGTCTCTCGTCTTCTACTGTCCTTGCTTTCATATCTGTCTGCTTTTCTCTCCCGACATTTGACTCGACATTTCTCCTCCCCCCCCCCCCCCCCCCCCCATTTTTTTTTTTTTTAAGACATCGTTGAAGTTACCTTCGGGAATATGTTGACAACGTCATTTCTTGGGGAAAAAAAAGAAAAAAGAAAACGAAAATGGACTACATATGCGAATATGTCCACCGCGGCTGAAAAAGGCAACACTTTCCTTGATTGCACCTTCTCTCAAATCAAAACGAATCGGGAGCTGCATGCAAATTCATACTACACAGCCAGCTACTACGTGCGTTGTGATGTATGGTTACAACTGCTATTGACGTGGGTGTCTCTGGCTGAGTGGCTGGCTGGTAACTCGCTGTATCAGAAACTTTCTATCTGATAACAGAACTTTCCGACTTCGTCGCCCACTTTTATTTTTGTATAGCGAACGCACCCGCCACACTTTGAGTGATGAAAAGCGTAAAAAACAGTGATTTAAAGGGCGAATCTCATGCGTACATTGAATGTGAAGGAGTGAATTTGAGCTCCAGTGCGTGAAAGACCCACAAAGTGTGTGTCATTGGAAGCCCTGACTAGACCGCAAGCTATGACGATTCACTGAGGATCCTGAACCTCTCTCTTGGTGATAACTAGACAAAAAGTCCGTAGTGATAATTCAGGAGCATTGCACGTGCATCAGGGGATCCGATTTCTTAGAGGAGACGAATGTTATAATATTTCTTGCTCACTGTGTCGTTCTGGGCGAAAAGTGTCTCGTGTATTATTGCAGGTTTTTTTTTTTTTTTTTTTTTTTTTTTTTTTAAGCACCGTCTAATGGGCGAATAGTATAAGAGCTGTCACAGTTAACATTTTGACGTCAACGTTTTTGTGCCCCTTACAACAACAATTATTAGTATTAGTATCATCATCATCATCATCAACGTCATCATCTCATCATTATCATCTTCTTCAGTAGTAGTAGTAGTAGTAGTAGTAGTAGTACCAGAGTGTCATCTTCATCATCTTAATGATATATTTGTCGAATGTAATTTCTGTCTTTGTGTTGACAGCTATATAGTTAACGAATAAAATTACAGCGTACATTTTTTGACACTTTAAAAATTGACAACAGTGCCAGACAGAGAGCGATAACGCAGAGATGGCAACCACACCAGCCGGTGTAGTTCGCTGGTTTCATATTCCAGTGGCGAGCTAACTCACAGATTTCAACGAACTGCTTAGCCCAACACACATTTCAGTGCATGTCAATAGAAGAAACAGAGACCGAAAAAACACAAAGCTGAAACAACCTGGTCCTTGATTCAGCTTCTTGCGGTGCCAAGGCAGCATCATATCAATGGCATAGGAACAGAAGAGAGGGGGATGGGGGACACCCACCCCCCCCAAAAAAAAAAATTGGGGGGTGGCATGCTACCTTGTGCCCCCCCCCCCCCCCCCCCCCCCCCCCCCCCCCACACACACACACACACACGTTTTTGAAGCAAAAAACGTATGGACGGCTTGTTATGATGAGTTTCCTTTTCGTCCCCTACCTCCCCCCCCCCCCCCCCCCATCCTCCCCCTCTCCGCGCCTTCCGCGTCCCCACTGTTATAGGAATTCGGAGGATGAGAGGACATCCCTCCTAAAAAAAATTGGAAAATTAGTGTCCCGCCCGGGTCCCCCCCCCCCTACCCCCCCTACCCCCCCCCCCCCCTCCATCCTCACTTTCACAAGGATTTGAACACCCGCCCTACCCTCTGCTTTCATGAAGATTCGGAAGATGAGTCTTCCTCTCCTCACCACCCATCCGGGTTTTTATGAAAAACATTTGGAAGATTGCGGTGATATTTTGATCAGTTCAGGCTGCCTGCTCCTTCCTCCTCCTCCTCCCCCCCCCCACCTCCTCCCATCTCCCCGTGTAAAATATCTTCCCATGCCACTAATCTGTATAACAAACAAATCAGTTCTTATCTGTAAGGGCCAGAATACAGGTAGGAATTCTTTTCCAATGATGAACTGCCCGTACATTTTTTTCCCCCACGAGCGCCATATAGTGCGGTCCTCTGATTGGTCCACAAAACGACCGGCATTCTCCCACTCTACTTCCCACCAACTCCCACACTTCACATCCATCAACCCTTAGCCACATCATCCAACGAACAGGAATCGTAGATTATCCTTCATAAATTCCTTGCTGATCCGATTTCAGGAAGAAAAAAAAAAAGCTCTGGCTTCATGTGGACTCCGAAAGGAAAATGTAAAGGATTAAGGAAATTTTTCTCCGCCGTCTAATCCAAAATTCTCCCCAGCCATCATCAGCTCCAAAGCAGAGTTTCTTCACCTTGCTTAAAGGAAGGAGAAAACAGGCAAAAAAAAAAAAGAAGAAACCCATCTTGATTTTGAACTTGGATGTAAATTTTGAGAACTGCTGCTGAGAAAATATGTACCAGAATTTGCAAATGAGCATTTTCTCATTTTTTTAATTCTGTCAAATTGTGCGTCTTCGTTTTCTTTGAAACATTAGAAACAGCTTTTATATTTTCTTTCGGCGCTACCTTTTTTTCTTTTTTCTTTTTAGCTGTTGTTGTTCTAAAGAGTAATTTTCTGTCTGCCTTGTATGTTGAAAAAAGTAATAAGACAAAACCGTTGGAATTGAACCTAAATTGGCACAGAACACGAGCGTTCATCCCTAAACTCAAATATCTATAATTAACTGTGATTATAGTGCACATTTTGTTCTGGCGTGTGTTTCTTCGCTTGTTTGTTGTTGTAGTTGTTGTCATTGTTGTTGTCAATATCTCATCTTCCATGTGCCCTCTTTAGCAAAATTCCCATGACGCCCATTCTGGCTTCCCCACAAACAGCCACAGTCATTCGAGGTCATCATGAGGTACCCCCGCCAGTGGAGGCACTGCATTGCTGCCGAGTTACTTCGGCGGCGTTAAATGGTGCCTGATGATTCATTTTTGAAAAGAACATATTGATTTGAGCCCGATCTCTGCTGCAGGACTTCAGAACACAAGAAATGAACAACATACGCAAGACATCAAGGCTGCCCTCCATGAACTCTCAAAACAGTCTGTCATTACGCTTCAGTGGATTCCGTCTCATTGTGGGATCATGGGCAACGAAAAAGCTGATGCTCTCTCCAAAGCAGGCAGCAAAATGGAGCAGTTCAGCCACCCCGTGACCTACAGGGAGGCCAAGACCATCATCCACAACCAGTTTCAGTCCCAGTGGAAGAGAAGGCTGGGTGCAGAGAGTGGTGCTGACCCGATCCACCAGCTCCAAAGGCACCAGCAGACAATCCTCTTCAGACTGAGGACCGGCCACTGCAGACTGCTGAGCCACCTTAACCGCCTGAAGATCACCTACACTGACCAGTGTCCATGCGGCACTGGACCCCAGACCCCTGAACATGTCCTCCTGCGCTGTCCTACTCACGCAGCTCTACGACACAAAACTTGGCCGGGGGGAGCGGAGTTACAGGCGCAGCTTTGGGGAGCCCGTTCTGACCTGGAGAAGACCGCGGGCTTCATCATGGCGGCCGGGTTACAAGTCTGACGCATCCAGCTTCAATCGAACGCAGAAGAAGAAGAAGAAGATTTGAGCGACTATTACACATTTTTCACAAGAATCATTATTTGCACAGGCAAGGGTGACTTTTTCCATTAGAAACAGCTTTTATGTTTACATTGTCAGCGCATAGGAATCTTAAGTTTGTCCCATATGAAACAAATGAAAAATGTTTCTTAATTAAATTAGTTTCAAAGCATAATGACTGCAGGCGGAAATCAAAACATGAAAAACAAATGTTCCAGTACTAAACCGCCCAATGAACGCAACAAACACTTAAGTAATGAGCCATGACTTATTGGTCATCTTCAGACGGAACAAGAGCAAGCAAGGAAACAAATAAACCAAGAACGTTTATTTCCGTTATTTGAAATTTGTTCTTTCCTGTCTGAAGAAGACCAATAGGTCGAGTCTTACCACTTCTCTGTTCGCTGCGTTGCGTTCGTTTGGCAGCTCAGGATTTGAACATTTATTTTCCTGTTTTGAATTTATTTTCTGAACCAAATACACCAAAGCCTAAAACTCTCGCCCCCCCCCCCCCTCTCTCTCTCTCTCTCTC
>CM065722.1:43568491-43573491 GCA_033310375.1 Conus canariensis | reverse complement strand
TCCTACGGCGTTCACCAAAGTACTTTGTTTGCCAGACGTGCATGGGGAAGATGGGCTACATCGTCCAGCCAGTTTAAGCGTTTTTTTTGCGGGAACTGTCACGGGGACTATAATAGCATCGAGGCGTTTTAAACAGTTGTTGGGGGAGTGAGATGTTTGCGATCTCCCTCGGAGCAGCATTATAAGGGCGATGCCTGTCTTCTTTCCTTTGTTGCATTTCCATCTCTGTCCTTGGAGAATACCAGGTACCCGTTTCCAGCTGGGTGGACTAGAGTGGGTGTGTTCCAGCGAGGGCACGGGTTTGATTGCCACCCTCGATCATGCTTAACCTTGACTTTGGGCTGTGAATACTGCACGATCCCATCCCTCATCATTTTGTGTATGAGAGGTATATATATATATATATATGTTTAAAAAAAAAAAAACTCCAATCACCATCATCTTCATCATCATCATTGTCATCTCATCATCATCATCATCATCATCATCATCATCATCATCATCATACAACAACAACAACAACAACAACAACACCAGCAGTGGTTATAGTAGGGGCAGCAGAAGTGTTAATATCATCAGCACCATCATTCTCTTTTTTTCTTTCTTTCTTTCTTTCTTTCTTTCCTTCCCACCTTCCTTCTCTTCCTCATTTTTTTCCTGTTCTCGTTCTGATTTCTCCGACCCCTCCTCCTCTCTTTCCTCCTCAGATCCTTCCTATCCACTATAACAGAAATGATAGTGTTTTTAATAGTACCACCACCATCACCACCACCACCACGGCCACCACCACCACCATTAATAATAATAATAATAATAATAATGATGACAATCATAATGATAATGATAATTATGCTGATGGTAATGGTAATGATGATAATCATAATGATAATCATAATGACAATGATAATGGTGATAATAATAGTGATGAGATGATGATGATGATGATGATGATGATAATAACAACAACAACAATAATAACAGTAATAACACTAATACTACTACTGCTACTACTACTACTACTAGCAACAACAACAATGAGCTCCAGTATCGTGACTTTAACAACCACCACCACCATAACAAACATAACAACAACCACAACAACAACAGCTACTACCACTACTACGACTGCTCCTCCTCCTCCTCCTCCTCTCCTCCTACTACTACTACTACTACTACTACTACCACTACTACTACTACTACTACCACCATCAACAACATAACAATAATAGCAATAACCCCCCTCTCTCTCTCTCTCTCTCTCTCTCTCTCTCTCTCTCTCTCTCTCTCTCTCTCTCTCCTCAAAGGCCAAGAGCCAGACGGCACAGGGCAAGTCTTCACCGCGGCAGCCACTCAAGGAAGTCGGTTCAGCGTCTGGGCGATCGAAGAAGAGCATTGGCATTGCAGACCGATCGTTCCGTGCAGTTCCGTGGCAGCACAGAGGGCGAGAGGTTGCCACCTTTCTGCCCATTGGCTGACCTCTGGAGTAGCCAGCCAACCAGGGTTGCGCAGTCGCAGGGAAATGCACGCGCATCTTGAACTGCATTGCTCCAATGATCGAGGTCTGTGCGCTGGACTGCTTTGAGCTGCTGGTGTCGGGAGTGAGTTCGTCTCCTCTCTCTCTCTCTCTCTCTCTCTCTCTCTCTCTCTCTCTCTTCATGCGCGCGCACACAAACACATAGGCACGCGCGCACACATACACACACAAACTCTCACTCACACACACACACACACACACAAAACCATGCACAGATTTCTGCGCACGCGTGTGTGTGTGTGCACGCACGCACGCACGCACGCACACACATACACACAAACTCACTCTCACACAATTAGTCTGATTCACATTGCTATTTGCAAATATCTCAGAAAATCAGTCCACGTTACTAGTCTGCAGCCCATCCTACAAAATCAGTCACACTAACACTGCAAATGATGGAAAATCAGTCATATTGCTATTTGAACACGACATTAGAAAGTCAGTCTTACTGCAATTTGCAGACAATAATTACAATGTGAAACTGTTATCGGACTTGAAATTCATGTGATCAGTTTGTGCAAAGATAACATACGTCATTCTTCTTTTAACATAGTTTCCGAACAAAAGACATGTCGGTCGCTTAAGTAATATATTATAACGACACGAATTTTATTGATGTGATCACACATTAGTTAACACCAACGCAGCTGTTGCAGTGCTATGCTTGATGGACCTAATGTTTCTCTCTACATTGCACATTGTCAATGATGCTTTTCGTCTGTAGTTCATCTGTTACATTGCAATACTTATTATATAAATTGTTTGTCTGCGTTGAAGAATGTTAATGCATTGTTTATATAGCTGTGCCCTTTTCGATAGACTAACATTAGCGTTTTAAGAAGTGTTCTCGGCTCTGGAACATGGTAAAAACGACGAAACAGTCTTGTGCCGTTTGCACACAGGTCACTCGTTTTACACCCATTCTTATCTTTTAAAACGTGAAGAAGCTCCGTGGTGCATTCCATGTCATGTACCACTCACGGTGAAACATTCTTTTAGAGTGTTGGGACTTGCACGATGTGAGACATAAACACCTTACAGCTGACTCCATGAAAACCTTGTTCAGAGATGTCCCACCTGACGTGATCTTTGAGTTTCTGAAAGAGATTAACATTTTTCATCTGATCTGAGATTTTACGAAAGAAAGTTTTTTTTTTAAACGAAGTTTCTGGCGCGTTTTTAGAAGGTGTATTTTAAAGAGATGTGTGAATGGTGTTCTTTGTTGTCGTGGTTTTTTTTTTTTTTTTTTTGACTTGTGAGTTGAGTTTAACTTGATGACAGCCCTGATATGGCCCTTTGCGGTCGGCTGGGCTATAAGCAACATTACCTTACCTTAGTGTTCTCGGGAGGACTTTCTCTGTTTTTTTCCCCTATTTTCACTTCTTAAACTTAGTCCTTTCCCTCCTCTTATTGTTCATATCATTCGTAATTTCATCTGGCACCATCTGAGCATATTTTCTTATTACTAGTCCCCAAAAATACAATGTGGGGTAGGGACTTAACGCACATTAAGTCAAGTTTGTACTCGACTGCGCTGAAATATATTCGTGGAATATCAATTTTGTGTGTTTATATATAAACTTTCATATTTAATTTTTTTTTCAGTTTTTTTAGACACACGTGCAGGGGAATAACTCTTTCAGTCCTACCTACAGTTGCTTTTCCCGGCAATTTTTTTTAATTATTCATGAATTGCTTCAAAAGGCTGATTCTGGAATCGATCGACCTTAGCAGAGGTCGGCACTCACTCGAATGTTGTTGTTTTAATGGAAAGTACACACACACACACACACACACACACACACACACACACACACACACACACACACCACACACACACTCACAGCTTACCACCAGAACGACAACTGGCTTATGTGGGCCGCGAAAAATGCTTAATTGTTTGTTGAGTGCCGGCGGAACTGGAACTCACAATAATTTCTAAAGAGTGCGATCACATTCGGTGTTAGTGATTCATTGTCTGCCGGAATATCTTTATTGTTATACGTCTGTGATTTAAAAAAAAAATTTTTTAAAGAAGAAGAAGAAATACGAACATGTTATAATGTTCAGAACTGTCAGTATCTTTCAAAAATTGGCAAGTGGTATTCGTATACTAATTTTGTATTGATTCACAGAGGAAGGCAGAAAGATGACAATGCTAAGGGAGTTCCAAGGCTTGACAAAACCACCATATAAGGGCACGATACCTATGAGACAGAGAAGAGGCAGACTGACGAAGAGATGGGAGGAGAACAAACAAACAAGAGCGAGAGAGAGAGAGAGAGAGAGAGAGAGAGACAGACAGACAGAGAGACAGACAGACAGACAGACAGACAGAGACAGAGACAGAGAGAGACAGAGAAGAGAGAGAGACAGAGAGAGAGAGAGAGAGAGAGAGAGAGAGAGAGAGAGAGAGAGAGAGAGAGAGAGCAAAAAGAAAGAAAAGAAAAAAAGCCCGCCATGGGTTGAACAGGCCAGTCTTTCACCAGCTTTTAGCGGACTGCCGGAAACCAGGATGCAGATGGAGAGAGACCTGTCACCAGTGAAGTCAGCAATGATGGCTCAGTCATCGGGATCACAAAGAAGATGTTAAAGATGACAACAGAGAAACTGTCATCTTTTAGCTGCACACCTCTCTGACATCTGATGGTTACATCGTAGCTTTTGTTTGGGTTCGTTCCCTGTCATGCTCGTACAATCGAGGTAAAAAGGGGAAAAAAAACAAGATGCAAAGCATGTAAACGTACACCCAGTTTATCTTGAATACGCGTGAGATATTCCATAAGAAGAAAAACCGTTTTGGGCCGTTATAGCCGTTAGTAATGGCTATTCTGGTAAGATAAAACATCGGGCATCATCCGTGACCCATAATGAACATACCTACAAATTTTCAGAAAGATCGACCAAGTACTTTCTGAGATATTCCACAATGAAGAAAAACCGTTATGGGCCATTATAGCCGTTAGTAACGGCTATTCTAGTAAAATGAAACATCGGGCGTCATCTGTGACCCATAATGAACGTACCAACAAATTTTCAGAAAGATCGGCCCGGTAGTTTTGTCTGAAGCGAGTGGAACACATTTTGACAACGGACGGACACACAGACAGACGGACAGACAGACAGACAGACACACACACAACACACACACACACACACACACACACACACACACACGCACACACACACACACACACAACATTTCTTCGTTCCTATTGTAAAGTACTCCCTGTTCTATAAGAACTTGGAGTACAAAAGGGGGGGAGGGAGGGGGCTGATCACCTTGGCAAGAACTCCACGAATTAAGTATTGTGCACGTTCTCTCTCCCAAATTCAGATCACAGCATAGATTTTGCTTGGGTCCTCAGCCATGTTTGCATTCGAGGCAAACGAGGTGGCTGGTCAACCTGGCAAGAATTGCATGAATAAAAGAACTGGGCAGATGCTCTTTCCCTCACATCGT
>CM065722.1:43555991-43563491 GCA_033310375.1 Conus canariensis | reverse complement strand
AGAACCCGTGCTCGGTCAAGCGCGACAGCGATAAGTTTCTGCACGCACGGTCGAACACGGTGGCAAGCGGACAAGAGCGAGATGGACGGGGAGAAGTCTGAGTGTCATTGCTGGTGTTAGGGTGATGAGGAAGAGAGAGAGAGAGAGAGGAGAGAGAGAAGAGAGAGAGAGAGAGAGAGAGAGAGAGTTGGAAGAAAAGCGCAGAGGTCGGGGGTGGACAGTGGGGAGATGAAGGGGGAGCAACGAGGAAGGACGAGGGCTGAAGAGAGAGAGAGAGAGAGAGAGAGAGAGAGAGAGAGAGAGTGGAGGAAGGCGAGTGGAGGTGGGAGATGGGGGGGGGGGGGAGCAGCGAGGAAGGACGAAGGCTGAAGGTGGAGGTATGACCAAAGAGAGACAGACAGACAGACAGACAGAGAATGAGAGACCGACAGAGAGAGGGGGGAGGGGGATCACTGAGCTGAAAGAACATCGGACTCGTGATCTTGGTGGTACTTGGGTCGCAGGTTCGAATCTCCTGGAGCGTCCGGTTTAAATGGGAAGTGAGTGTGTGTGTCTCTGGGGACGGGGAGGTGGGAGAGAAGCGGTTGTCCTTCGGAGTTAATACTAGTTCTGACTCCATTCCCCCAAATACCTTGGATTGAATAATCCTGTCACCATCTTTCCGAAGAGTAAGGTTCCACTGGCCGATGATATGGAGGACGTGTATACACATAGGATGCATCGTGTGTGCTAATAATGGTCTACTTTGACTGCTGAGTGTAGGACAAGATGATATCCCCAACTGGAAGAAGGATGGGGCGGAAAAAGAGGAGGAGGAAGAGGAGTAGCAGAAGTAAAAAACAGCAACAAGAACAAGAACAAGCACAAGAAGAAGAAGAACAAGAACAAGAAAAAACAACGACAACAACAACAACAACAACAAACAACAACAACAACAACAACGAGAACGGCAAGAAGAAGAAGAAGAAGAAGAAGAAGAAGAAGAAGAGAAGAAAAACAACGACAACAACGACAACAACGACAACAACAACAACAACAACAACAACAACAACAACAACGAGAACGGCAAGAAGAAGAAGAAGAAGAAGAAGAGAAGGAGGAGAGAGAGAGTGAGAGAGAGAGAGAGAGAGAGAGAGAGAGAGAGAGAGAGAGAGAGAGAGAGAGAGAGTACAGCTAAGAAGCACTTCGATCCACAAAGAAAACAACCATTGACTGGGATATAAGCAAGAAAGGATATTTACAAGGAAAAAAAACAACAAACAACAGCAACAACAAAAACCGAGTATAAAAAGGGAAGTATTGGCTTTGATAGATATCAAACTGAAGAGAAAAAAAAATGTAAACATGAATTCATTTTGATCTTTGATTTTGAAATATACATATGACAATCTTCATCGTCGTAACATCATCATCATTATTATCATCATCGTCGTCGTCATCGTTGTTGCAGTCGTCATCGTCGCCGCCGCCGCCGTAATTCTAGTCACCCTCATCATCATCTTCATCATCATACCACTTACTTTGGAACGACGTTACGCACGTATCTTATTCTCTGACGACCATGAAAGACCACACATATTTGAGAGCCTCAATAGCAAATCTGGAAATTGTATTATTCATTCATTCATTCATTCATTCGTTCATTTCATTCATTCATTCATTCACTCATTCATTCATTCATTCATTCATTCATTCATTCATCCGTTCATTCATTCATTCGTTCGCTCGTTCGTTCGTTCGTTCATTCTTTCATTCGTTCATTCGTTCGTTCGCTCATTCTTTCATTCGTTCGTTCGTTCGTACGTTCGTTCGTTCATTCATTCATCCATTCATGTAGTCTGCAATACATTGATTATTTAGTCAGCCACATATTGTTTTCCTTCATTAAAACTGAAGATCAAAGAGAAGTTGAGGGACAGGGTAAAGGGGGGGAGGGGTGGAGAGGGGAAAAAAAAAAAGAAGCAAGGGGAAAAGGAGGGATAGGAAGTAAGGGGAATGGGCTGAGGAGCAGGGGGGGGGGGGGGGGGGGGGAGGGTAGGAAGAGAGTGGGTAACGGACAGGACCGGAACAAACGCCCTAACCACTGGGTTCAAGCGTGATTAAACACGTGACCGCAAAGACGGCAGTTCCGCAGTGAAGCTTTTCGCTCCGTGGCTGCTCCTTTTCCCCTTCCGCTTCGCTCGCCCGGCACAGAGCGAAACCACACCACAGAGAGCGCGTGCTCATTTGCAAGACTAGGATCTTTGCTGGGGAAAAAAAAAGGGGTGGAAAACGAGGCAAATGTAATTAACGAGCTGGTTGCCTCCCAACCCGGTCTGTCTCTCTGTCTCTGTCTCTCTTTGTCTCTGTTTCTGTCTCTGCTGTCGTGTTCGGTCTCCGTGTGTGTGTGTGTGTGTGTGTGTGTGTGTGTGTGTGTGTGTGTGTGTGTGTGTGTGTGTGTGTGTGCGTGTGTATGTGTGTGTGTGTGTCTGTGTCTGTCTGTGTCTGTCTGTGTCTGTGTCTGCCTGTGTCTGTCTGTGTCTGTTTGTCTATCTTTCTCTCTATCTGTCTGTCTCCTCTCTCTCCCTCTTCCTCTCTCTCTCTCTCTCTCTCTCTCTCTCCTCTCTGTATTGTGTGTGTGTGTGTGTGTGTGTGTCTCATCCACGATCTGTCTCTCTCTCTCTCTCTCTCTCTCTCTCTCTCTCTCTCTCTCTCTCTTCTGTCTGTCTCTGTCTGTCTGTCTGTCTCTCTCTCTCTCTCTCTGTCTGTCCCTTTTCTCTCTCTCTCTCTCTCCTCTCTCTCTCTCTCTCTCTCTCTCTCTCTCTCTCTCCCCCTCTCTCTCTCTCTCTCACCGATTTGACATAGCTAGGAGCTGGTTACGGCTGTCCGTTGTAATGCTCGCTTTTCTGAAAAAAATGGAGATAAGCTGTAGAGGAATTGCCCAGTGCTGTGCGACGTGCGAGTTCGCTTCTGTTTTAGTACTCGGGATATTTACGATACGGGATTTTATGGTAGGGGATCAGTAGGTTGCTCCAAGGTTTCAGCCCTGAAATTACGGCAATGCCCCCACCCCACCTGTCTCCTATGGTCTCTGTAATTCCTCACCTACCCCTCACCCCATCCCCAGTTCATTTTTTTTTTTTTTTTTTTTTTGTAATCCAGAGCAGGTTGGTTAGATAAATCTGACTGAGAACGTAAAAGAAGAAGAGGATGAGATAAGATGTTATGAAACAAGGATTAGGTGTCTGACATGTTGTAATGGCCCTGTTTACTGTTTCAGCTGGAAATTCCATTACACGCCAGGTGATCAGTTAACGCCCTTTCCAGGCTGCAACTTCATATAAGAGAGGAAACTTCTGTGAAGAAAAAAAAATGCAGATGCTCACAGAATGCCTTGTACATTAATTTTAATATAGCAATTCTTGATTATGGTAGAACTAGACTGTACTGAAACTTGGTCATGATGAAATTAAATTAGTTTTTGAAAAGGTGCTTTTAGATGAAACGTCGGCGTAGAATAATAGCTACAAGTATGATATTTAAAAAAAAAGGACTAAATTGGAAAATTTTACTCGCTCCTTTTTATAATCAGGAAAATAAGAGGAATCAATATCTGCTGTCAAAAGTTATTGGGGGTAGATGTGTAGAGCCAGTTAAATGCCAAATGTACGACTGCTAACAATGTGAGGATTAACAAAACTCTAGTCCTTGGAGATGATAATAAAAACAAAACTGATTTTTTTTTTATTACAGATCAATGCCTGGAAAATGCTGCTTACTCAAATGTAAACTGAACTGGTCCATGACAAACATGGCTACATTTGATAAAGAAATTTATAAATTACAAATAGAAAATAAAAGAATTCAAAAAGACTGCGATTAAATACATCAAAACTGAGTTGTACAAACGACAGTTCTATTACATAACTTTATTAATTGAATTTTTTCCTCATCTCTTATCATCTTTACTCTGTACGATAAGTACAATGCTATGAATGTTTATAGAAATAGTATAACTAGTACTATGACGAATAAAATCAATATTTTTTCAATGTTTGTATTCGTCTCTGGAGTTTGTTGTGGAGTACACGGTCTGTTATAAACGATCGAATATGAAAGAAAAATCACAATGCGTATATAAGTTGAATACAAACAGGCATACAAATATATACATACACTGGATGTGATATAGAAAGTATAATGACTTGATCTTTTGCTAATATCACAGTTTTTCCAGTGCTTCTTCTTCTTCTTCTTCTTCTTCTTCTCTCTCTCTCTCTCTCTCTCTCTCTCTCTCTCTCTCTCTCTCTGCGATCACACTTGTGTGTGTGTGTGTGTGTGTGTGTGTGTGTGTGTGTGTGTGTGTGTGTGTGTGTGTGTGCGCGCGCGCGCGCATGGGTGCGTGTTGTTATTACTTTATAACTTTTTTTTATGACACAGTTATCAGTAATTTGAACACAGCTTGTGTCATATGTGGCTGTTGTTGTGTAAACTGTGTGTCCGTCTTTCTTACATTACCCCTGTGAAATCATCGGTACACAAGGTTGCATGAAAAATATCTATTAAAACAAAGCCTAGGCCTGCTGAGAACGTCAGATTAGTTTTCCGAAAACACATTTGTGAAAAAAAGAACGTAAGAAGATCATTAAAATATTTTGAAAACAAACAAGCAAAAACAAAACAAAAAGTACGTAAAAAGCCTCACCAGCAAGTATCGTTGCAGAATGCCCACTCATGTGGTTAATTTTCAACTACCAGATTAAGCTTACAACATAGGAACCAGCAGCTTATAAATCGTATTAAGAGAAAGAGAAAGCAGCGCACAAGCTTTCTAGAACAAAGGCACGTAGAAAGGTAACAAAAACAGTGGACGACGATTAAAAAGAACAGAAAAGAAGCAGTGTCAGAGAAGAATAAAAAAAAAAAAGTACTAACAGAACTTCTAGAGGGTGGGGATACAGTTTATACTGAAAGACACAACCTCCTCTTCCCTCCACAAGTAACTATTGCCCTTCCCTCCTTGGTATCCAAATGAGAGGTTGCACAGGCTTAAGCAAGTATAGAATACACACCAGTTATGAATTAAGAAGCCACATTCGGAAAGTCACCTAGACCAAAGTGATGGCTGAGAAAACAAGCCGAGTGGAAACAGACGGTAGGGACTGAACATGTCTGCAAAAAAAGTTTGTTAACTAGCCGCCGTGGCGAAGGTTGGGAGGTTGTGAGTTCAGTTCCCATCAGAGCCATTTACTTGTGTGTGTGTGTGTTTTTTTTCTTCCCCGACCGGCCTCTACCCAGAGTTGAGTTTTCCAGGGGCTTAGTCTGGAAGACCGGGACCACGCAGTCGAGTTCTATCCAGTTAATGAATGAGTCTCTATGAGTGTTGTTCAACTTTCCTGACCAACACTGCAGCTGTCTGCATCTCTAGGCCCTGATTGACGACGGGTTATATTATGAAAGTAAGCGTATGTACAGCCCTGTCATGTAGTCTTGGGCCTGAACGGGAATCCAGAGCATTATCTTCATCATCCTCAATCTCATCAATCAGCACAATGAAAGCCTCAACTTCCGTGGCCCTTCGCGCCCCTTGCTTTTATTATGACCTCAGTTTCAATTACCTTTGCACGTTTATGCCCTTGATTTGGTTTTGTCGGAGTCACCGGTATCGACAAGCTCATTGAGACTGTCGTTGGACGGACGTGATGACGCTGTCCGGAGGGAGAACTCACTCACGCTGGCTTTACGATTTGATGTCAAAACAGGCATCACTGGACAGCACCAAAATGACTGGGCAGGACTGCAGTGGCTCCTCTGATAAGTGCCTCATGGCTGTTTGACATTGGCTGCTCCACGTGGATTGTCGGTGCCAGGGCTGTTTGACATTGGCTGCTCCATGTGGATTGTCGGTGCCAGGGCTGTAGCGGGACGAAGCAGGCTGTGGCTGTGGACGGGGGTACGGAGTGAGCGGCTTAGGTGAACCAGGCTGTGGCTGTGGACGGGGGTACAGAGTGAGCGGCTTAGGTGAACCAGGCTGTGGCTGTGGACGGGGGTACGGAGTGAGCGGCGTAGGTGAACCAGGCTGTGGCTGTGGACGGGGGTACGGAGTGAGCGGCGTAGGTGAACCAGGCTGTGGCTGTGGACGGGGGTACGGAGTGAGCGGCGTAGGTGAACCAGGCTGTGGCTGTGGACGGGGGTACGGAGTGAGCGGCTTAGGTGAACCAGGCTGTGGCTGTGGACGGGGGTACGGACTGAGCGGCGTAGGTGAACCAGGCTGTGGCTGTGGACGGGGGTACGGAGTGAGCCGCTTAGGTGAACCAGGCTGTGGCTGTGGACGGGGGTACGGAGTGAGCGGCTTAGGTGAACCAGGCTGTGGCTGTGGACGGGGTACGGAGTGAGCGGCGTAGGTGAACCAGGCTGTGGCTGTGGACGGGGGTACGGAGTGAGCGGCGTAGGTGCACTGCCACAGAAGTGGCATGGAGGATGAGGCAGGAAGAAAGTATGTTATCAAGGTGTAAACATAATGATCTGTCATCTTACATGGTGATCTATCGTTTCATCGAATAATCCGCGCCCATCCTCCAATTAAAAAACTAGCCATCCATGCAACCAACAAAACAACCAATCATCTATGCTACCAACCGGGCAGCCAACTAGCCAACTATCCGGCTAAAAAAAACGAACTTACCCTGAAAGTTTTCATTTCTTCTGTTCGTATACATTTTACTTTACATGTAACACTAAAAGAAAGAGAACAAGAAGAAGAAAAAAGAAGAAACAGGCTTTTCACACGTTCTTTTCAGGCCAAAGTTCCAGTTACACTCCGCACGCGCAGGTCAACCCTCCTCCCCCCCCCCCCCCCCCCGGTAACCCCCTTCCCCCTCTCTGGTACGTTCAATCCACTATCAGGGCCAAGAGACTTGCAACCCCCCCCCCCCCCCCCCCCCATTCTTCCTTTCCTCCAAGCACCATCCGACCTCTCCCATTGTACCCCTACTCCATCTTCACCGCCCTCTCTGTTCACATTGACAACTCGGAAAGAGAAGCTTAACACCGCACACCCTAACCGCACCCCGCCCTCCCCCTTTACCCCACCACCAAAAAAAAATATAAAAAATAAAAATAAAAAAAAAAGACAAAGAAAAAAAAAAAAGAAGAAAAGTCCCAGGGGAAAGGGAGGGAAAGGGGGTAGGGAGGGGCCGCGGTCTGTCACAACCCCTGGGTCGGTCTGGAGGGAGGGCAGGTCGGGGGGTGGGGGGGAGGGGGGGGAGAGGCGGGTGGTCATTATATGAGGGGTCCCCGGTGGACTAGTCTCCCTTCTCGATATTGCTTCGCTTAGAAACTCCCGATTTGATTAGTGTCGCCATCGATAAAAAGAGGGGAGAGGTGAAGGGGGGAGGGGGGGGGAGGGTTGGGGGGGAGGGGGAAGAAATAAAATAGTGGGGAGACAAAAAGAAAAGCCAGCTTGAAAGAATATGGGTGGGACTGTGCGAGAAGGGGGATGAGGGTGGGGGTTGGCAGACA
>CM065722.1:43550991-43553491 GCA_033310375.1 Conus canariensis | reverse complement strand
TGATCATGTCTTGGAGTTCGCCCGGGATCGATAATGGACTGTGTTATAGCAACCTAACAGTATCCTATAATCACGCGGTCTTGCCGTGTAGTGGCGTGGCTCGGGATATTATATATTATTATAATGAATACTTATATAGCGCCTATTCTCTGCTAGAGACCAAGCCCTAAGCGCTTTACAATCCACGCCCGTTTACACAACGCGCTTCATTCAGTCGTTTCCCGTGTCGTCCAGTCCATATCATTCAATATCGTTCACTCAATTTCCTTGCTTCCTTTATTCTTTCCATTTCTTACGCAGGGTGCATGCTATGTGTAACGTGTCATCCATACCAACGGCCAAACTGGCCTTCTCTTCTGAAAGTTGGTGATGGGATTTTACGTGTGTGCAAAATGTTATGCGTGCGTTCACACACGGAACGACGGTTTATAGTCTCAGTCAAAGGACTGTATGGGAAATGGAGTCATAACCAATGTTAACTCCGAGGGAAAAATCCCCCTGTATGGAAACGGCCCGGCGGAGATTCGAGCCCGCAACCCTAGGATCACCAAGATTACGAGTCCGGCGCTCTACCAACTGAGCTATTTCGGCGCAATACATGATTATAAACTAATACTGGAGCATAGCCGGTAGCTCATGAATCAACATGGTTTGGTCTTGCTCTGAAACAGGCTCTTCACCTACAACATTATCTGCCCAACTTTTTTGTTGAGTATTCCTTGATGTGCATTTATTTCCTGGTCAGCACAGGTGTCCATGGTACCTGTTCAAACTCGAGTTTATCTGATTTGCCCCAATGGTTTCTAACACTAAAGTATTCATGGAGTTAATTGTAAAGCTGATACCAGAGTTCTAACTGACCCTATTTTTTTCACAGTTAATACACTCTAAATCCCATGACAAACTGACGGAGTCAAGATGTTCATCATTTTCACTCAGGCACAGCAAAACATGGAGACCGAGACGAGTGAATTTAATACAGCGGGCATTGTTCTTTGTTAAATCATCACGGATAATAGCAAACTAGTGCGAAAGCACACGAGTGGCTAATTCGTTTTAAAATCGTCGGGGTTAGCTGGCAGTTGTAGTAACAAGTAACAGAATAATGAATAAAAGTTCTAAAGTTCTTTTACACACACACACACACACACACACACACGCACGCACGCACGCACGCACACACACACACACGCGCGCGCGCGCGCGCACACACACACACACATGCGGACGGACACATAAGTGTCTTCTTTTATGGAAAGTCTTCGGGGCGATTGGCATTTTTTCCCATGCACGTAGCACTAGACAGATAGATCGATCGATAGATAGATAGACAGATAATAGACACAGATAAATCGATAGATTAGATAGATAGATAGATAGATAGATAGACAGACAGACAGACAGATAGACAGACAGACAGATAGATAGATAGATAGATAGATGTATGTGCGTGTGTGCGAGTGTGCGTGTGCGTGTGCGCATGTGTGCGTGTGTGCGTGCGTGCGTGTGTGTACGTGTGTACATTTACACGTGCCTGCGTGTTTGTGTGCGCGCGTGCATGCGTGTGTGTGTGCGTGTGTGTGAGCGTGTGTGTGTGTGTATGCGTGTGTATGTGTGTATGTGTCTATGTGCGTGTGTGTGTGCGTGTGTGTGTGTATGTATGTATGTGTGTGTGTGTGTGTGTGTGTGCGCGCGCGCGCGCGCGCGCGTGCGTTTGTGTGTGTATATAAACACATCTATTACGGCGATTGCAAGGAATGAATGTTCTGCCTATGTTGCATCAGAGCAGGCTACCAATGAACACCACCGAAATGACTCAGCTGCAGCGCAGTGTCTCGCCAGGTTGGCTGCCTCATAATTCATGAGCCTGATCACCCCCCTGTGGACTGGCGGGTGTTGGGGGCTGCCACAGGACAAACTGGGTGTAGCTGTGTAGAGAGGACCCGGAATGAGCAGCGTGGGATTAGGAGACGGACAGAAACAGAAAAAGGATGGCTATATGGTATCATTGTTACTGTTTAAGTAGATGAGTAGATGCGCTTCTCTGTCTATCTGTCTGTCTGTCTGCCTGTCTCTCTCCTCCTCTCTCTCTCTCCTCTCTCTCTGTCTCTGTATGTCTGTCTCTCTCTCTCTGTCTCTGTCTGTCTGTTTCTCTTTCTCTGTCTGTCTGTTTTTCTGTCTGTTTGTCTGTCTGTCTGTCTGCCTGCCTGTCTGTCTGTCAGTCTGTCTGTCTCTTTCTGTCTCTGTCTGTCTTAGTCTCTGTCTCTCTGTCTGTCTGTCTCTTTATCTCTCTCTCCCTCTCTCTCGGTCTGGTCTCTCTCTCTCTCTCTCTCTCTCTCTCTCTCTCTCTGCCTGTCAGTCTGTCTCTCTGTCTGTCGATCTGGTCTGTCTGGTTTCTCTCTCTCTCTCTCTCTCTCTCTCTCTCTCTCTCTCTCTCCTCTTCTTGTCTGTCGATCTAGTGTTTAGTTGTCTGACTCTCTCTCTCTCTCTCTCTCTCTCT
>CM065722.1:43538491-43540991 GCA_033310375.1 Conus canariensis | reverse complement strand
AGGTGACGCTAGGGGAAGCGTTGGGGTTTGGGAATTTACTGAGTTATTCAGTCAGGCCCCAAATCTCAAACAGAGAGGACTACACCTTAGTCTGTGAAGTGTGGTGATGGTGTTCTGATGGCACCAGAAATGTCAGTTTATGCATTTCTTCATTTCTGTATGCTGGCCGTGCATCTAAGTACTATGTACTTTGTGTTTGGCTATGTGTATATGTCAGACATTTGACAATGCTGCACTGGTTTTTTTTATTTATTTTATTTTTTTTGCTGTCCCAACCTCTGCGCCACCTCAGAGGCAGTGCACCCACGCCGCTTATTCCGACACCCCGTCCACAGCCACAGCCCGGCCAGCCCCGCCACAGCCCCAGCACCGGCAATCCACAGGGAGCAGTCAATGTCAAGTCGTCAAGAGGCAACCCACTGGAGGAGACACTGCACTGCTGCCGAGTCACTTCGGTGGTGTTCAGTGGCGCCTGTTCTGATCTAACATACGCAGGACACCACCTACTAAGCCCCCTACTGAAGACAATAATTGCTTAGTCGCTGAGCTGGCGTGAGTGAGCTCTCCCTCCGGAGGGCGCCACCACGTCCGTCCAACGACAGCCCCCATAGTCTCGCCGATACTGGTGATCCCGACGGAACCAAACTAAGTCCATAGACGTGGAGAGAACATCGAAACTGAGGTCACCATGAGAGCAGGGCATGAAGGGCCACAGAATTTGAGACATTTTTTTTTAATGCTGATCGATGAGAATGAGGATGATATAGATGATGCTACGGATTTCCATTTCGGTCTGAGACTACGTGACAGGGCTGTACTCTACGCTTCCTTTCATAATATATCCCGGCGTCAACCAGGCCCGAGAGATACAGGCACCTGCAGTGTTGGTCAGGAAATTTGAGCAACACTCTGAGAAACGCATCCATTAAGTGGATGAAACTCGACTGTGTGGTCCCAGTCTCCCCAACTGAGTCCACAGCAAACTCAACTCTGGGTAGGAGCCGGTCGGGGCAGAAAAACCCACATGACTCTGATGGGATTCGAACCCACGACCTCCCAGCCGGGAGTCCGCGACGCTAACCACTTCGCCACGGCGGCTGGTCAATGCTGCATTGTTATTATGAAATGAGAATTGATTGTTCATGCTTTGTATTCTTGACCCTTTGGGTTTTCTATAGGTTTTATTGAGCAATTAAAGATGTAGTCTCCATGCTGTACATGGATGTGTAGAGTAAGGACTGATGGGTCTGTGCAGGTTATTTCGCGCTTTGTTGCATTGAGTCACTTTGCTTATAAAATCATGGTTGCAAATGCAAGCTGGCATTTAGAATATTGCCGTAAGTAAAGATCTGTCTGTAAAAAAGACATGTGCATCTTCAATGGAGAGTGCTATAAGTGCACGACTGCATAATACGTGAATGAAAAAAACAAAGTTAGATTATGTTCTTTGACAATAAAAAATAAGTAATTGAGATAAAATACAGAAGTTATGGAGTCTGTATAAGTATCATGTCTATTGTAATTTGTTAAATAATAATTGAATAAGCAGATAGTATAGTGATGTAGTAGACAGATTATTAGTGGTGTTTCTAGAATTTGATAATTGAGCAGTTGAGACAGGAGTCGTTAAATGATGGCCGGTACGGCAATATTGCTGTGTGTTATTGACTTAAGGGCTATTGTAATAGATGAATTTGCGGTGCTTTTTGACCGGAGTGATAAGCCATAACTCTCTCTCTCTCTGTCTCTCTCTCTCTCTGTCTCTCTCTCTCTCTGTCTCTCTCTCTGTCTCTCTCTCTCTCTGTCTCTCTCTCTCTGTCTCTCTCTCTCTCTCTGTCTCTCTCTCTCTCTCTCTACTAAGTATATTTCTTTTCTGAAGAACATGTTACCATACCGGCTATATGCATCTGTCTCCCTTATATGCATGATGAAGGTTACAGGCTTGTTGCCTATATAGGCTGTCTGCCTTTAATGCCGACTGAAATTCGCATATTTCTTTGTTGCTGTTTCATGTTTTTTTCATTTCATGAGTCGAAGTGTTGCGCTTGATTATGCTCACAGTCGATTCCTTTGACTGCTTGTAATTTGGGGATGAAGTCTGTTATCCCATGTTGCTTAATTATAGAAATGAAGGCTGAGCAGTTATGATGAAACACATGGAATGAGATGGAATAATTGTGTTAGGGATATGAATCCCACATAATTGGCAGTTGCTGTTCTGACTTAGGGCAGCACAGGGTTGAACCGTGTCTTTGAGGTTAGGTTCACCCTGGTTTCAGAGTGGTCGTTTTGTCACTCGGTTAGTTCTTGTTTGGATAGGTTATCATTGTTGATAACCTCTGTGCAAATCCTATGCAAGAGACTGAAAGAGCTATACTGGTTGAACCTATGATTCCGAATACCATAGTATAGCACATTCCTGATTATGTGTCTCCTGGATGATATGCTGTGGCTCGCTGTTAGAATGAGGGATACCTTATCCCTGAGACTGACCTAGTCT
>CM065722.1:43518491-43520991 GCA_033310375.1 Conus canariensis | reverse complement strand
GACTAGATTGATCAGTATTAATTTGTAATTGAGTTAACATTTGAACGTATTTCTGGTCTTAGGAAACCCCCTGATGCATAATCATACCCAGTTGTAACCAGGTATTGTTACTAGTCAATCAATGAAAAAAAGATGTCATGTGTTCACCTTACTGTTTTTAGAGCTTGCAAACAACCTGAAGAGAGAGAGAGAGAGAGAGGAGAGAGAGAGAGAGAGAGAGAGAGAGAGAGAGAGAGAGAGAGAGAGAGGCGATTTTAAAGGAATGTGCATGACGCTTTCCTCCTTTTCTCAAAACGGAAGTCATGAATCAAGCTCTGAAGGGAGACAACTGAAATATTTCTCCCTGAATTAGATTAACAGCTGCAGCTTACTTATTTAGTTTTTTTTTTTTTCGTGGGGAGGAGTGGGGGGGGGGGCGAGTTGCTAGGGGAAGGGGAGGGCAGGTTAAGGGGGGTTTCTTTTGATGGTTTAGTTATTTATTTACTTTTTGTGCTTACTTTATTTATCCTGTACTTTTTTCGAGGTGGTGGGTGGAGTATGTCACTGTAACCGTTATTTTCATCAATACTCATTATCCTCTCTCTCTCTCTCTCTCTCTCTCTCTCTTCTCTCTCTCTCTCTCTCTCTTGGTTTGTCACCTGCTCTCTATTTTCGCGCGCGCTTGGTTTTGTGTGTGTGTTGTGTGTGTGTGTGTGTGTGTGTGTGTGTGTGTGTGTGTGTGTGTAAGTGAGTGTGTGTGTGTGTGCGTGTGTCTGTGTTTGTGTTTGTGCACGTGTGTGTGTGTGTGTGTATGTGTGTGTGTGTGTGCGTGTGTGTGTGTGTGTGTGTGTGTGTGTGTGTGTGTGTGTGTGTGTGTGTGTGTGTGTGTGTTGCTCGAATGAACTCCAGCCTTCTGGAAACTGTGGGGGTAATTTTGCTGATGTCTAGGGTTAGATCTCTTGCTTTTCAAGTGTTGGAATTCTAACAACACATAATCATGCGTACCCATAATTAAATTGAGATGAGAAGAGAGAAAGGGCGGTGGCGGAGGGGGAGGGCAACTCCCATCTCGAGGGGGTGTGGTAATGAGTGTACAGCAGTCTTGAAATATGAATGAATCCGAGTCTCACCTCCGTAGTGGCTAATCATAGGGATTTCAACGCCAAACCGGGATACTTAAAGCTTGGACAATAAAAAGTTAGTGCCGGTGACACAATACGTGTTGGAGGTTCGCGTCTCGGTTCACAGGCCATTGGCAGTTGGATGAGTACCTCTCGAGCTGAAGAATGCGGGAGGTAGGGTATGGTTGGACCGTAAGTGTGATAATCTGCGAGAACGCTTCAAGTCTGTCAGTTGACTTGAATCTCACTGGCTGTGGGTTGAGTTGATAAGTGGGCCTGCATGTTTAGGCATGTGAAAATATTACCTGAAGTTAGCACAGAGTACTTGGACAACAAACAACTTTGACAGTTGGGGGGAAGAAGGGTACTGGCACAATAGATAGGTTGAAGAGCTGAACTTCACTCTTAGTAGAAAGCGTGGATGTAAATGATCAATGCTCTCAAATCCCCATGATGATGGGGTGTCATGCCTTCGGCCGATGTGGTCTTTCGGTCTACGATTAGTTACCTCATTGCTGACCTAGAACAGCTCGGTGAGTGGTCGGTGATGTCTTCACAACTGCTATTGTAAGTTAATAGAGATGCTACACTTTTCGCGTAAACGTTCACTTTGTGACGTTTGGGCCTGTGTCCATTAAACTCATTGGCTGAACTCGTAAAGTGACTGGTCAGCCGCTCAGAAACCAGTCGAATGTCGCTCATTTGAGCAAAAGTGAACATCATCTTGTCCTGCATAGGTCGTAGCTCAGGAAATACAGCAACAACAGAGGTTGGGACCAGAAGACCCTTCATCCAGAGAAAGGGTTAGTTACAGCCTAGGAGAGCCTAGAGATGGTGTCAAGAGAAACTCCCTGGCTGTGTGGAGGATGGACTTAGAAGAGGGCAGGGCGACGTCAGACCTGTTAGGGCCTGGATAGACTCCTCAGCCAGCGAGGGTGTTTGTGGGCAATGGACGACCTGTTAGTGGGTCCCGAAGACTTCAGCCGGCGAGGGTGATTTTTGGCAATGGCTGACCTGTTGCTGGGTCCAGGCAGAAGACCTTTTAGCCAGAGAGCAAGTGCGACAAATCTTGATTTCAGGGGACTCGAGTAGAGGACGACGTCTACACTGCCAGTCTCTTTGACCTGAGAGTTAGTCAGACTGGGAAGAGCTGCGCGGTCAGCGTGATGACTTCAGGAAGTCAACGGTGACAGCGACAATCGTGACTGTGTTGAAAGAACAGGTCAGCCAAGGGAAACAAATAACACAATTATGAATATTTTCCCAAATTTTCATGTGCGCATGACTAGGCAAAACATCAGAACATTGTCTTTCCCGTTTAGCTGAAGATAACCGAGATATATAGGATGCATTCATTAAACGAGACGTCTGTTGTTTCCTCCGTGTAGAATACAGATGAA
>CM065722.1:43510991-43515991 GCA_033310375.1 Conus canariensis | reverse complement strand
CCCGCAGAAGACAGCCCGAAAAGAGAAGCGGGAAGTAACACGGACGATCTCAAAGCTCTCATAATGACTCTGAGCGAACGAATCTTGAGTCTAGAGAAAATAGTTGAAAAACAGACCAAAATAATTGAATCGAATCTCAAGATAACGAAAAGCGAAAGTGTCGCCATTCAGACCGAATCGACCGAAACATCCTTCGCAACGCCTCACCGCTCTTATGCAAAAGTTGCATCAACATCGCTGCCGGCAAAATCTCCTTCCCAACACAACAAGGGCGTGGATGAATTGTGCGAGCCGTACATTAGGCCAAGCAAAGAAAATAACCAAATGAAACAAAACCGCAAAGAACAAAAACTGAATTGTGACGTAAAGAATCAAAGCAACGTCAAACAAGGTTCTGCGAAATTGCGTAACACATCTGTGGAACAAAAGATAGAAAACTCCAAGTCTCCACACAAACAAAACGTCAAAGAAAAACAGTCTGGCACAACAAAGAAAAACGTATCCCATTCTGTTTCTACATCTGGTGGCGACTTGCCACGTGTCCTCCTGATACATGACAGTATCATGAAGAAGGTTGATGCACGGAGACTTGGCCTGTCATACGGTCTGCAGGTGGCAAAGAGAAAAGCGTATCAGATTGAGCATTGCACACGCGCTCTGAACGAGGCAAAAGTATCTCTGAATCCTGAACCCGAATGTGTAGTTCTGCATGTAGGAGTGAACGATTTGAAGGGGAAAGATCCGGAGAAATGCAGCACGGAAATGCAGAAATGCGTCAAGGAGGCCAAAGGTCAATTTCCCAAAGCCAAAATCGTTGTAAGTCAAGTGGCTCCTGTCAAAAATAAAACACTAGACATTAAGAAAGATCTGTTCAACGCAATGACAAGACAGAAACTACAGACAGAAAACGACATTACTTTCGTCTCCTTTAACGAGTTGAGGATGGAAGACAGAAGAGTACTGACAGCTGACGACGTTCACCCCACGACCAGAGGAGCGAGCACCATCGCGAGGACCCTGGGCAAACACCTGCATGGAATGTTTTGGGAAAAGCCACGGAGGAGACCCGCAGCCTTTCGTTACAGTTGCCAAGGTTTTCACCCTCCGCCTTTTCCACGTCCTTGGTTCTACTAAACTGGTCGTACTTTGACTCTCAGCTGTTTACAGTCAATCATCAAGATTTTCTGTTTTCATCTATAGTCATCTCTAAGATAGTTAATGTCTAAATGATATCAATTATTGTGATATATAAATGAAAGCACATAAAAAGCCAAACATTACATTTCTACAGTGGAATTGTCGTTCTATAACAAAAAATCTATCATACTTAAATCAATATCTATTAGCAAATAAGTTTCATGTTTTATTACTACAATCTTTAAATGTGAGCTGTGATAAATTACCATATCTACCTGGATTTTACCACCCTCCGGTTTACGAACAATGTGGAGACAGAGTGCAAACAGCCATTTATGTGCGTGAAGACCTGGACTTTTGTGAAAGAACTCCACCAGTGTATAATATTTCCTCTGTGTCATGCTGTGCAGCTATGGTTAAGTTCACTTCATCCTTGATTCTTAATGTTGCTTCAATTTATCTTCCAAAAGGTCCTGATAATAAGAACACTGAATGGTTGAAAGGGTTCCAAGATCAAACGGATAAGTGGGTTATTGGGGGTGATTTTAATGCACATGCCCCTTTCTGGGATAAGAGTTGTTCCTATATTTCTAATAATCGTTTGTTAGATAACATAGCGGATTCTATTCTTTACATACTGAATAATGGAAACATAACTCGTATTCCAGATATATCTACCCATAATCCCTCAGCCATTGATTTAACTTTTGTATCTCCATCATTGGTAGTCAACGCAGTGTGGGAAACGGGAGATGACTCTTTAGGATCAGATCATATTCCAGTCATAATATCTTTAAATAACATAGCAGAAGAAGAAGAAAACACAGAAGATGTTATTCCAAAGTATAATTACAAGTGTGCAGATTGGTCACTGTTCAAAGACATCCTTAAAAACATAGATTTAGATTATTCTACTGAAGAAAATATAGACAATCAGTATGATAAATTCTGCAGATTTATCCTAACAGCAGCAGATAAATCGATCCCAAAAATAAAAAACAAAAAATCTAAAAAACACAATGGAAATGTGTGGTGGAACAAGGAATGTGAACGCGCAAATAACAAGAAAAAAGAAAGATTTAAGATATATTGTAAAAAAAGATCAGCAAGTAATCATGAAAAAATGAAAAAGACGGGTAAAGAAAGTGATGATGCAATAGAATATGCAAAATTGAAACATTGGGATGATTTCTGTAACTCTGAAGTAAAACATTGTAAGGATATGGGGAAAGTATGGGAAGAACTGAAAGCTATGAAAAATGGATTGACATCACCACAGTATCCCATAAAAATAGATAACAACAATCTGCCCACTACTAAAGAGAAAGCAGAAGTTTTTGTAAACTTATTCGCTGAAGTCAGCCGTCCTGAGGGTCTAACGAACACTGACCGAACTTACAGAGAAAAAGAAGAAAGTAATATAACATATGATGATCCACCACCTGATAATAGCATAAACATTAATGCTCCTATAACTGTATATGAAGTAAAAGAAGCCATTAGAGCCATTCCAATACGGAAATCATCAGTTGGTTTAGATGCAATATCTAATCAGATGCTAAAGAATTTACCTGAAAATCTTGTAGTTTTTCTTCATGCTTTGCTAAGTACTTGCTGGAATAGTAGCGACATGCCCAAAATATGGAAACAGACAATTGTTGTACCAGTTCATAAACAAGGAAAGTCTTCTAGTGATCCTAAAAATTACAGACCTATAGCATTAACATCACACGTCTGTAAACTATCAGAAAGAATTGTTTTGAATAGACTAGCATATTACTGCGAAAAAAATGACATCATTCCTATTAATCAAGCTGGCTTTCGTAAAGGGAGATCTACTACAGAAATATTAGTGAAATTATCAACAAATATAAAGAAACAATTTGCAAGACGTAAATGTGTCCTGGCTACATTTTTTGACATAACCAAGGCTTACGATCAAGTGTGGCATTCACAGCTATTAAACAAACTTAAAAATATTGGACTATCAGGAAATGTATACAATTATGTTAAATGCTTTCTGAAAGATAGGGTAATACAAACAAGAGTAGGAAAATCATATTCCACCAGTAGAACTCTGTCAATGGGAATCCCACAAGGGTCAGTGTTAGCTCCGCTTCTTTTCTCATTGCTATTGTATGATTTGCCAAATAAGTTATCTAAAAAGGTAGTTCTCGTTCAATATGCAGACGACATTTGCATGTGGACGGAAGTAACTCTTAAAAAGAAAACTCCACAGCGTGATATAAGTTTCATCAGAAAGATCTATCAAGACGAACTAAATAGGATGTCGGAATACATGAAGTTAAATGGATTGAACTTATCTGTTGAAAAAACAAATATAATTCTTTTCAATAGTGGCAATAATCCAGAAAAACTGCCTGTTTTTACATTGGGCGAAACACCTCTTAAATACGTGACAGAAGTTAAATTCCTAGGAGTCCATTTCACATCTAAACTATCATGGAACGCTCATATTGAATACTTATTAACAAAGGCGAGGAACATATTAAATTTCCTTAAAATTATTTCTAAAGAAAAATGGGGACAGAATTCATCTACATTGATAACTCTATGTAAATCTTTAATGAGGTCGAAAATAACATATGCCCAAGAAGTAATCTTTAGCGCTCCCAAATACCTATTGAAAAAGCTTGAAAGTATTGAATGCAAGGCATTGAAATTAGCACTTGGCCTTCCGGTGCATGCATCATCTTCTCGTACGTATTATGAAGCGCAGATGCTTCCCTTAGATAAATACAGAGAGTTAGCGTGTTGTAAACTTGTTATCAAGAGTACAACTAATAAAACGCACATTAGATCTGAAATAAAAATGAGGTCAGATATTGATTTTCCTAAAAGAGCAAAATCTATAGCTTCTCAAAAAACACTGGCAACGTACACGTCAAAAAGTATTACTGATTCTGGAGTTCTAATCGATAACGATGCTCTATCCATTAGACCGTTATTTTCTCCTATACCACCATGGGAGCTTAATAAAGCACATTTTGATATTGAACATACTAATATGAAAAAGATGAAAACATAAACATGTTAGCAAGCTGTATCAAATGCCATATTGAAAAGAACTATTCAAATTATTTGAAAATATACACAGACGGTTCGTGCATTGATAAACAAACAGGTTGTGCATTCTTAATACCAGACTTAAGAGTAGAGAAATCATTTTATATCGGAATTAACAAATCGATATTTACAGCAGAATTAACAGCGATACTCCTGGCTTTAAATTATCTTTTAAACTTTCCAAAAACAATATTTCAAATTCTGTTCTGTGTTGATTCTAAATCAGCTCTTCAGGCATTAAAAGTTTCTCAATTGCACACAAGACCTGAAATGGTCATAGAGATAATTTGTATGATACACATGTTGATTGCAAGAGGAACCCATGTAGTTTTTTGTTGGATTCCTTCACATTGTTCTTTTCATTATAATGAAAAAGTAGACAGGGCAGCTAAACGTGGAGCCAAAAATAGTTTTGGTTCAGAACTGTTTGATTTCCCCTTATCAGTACATGAACAGTGTAACTTAGTTAAGTCGCATATCTGGAAAGCTTTCGAATATAGTATAGTAGATCACGTTTATAAAGAACAGTTTGATATTAAAAGAATCAAAGAGAATTTTAATCTTAATAGAAAATTACTCTCATTAATGCACAGGTGGAAACTTAATGCATTTAAAACAAAATATGTAAAAAACGTAGTTTGCGTATGTGGAAACAAAATTACTCCAATTCATATTGTTTCATGCAATGATATGAAAAAAATCATTCCAGTATTGAAGCAAAATACTGTGCAGGCCATTTTTCAGTCACCAGCTTTAACGTACGAATTCTTTGTACA
>CM065722.1:43483491-43490991 GCA_033310375.1 Conus canariensis | reverse complement strand
CTTTTCACTTGAAACTGAGTCAAAGACCTTATTCTTTCATCTTTGAAAACAAAGAGAAGAGAGAACGGTACACTGGAAACAATTAAAACCCCAAGCTCTACCGTCTTCGTCTTTTCAAGACACGGAATAGTATTGTTCAGTAGAAAAAGTTGTAAATACAAGTTTCATTACATTCATCTTTCGAAACGGTAGAAAACAATGGTTCAATAAAAATGAGCATAAATCCAACTTCTTATAGCCTTCAAATCTCAGAACACAGTGGAACAGAATGTTTACAAAAACTGGGTAGAAATCTGGTTTCTGAAGGCCCAGTGTGATCGGGAAACAACATGTCCTTAAAAGCCCCCGGCTAACGGGACGTTTTCATCTCTCAACACACAGTTTTAATAAATGCCCTTTTAAATGTTAAAGAGTTCCACAAGCCAGTGACCACAGGAGCAGTGAAGCGTTTGTGGTTCACCATGTCCAGGGTACGTGATCATGGAAAGCTGGTCCCATCACGCTCCTCCGCCACCTTAACCTTCCCTGACCTGGCCAGGTACTCATTTTTCGCTCTGTGGACAGAGACTGACGTGAAAATCCAACTCCACTTTGACTACTGGTAAAAATGGTCATAAACACTATCGCCTTCATCTCTCAACATGGTTATAAACACTATTGCCTTCATCTCTCAACATGGTTATAAACGCTGTCGCCTTCATCTCTCAACATGGTTATAAACGCTGTCGCCTTCATCTCTCAAATAATAGTCCACCGAGTCTCAGAAAAGGGACGCAGTTCCTGCGCGTAGGGATACATGACATTGCTGCAGTCCTCTGTCACGCCGCTGTCTCTCATCCCTTTAACTGATTAACGTATTTCTGAAGCAGCCAGTCCCGGCTTGGGGCTATGTGGACAGTTTTCAACGCAGTCTCTCTGAGACCTCTTTGTCATCACAGCCAACAGACCTAAGTGCATGGTTCGGTGTTGAATCCATGGATAAGGTTAGTTTTAGAGTCTCTTTGCGAACGACTTTTCCACGGCATCGTGCCTCTGTTCGAGCTACACACGAATTTGTTAATATTGACCCTAGACAAGCACATGTATACACACACACTTGAACGCACACACACACATACATTTACGCGCACACGCGCGAACACAAACACACGCACATACACGCACACGCGTGCGCGCCCGCACACGCACAACGTGTGCCTGTACACACACACACACACACACACACACACACACACACACACACACACACACACACACACACACAAAGATTTCAAAGATTTCAAAGATTTTAATCCTGCGACCCCTTTTGAGGCATGGAGGACTTGAAACAAATCAAACAAATAGAAATGAAACAAATCAAACATCAAAATTTTCCCTATAATTAACGTACTGAATGTAATGTTACACAACTTTATTAAGTTTAAAAAACTTCGCTAAGTTTAGCAACACTTTCTTACTACCACAAAGCAAACGACAATAGTTAAATACGGACTTTGTATATGTAAATTTTCTAGGTATAAACTTATTTCTAATGTCGTTATATTTGTTACATTTCATTACAAAATGACTTCCCAAATCTTCCTGCAATGTTATATTATTATGTTACACACACACACACACACGCACGCACGCACACACACACACACACACACACACACACACACACACACACACACACACACACACACACACACACACACACACACACACACACGTGCGTGTGCACGTACATGCACACCCCCTAACACACTCGAGAACGAGTCATCACATATTATAAATCTCAACTTGCTTCCCAAATCTTCCTACAATGTTATATTATTACGTTATTTCTCCTCAACTTGCTCAGCTAATTGGTGATCAAAAACAACGGTTTCAGGGCGCGTGAGCGCACGCGTGATCCCCGCAGGGGGGGTGGCAAAGTAGCCTTTGTTGATCCACCCAACAGCATGTTGTGTGCGTGCGCTGGGCAAACACCCTCATTAAGACTAATTAGTCAAGTGCGTTTAGGCCGTGTCCTCTTCTCTGCAAGGCATGCAGAGTTGCAGATGCTGTTTGCCAGAAGCGAATTTTTGCCTCCTCCAAGGGGGTTATGTTTACATCCGCATGCTATAATTTGTTTGTTTGTTTTGTTTGTTTGTCTCTCTGTCTGTCAGCAAGATCACGCAAAAACTATCGAAGTGATTTTAACGAAACTGGGAGAAAAGGTAGAATGTGGATCATGGACGAAAGTTGACATTCTGGTGCGGATCAGGATCAAGTGGCGGTTCCAAGATTCGTTCACCCTTGGCAGTGCTTTCCTGCATATCCTTTCAGTTTCAAGTTAACCGTCCCTTGTGCAGCTTTCTTTTGGGGTGACAAAGGCGACGCTAACTCTATGAGACATGTTCAGGGACACTCCTTTTGAATCATCCAAGGAAGGCACCAAGGTATTCACTTCCTTCTTACGAATTCATGAAAGTGAACAGCATGGTTGTCTGTCCTCTCACGTGTTCTTTTTTTCTTTATGTCGCTGGTACCATTCAAATCGGAAAGATGTTTTTGATGTCGACAATCACCTGTGTGTGTGACAGGACTTGAAACTGAAAACATCACGTTTACTAATAACAAGTATGGAGCCGGCTGCCTACAAGAATCTTGAACCCCCTCTTCGGGTTATCTTGTCCTATTTATAACCCTTACATGGGAAGAACATCAACGTATTCGCGAAGAATGCAGTATCGAGCGGCCCCAGTCAATCTTCCACTCATTCTTACAAACATCCAGTGTCAAGGAGACGCTTATGGACCTACCGAGCCCCGTTCCAGCTATATGGAATAAATCTAAGCTTATTGCCTGTTACAAATACCACCATCATGTGTCTGTAGGTATGGAACGTGTCAGCACCACGCGACAGTTGCCACCAATTGTTATCATGTGTCTGTAGATTCAGCACTTTCTGAAACTCTTGGACATTTTCCCACCAAGTGATACTGTGTGTCTGCAGATACAGCAGTTTTTGATACCACGGCATGTTTTGCCACAAGTGACACCATGTGTTCGTACGCATAGCACACTTTGAGGCTCCAGCACGTTTTGTGTGACAGAGACTGCCGGTGAAGTCCCACAACTGAACTTCTCTCTCTGTCTCTGTCTCTGTCTGTCTGTCTGTCTGTCTGTCTGTCTCTCTTCTCTCTCTCTCTCTCTCTCTCTCTCTCCACACACACACACACACACAACACACACACACATACACACACGCACACACACACACACACACACGCACAACACACACACAACCATACACACACAACCATACACACACACACACACACACACACACACAACACACACACACACACACATACAGAGAGACAGACAGACAGACAGAGACAGAGACAGAGAGACAGAGAAACCGAAATAGCGAGAGAGCAGAGAGAATATTATCCCCACCTGATCACTGGTCGTGTTCACTCTGTACTCTATACACAATCTCTGGAGCAACTCGATGGAGTATACATGCACAGTAATGAATTATGGTGACTATACTGACCATACAAAAGTTAGACTACCCATTCGAAAGAGGTCTGTTTGTTATTTTGCGCTCAACAGAGAACACAACCTGTGATCAGTCTGGCTAACCAATTGTCAGTTTGCGAGAGAAAAAAGGAACCATCAAATTTTATTTTCTTCGCTTTTGTACACTCTCGAGTCATCGCAACACACATTCCTTCAAGCTATAACACGACGACAATTTGAACCAGAGTGACAAACCATACCGGATCTGTAGACACACTTTATGATTACAGAACAGACCGTACCTATGGATGCATTCTGTCATTTGGACAAAACGCGCCTGAGTGACAAAGCGTACTGTTACAGACCACCAGAGCTGCACTGCAAGTCAAAAACCATTGCACTTGCCCACATAAAGCGGCGCTTCTCAAAATAGGGTTTTCTCTTTATTCTCACTCTGGATTTCTATACATCTTCCTTTCCCTCTTCTTTGAAGACCCGAATCCCCAGTATTTACGGGTATAAAGCAGTAGTATCCAATGCGATAGATGTGTTGATATCGATATATCATCAAACGTGTTCAAAACATCGCGGAGTCGTACCGTTGCACTGTCTCCATTAACAACGATTATTTCCTGGGTATGTAATATATATCACCCATCATTCCACCACAGTGTTTAGAATATTTATGCGCATGGCTTCTGCTGGACTCATCATTCCCCGAGTTGTGTACACTGCTCTTCAGCTAGATAAATTATCATCAGGCGCTACTCCAGATATTTTCTCCCTTCGGTGTAAATCAACATTGTTTAAAACACGGCGATGTTTTCACACCCTCTTTACAGATCACCGTTGTCCAGCAAACGATCTTTTCGCACCGCTTCCATCAGCCATCATTGTGCAATATCAACAGGGATCAAAAGCAATCACTGAACACACAGCCGAAAATGGGATGGCTTTTTCGTCGCTAAGATGCGAGCATTTACCAGACGAGGTATGCATCTGCGTAGGCGTGCTTTTGGACACAAGCGTGTGTGTGTGTGTGTGTGTGTGTGTGTTGTGTGTGTTGTGGGGTGGTGTAAATAACAAATGCTGACGCACGCTCGTGTGTAGATGTGTGTATTTGTCTTTTTAAGTGCCAGAAATGTGTATCCATGTGCATGTGTGTGTGTGTGTGTGTGTGTGTGTGTGTGTGTGTGTGTGTGTGTGTGAGAGAGAGAGAGAGAGACTATGTATGAGCGCGCACGTATATGTGTGTGCGTGTGTGTATGAGTTCACGTGCGTGCGTGCGTGCGCAGGCATATGTTTAGTGCAAACACACATGCGCGTGTGTGTGTTTGTCTAAACAAGGAAACTGTATAAGTATGCGCGTGTGTGGACGTGTGTTTATATTTTTGAGCACCAGAAATGTATGTGTCTTCCAGTGTGTACATGCGTGCTTGCGTGCTCTGTGTGGTGTGTGTGTGTGTGTGTGTGTGTGTGTGTGTGTGTGTGTGTGTGTGTGCGTGTGCGTGCGTGCGTTCGTGCGTGCGTGCGTGTGAGCGTGCGTGCGTGTGCCGCGCGCGCGCGCGCGCGCGCGCGTGTGTGTGTGTGTGTGTGGTGTTGTGTGGTGTGGTTTGTGTGTGTGGGTAAGTGTGTGTGTGTGTGTGTGTGTGTGTGTGTGTGTGTGTGTGTGTGTGTGAGTGTGTGTGTGTGTGTGTGAGTGAGTGAGTGTGTGCGTGTTCACGGTCGGGCGCGCTTGTGTGTGTGTGTGTGTGTGGTGTGTGTGTGTGTGTGTGTGTGTGTTGTGTTGTGTTTGTGTGTGTGTGTGTGTGTGTGTGTGTGTGTGTGTGTGTGTGTGTGCATGGCAAATGCTCACGCATGCCTGCGTGTGGATGTGTGTATTTGTCTTTTTAAGTGCCAGAAATGTGTGTGTGTGTGTGTGTGTGTGCGCGCGCACACACACACACACACACACACACACACACACACACACACCACAACACACACACACACACACACACACACGCACGTATGCGTGTGTGTATGTGCGTGCGTGCATGTGTGTGTGCGCATGCATATGTGTGATGCAAGCACGTATGCTTGTGTGTGTGTTTGTTTAAAACCTGTAAAGTGTGTTAGTGTGCGCGTGTGTGGATTTGTATTTACATTTTTGAGTATCAGAAATGTTTGTGACTTCTAGCGTGTACACGCGTGCTTGTGTGCTCTCTCTCATGGAAGCGGGGTTTACCGGATGGAGTGGATGACTGAAGTGCACAGCAGACTTTCCTGAATGGGAAGACCATCCAAGATCACCAGGACAAGTAGCATATGACCGGACAATCTACCCCACCCACGTTCATCAGAACAGATCATCATGATTGATCTCACTGTGCCAAAGGAAAACAGAACAGAATGAACTCATTTCCACAGGACTGAGAAGTATGTTAGTCTAGCCAGCAGCTAGAGCCAACGCGCTCGCTATAAAGGTTGGAGCAATGAGATTTGTAGGTTCATCAGCCTATGACCTCAAGAAAAAGCTCGCAGTTTCTGTTCATCACACTATGATCTCAAGAAATAACCCGCGATTTCTGATAAGAAGAGGACCAGAACGCTGAAGACAATGACTGAGGCAGTTTGAAAAGAGGTCCAGCTAGACCTGGTCGTGGAGGAACAGAAGTAAACTTCACGAGGCTTAATTTAAATTCCCCATTTTGAACGGGTGTCCCATAGTAATGTTGGTAACGCATCCTTCTAAAAAGGAATCGCCAATCCACAGTGTGTTTGTTCGAATTTTAGTAGCGCTAGGAAAAAATGATTTTGACAGCAGAAGAGCTTCGAAAAGTCATGACCTGGACGCGGCCCACCCAACCACCTCGAATGAAAAGCGTTCAGGGCCAAAACACTTGTCTGAGAGAGGTTTCTTCTCTGTAGACCTCTGCTGTCAAGCCCTGACTGAGTTTCTTTCTATTTGCAGTGCGAATGTCAGATGATAGCGCCATATTCAAGCTGAGGTCAAACTCAGGCCAGGAAAGCAACGTACTTGAAAACATTGAGAAAATAAACAGAGAAAGTTATATTCGATCTGTGATACAAGAGAACGTCGCTTCTGAACAGCTATGCTTCTCTCTCTCTCTCTCTCTCTCTCTCTCTCTCTCTCTCTCTCTCTCTCTCTCTCTCTCTCTCTCTCTCTCTCTCTCTCTCTTGAATCTGCTGCTGTGCATATTGAGAAAATTCATTTGTATGCTTTAAAGAAATTTCTTGGCGTTTCAATGAAAACACCGAATGATTTAGTATATGGAGAGACTAATAGATATCCTATTTGTTTAATTTCAATGGTTAAATGTATTCGTTACTGGTTAAGGATAACACAAATGGAACCACACAGATTGCCTTATAAAGCCTATATTATGCTCGTAGAGTTGGATGCCAGAGGTAAGAAAAACTGGATTACGAATGTAAGGCTGAAACTGTATGAATATGGCTTTGGATTTGTATGGGAGAATCAGGGTGTCGGTGATATAAATGCTTTCATTCGTGTTTTTCAGCAAACACTGATCGATTGCAGTTGGCAAAGATGGAATTCACATGTTGAAGATAGCAGTAGATTTGATATTTACAGAATGTTAAATCCTATGCATTGTGTACCAAGTATTTGACCATGGACATGGACAGACATTTAAAATATATCATGGACCAAGTTCAGATTTGGTATTTCGGATGTCTAATGTACATTCAGCGTTATAGCAATTCAAACGATCGTGTAAGTAACTGTCCATTTTGTAAGAATCACAAAAAAAGAAGTTCATTTTGTCCGTTTACTGTCCTGAAATTAAGTGATCTTAGACAACAGTTTTATTTCAGCTAATACTTTAGACATCCTTCATTCTTCAAATTGATTTTGTTAATGACGTCGACAAATGATTAAAAAGTTGAAACACTTGGCTGCGTATTTGTTACAGAGGATTTAAACGAAGAAGTTCTGTAAAATCTTAGTTGTTAACCTTCCCTATTGGTAATGTATTGTGC
>CM065722.1:43475991-43478491 GCA_033310375.1 Conus canariensis | reverse complement strand
GCCGCTGACCTTAGAGGTCACGACAACTGACCAATGGACTTCTCAGGACAGCCCATGGGACAAAGGGGCTTGGTCAGGGGGAGGGGTCAATTGCTGAGGTCTTTCACACGGTCTGTGGTCAGGGTGTGTCTTTCCCTGTCTCTTGGTCAGTTGGTTCGGTCACGAAGTCCCCACCCACCCACTTATTAACAGCCCCAGAGCGTGCGTATTTGAGTAACGATATGTTCTAGAGCGGCTTGGAACGGCGCCTGAATTAGGCTTCTAAGGATGAACAAGGAAAACAAGTCACGATACACGGATGGTTTGCGTCTCTCTCTCTCTCTCTCTCTCTCTCTCTCTCTCTCTCTCTCTCTCTCTCTCTCTCTCTCTCTCTGTGAACAGCGGTTCGGGATAGCGCCGAATCAGGATAAACAAAAGAAAAAACCTAAAGATAATTCTCTCTCTCTCTCTCTCTCTCTCTCTCTCTCTCTCTCTCTCTCTCTCTGTCCGTCTGTCTCTCTGTCTGTCTCTTCCCCCCCTCTCTCTCTTTCTCTCTCTCACACACACTCATGCGCGCGCGCACACACACACACACACACACACACACACACACACACACACACACACACACACATCATCATCATCATCATCATCATCATCATCATCACCATCATCTCCTCTTTTCCTTTCCCCTCTTTTCTGGTCTTTTTTGTCATCTCTTCCTTTTCCCAATGTTTTTTTTTTTTTTACAGTTTCTCTCCAATGTCCATTTTTTCATCCCACACCCAACTAACGGAGAGGTGGTCCTGCTGATAACACTCACCTAAGCACCCAGTTAATATCTGGTCGGTGGTTTGAATCTCGGCCTGTTTGTTTGTCTGTTTGGTCCCTTCCCCATCAGAGCTTGAGGCCTATAAATGATCAATTACCCGATGATGTTTAATAGCTCATGTAAGAGATCCCTTGCCAACCAAGGATGGGTTCCTGGCAAACTTCTTTTAAAAACTGACACAGAAACAGTTTATAGGCATAGAGACATCTATAGCTTGTAGGCATAGAGACATCTATAGCTTGTAGGCATAGAGACATCTCAAATAGGTGTGTTGTACATGGCAGTGTGCTCTGTCTCTGAGGAGAACCATCTGATTTAATCCGCAGAGAAATTTGTTGTGACCATTGAATGAGCAATTATCCTGTAAGCAACTGTTTATAGGCAATTGTCATTTCCGCATATTTTCTTGTACACAATCGTCATCTCAGCATGTTTCTTGTAAGCACATGTCATTTGAGATTTGTCTAATGTAAAAATTATCTGATCATACGTCTCACACGAGCATTTGTTTTGTCAGCACATGCCTTGTGAGTGGTTGTCATGTGAGTATTTCGTCCTGTGAGCGAATTTTACATGAGCATGTTACCTTGTGAGTGAGTGTCGTGTGACTGTTTTGTATTGTGTGCTGTTGTAAGTTGATCATTTGTCTTATAAGCTACTGGCATGTGAGTATTTTTTCTTGTAAACGAATTTCGTGTGAGCATTTCATCTCTTTAGCGATTTTCACGTGAGCTTTTTACTTGTGAGCAGGTGTCATGTGAGCTTCTTGTGAGCGATTACGATGTGAACGTTTGTCTTGGGAGCAAATGTTTTGTGCATTTCACCTTGTGAGCGATCGTTAAGTAAGCATTTTTGTTGTTGTTGTCTTGTGAACGATTGTCATTTGATTATGTTGCCTTGTAAGCAACTGTCACGGGGTGTTTTGTTTCATGAACAATTATCATGTCAGCATTTTGCTTTGTAATCAAGTCTTTTCTTTGAATATTTACTTTCTTTTGACCAGTAGTCATGTTAGCATTTTGACTTGCGAGCGGTGGTCGTATGAATGTTTTATTTTGTGAGGAACTGTCAGGTGAGTGTTTTCCTTGTGACGAATTATCGTTCCAGTATTTGTTTTCTAAGAGACTGTCATGTGAGCATTTGACTTGTGAGCAGTAGCTAAGTGAGAACTGTCTCGAGAGCTGTCTTCGGCAAACGACAACAGCATGAAGAATTATTGAAAGTGGCCTGGTGGTCTGTCTTTACAGCCTCATGCGGGATATGTGGGAGAATATTAGCTTCAAAAGCCGATGATAGCTGTGTTCTCTCCTTAAAAGCTATGATCGTCAGGAAAACGGTTTTATGCTGTTGTCCCTGAGGATCATGATTGTTTTTCTTAACAAGTGTTGTCTCAATCTTCCCAAGGAAGACAAATTTTCCCCCGATTTTTGGCGGGGAAAACATCTAACATCCCCTCAGAAAACAACGAAAATAGGAAAACACCAGTGATCCTAGGGATCACAACCCATTTCTCCCATTTTGCAGACACAGCGTCTAACGGCAATATAGCCGGGTTTTTTTCTTTCTTGGTATGATACCTGTTTTTCATAGGAAAACAAGGATAACATTCGATCATCCCAAGCAAAATAGGGAAAACAGTTATTGTTCTTAGGAAAAGAGAGAAAACAGTTGTCGTTCTTAGAAAAAGAG
>CM065722.1:43468491-43470991 GCA_033310375.1 Conus canariensis | reverse complement strand
TATTTTTGTTTCTGTTGTCTTTGTTCCTTTGCTTATGTGTTTGTTTGTGCTGCTGCTGTTCATGTGTCTCTGAACTGCAAAACACAGTTCTCAAAGTTCAAAATGTCTCTTTTAAACTGATGCACATATCCTTTAAACAGCAGCGTCGGACCTTTAAACTATCGTAGTTAACTCTTTTGGAGTACTATACCTGTCTGGCTCTGCGTCTGTTTTCAAACCTGCCATTTGTCTTCGTAACTACTTCGTTCATCTTGAAAAGGAAGGAAAGAAAGAAACGCGGAAGGGAAAAAAAAAAAAGGAGACGCTCCCATCTGTTCAACTGACATGTCTATGTTTTCCACAACGGCACCTGTCTTTGAAATTACTGTAAATATCCGTTGCATCTGCCCTGGCCTCTTTCCTGTTCTGTTCATCTTTACACACATCCTCTCTCTCTCTCTCTCTCTCTCTCTCTCTCTCTCTCTCTCTCTCTCTCTCTCGCTCTCTCTCTCTCTCGCTCTCTCTCTCTCTCTCTCTCGCTCTCTCTCTCTCGCACTCTCTCGCTCTCTCTCTCTCTCTCTCGCTCTCTCTCTCTCTCTCTCTCTCTCTCTCTCTCTCTCTCTCTGCACGCCTGTCTTTCTGTCTGTATGCCTCTCTCTCTGTTTGCCTGCCCCCCCCTCTCTCTCTCTCTCCTCCCTACTTGTCTCTCTCTCTCTCTCTCTCTCTCTCTCTCTCTCTCTCCCTCCCCTCTCTCTCTCTCTTTCTGTCTCTTTTAGACACGCACACGCGCGCGCGCACGCACGCACGCACACACACACACACACACACACACACACACACACACACACACACACACACACACACACATCACCACCACCACCACCATCATCACCACCACTACCACCACCACAAAGAAAAATAAACAACAAAACGGCAGCAAACGTTTGCACTGAGAAACGGAAAGAAAAGTCCCATCACACGTCCACTCAGAAATCACAGCATCAGGACCAGCTTGACAGTCCGCAATCACGCGTGAAACCTGCTAGAATGTAACGGCGACAGACGCGCAGTCAACTTGAACGGGAGGCTTACCGTCAGCTTATCGTACGGGCAGAATGACCGATAGTTTAAAGGGTCAGTTAGTCCTGACATGAATTCCGATAAAGGATTTTGGTCGAAAACGACTGGGCAGAAGCGAGGTGCACACACACACACACACACACACACACACACACACACACACACACACACACACACACACACACACACACACACACACACTTGTGTGGAGGTGGAGGTGGATATACACACTTGCTTTAATCACTGACAGTTGGCAGTTACATCGAGTCATGAGTACACCTGAATGCAAACAAGGTACCTAAACTGGGTGGGGCTAATACGGTGTGTCAGAAGAAGCCTCATGGAAGTAAGACTAGAATGGAGCATGAAAGATGATACAGTGAAAACAAAACAAAAACAAAGAAAAGCAAACCAAAAAAAAATGATCTTGGAAAGTGTCTGGGAGAGATTGTTGTAGTGCCCTAAAGAGCATTTTTCTTTTTATTTCTTTCTTGCTTTCTTTCCTTTATTATTTATGTATATATGTACGTACCTTCGTATGCATGTATGTATATATGCATTATGTATGCATGCATGTATGTATGTACTTATTCATCTGTTTATTTGGCTATTTATTTAGTCCGTTAGTTAGTTGTCTACTTATTTATCTATATTCATTTCTTCATATAGTTATTTATCTATTTATGTACTATACCTGAAATCCGTATGACGGATGGCAAAGATATTTCTAGTATGTCTCACGACAACTCAAGCGAAAATGTCAGACGATCTTTCCTCATCTTCACCTCAGCCAATGGAAGCCTCTCCCCTTTACCGGAAATAGTCAGCATGCCAGACTCAGGGACGAAGGGAGTGGGACCGTGTCGATGTCATTCGTGACCTACTCGCTGCTTTTTCTTCATTGTTTTCTCTCTGTGGCCGACTTTTTCATAATAAAAGGTTCTCATTGGGTTCAAGTGATCTTAAAGTGTGTGTGTGTGTGTGTGGGTGTGGGTGTGGGTGTGTGTGTGTGTGAGAGAGAGAGAGAGAGAGAGAGAGAGAGAGAGAGAGAGAGTACGCCTTACTGACGTCCTAATGGTTAAACTTGGAACGGCAACAATATTAATTTGTCTGATTCCACATCCCAACTCACCATTTACACACATCTTTTAATTCTTCTCCTTACCTAAGAGGAGACACTGCTGGCGCCGCCATTTTAATCCCCACGCACAGCCGTCGTTGAGCGAAGCGTTTATGAGGGTAGATTCTAGAAGCCTTTTGACCCTCAAACTCAGTCAACTAAATGCTGATCAAGAACTCTGCCACTAAGGGGCATTATAATTGTGACTTATGTCTCCAACATCTTCAAGGGCCACACGGGTTTGAGGAATGAGCGGGCCTTTATTGTCTCGCAACTGGGTTTCCGGAGTGACACTCCTCCACTTCCAGCAGTGTGGTAGAT
>CM065722.1:43445991-43463491 GCA_033310375.1 Conus canariensis | reverse complement strand
TAAACTAGCGACATCTTCAAAACAGGTGTATGGTCTGTGCCAGGAAAACCCCAGTTTGTAAAAGAAGTGTGGGGGGAAAAACATTTAAAAGAAAGCGTAATCGTGTTTTGTTTTTTAAAAAGGCCATATGGCTAACTTACATTGCTCAATGGAACTGTGCAGACCAACGTGCACAATCTTTCCACCATGTCGCCAGAACAAAACAATAAAGCTGCTTTGTTATAAAGTATAACAAGCAAAAACAAATCCCTAAAGATATGATACAAAATAGACAGAGGCGTGAATCGGCCACATAGGCAGAGAAACAATGAAAGTGTAATGACAGTTTTCAGCGCTCCGTCAAAAACAGTGACAGAAAACAAGGAATAACTATCACAGAAAGTGGGAGTACAACTGATTCTGAAAGACACTCCCCCCCCCCCACCTCCCCTCCCCCACCTTCTCGGCATCCATATGGAGTCAAGCTCACAACCCATCCCCACTCCTCTTCCTCTCGCCTTTGATAACCCCCAAAAGAAAGCTTTCTAGTTTCACAGATTTGTACAGCTCACACAAATTCCGGCGGAAAAAAAAAATTCAAAACGCGATTGAACGCTAATGCCACAGTATATGATTTCCATCCAGTTCACTCCAGCGTCGTTTGTGTTTAAGAGTCTGCAAGCGAGCACGAAATTGTCATGTCCATTTTGAAAACCAAACACATTGATCCTTTTCTGTCAGGCCACAGATCAAATGGTGGTGTTAGAAGTCCCACTGGCGACACGAGGCAAAAAGGCAAACAGACGTGTGCAGTATTACACCATAAAACCTATGGAAACGTGTTGAGGCAGAGCATAAAGTAGAGTGAGAGTACAATTTAACTAAATTTAGCCCACATTAGACGATCAATCACTTCGCTTGTCTTAAAAGATCCCTAAACACGACATTGTTCACTATTTGGGATACATGAACTACCCCTATCTGACGTCAGATTTCAGCCTCAGAATCTTGCCTGTGACCTAATCTTTTGGCCAGTTTGGCTTCTCCAACCAGTACCATTCTTTTCATTGTAATGTGTGTGCTTTGGAACCACCTAGAACGTCCACTGAGTGAAAGAAAAGATGGCGAACCAGTTTTCATCCACAATACAAATTCTGAAAACAAGCTAACATGTGCCAGTCTATAATTACTTCATTCATTCGAGACCTTAGCCCTTTTCTTATTTGCCACGCCTGTACGAGTGTGCGCGCGCGCGCGCGTATGTATGTGTGTGTGTGTGTGTGTGTGTGTGTGTGTGTGTGTGGGTTAGGGGGGTTGATATGCATCATACAGTTAGCAGAAAAGAGAGTAGCGGCAAAAAATCAGACAAAATAGTATTCTTGACTTTCCATCCCATGAGTATTAATCTAATTGATTAGATACGCCTGCGCCTCTCTCTGTCTCTGCGTTTCTTTCCTTCTCTTTCTTTGTATCTATCCACGCTCCCCGATTCTTTTACTCTCTATCTGTCTGACTTGTAATTCATCTCAAAGTTTTGTTCATCTGGACTTAACATCAAACCAAGTGGAAGAGTTCGCACTACATCCATCATCCTCGACTAGCCTGCTTGTGGCATCCTCAAAAATCTCTCTCTCTCTCTCTCTCTCTCTCTCTCTCTCTCTCTCTCTCTCTCTCTCTCTCTCACACACACACACACACACACACACACACACACACACACACACACACACACACACACATATATAATATATATATATATATATATACATATATACACACAAACACGCGCACGCACGCACCTACGCAGGTACGCACGCACGCACTCACAAACCACACACACACACACACACACACACACACACACACACACACACACACACACACACACACACACACACACACATCTCAGATCGCCGCACTATGACTGGAGATATGTCCTGAAAGCACTCACAATTTTTTTTTAATTACTTTTAACAGAAGAGGAAAACCAAGCTGCAAAGGACAAAGAACTAACATCGCGAGGTCACGAACAATTTGAGAAGCATCTTCAGTCTCTCTGCACGTGCACCTGGAGTGTACGTCCGGTGAAGGACGAGGCTTCCATTGGCTGAGGTGATGATGGAGACAGACGGAGATTGCCGGCACAATAGGGGACAGTTATCAAATGCAAATATTGGCATCAGATTGTAACAGTGGTCACCGCAATTAGTCCTTGTTCCAGTGTTCTGAAAACTGCGGACTGCGTGCGTGGGTGGGTACAAAACTCAAACATTTATTGTCTCTTGGGAGATGGAAGGGGGGAGGCCGGCAGTCTTTTTTTTAACTTTAATTTTCTAATTGTAACATTGGATTCAGAGTTAGCTGTGCTCCGTTGCACTGGACAGAAAACGTTTGCTATTTCATGGATGTTAAATATGGAGATGCTCAATGCTATTGAGCAACTTCTCAATTATATCATTTCTACGCCAATCAGTTTCAGTTTCCAACACGGCTGAATACAATTGTTTTGGGCCTTTCATTGTGTTGTTTGAGTTCGTTTTTAAGTGTGTGGATTGGTAGTGAAAGTTGCAATTGTAGTGTGAAACTGGAAAAAGAAAATTCATGTTCAGTGGGCTGTAGTTTGGACTGTACTGTCAATTCAGTGTGATGTCTGTTAGTCAGGCTGGCTGCTATGAACATTGCTTATTTCGCATTTCATTTGAACTCTGTCTTTCTGTACAGAATGCCTTATTCACTACGCCCACAAACACATTCACACAAACTGCTCGTCACACACACACACACACACACGCGCGCGCGCGCGCGCGCGCACGTACGCACACACACACGCACGCACGCGCACACACAACACACACACACACACACACACACACACACACACACACACATAAGGTCAACAGCTTCGTAAAATTAATGGAGGTTACTGGACCGTTCGTGTTTATTTATGTATCTGCTTACTTTTGAACAAAAAAAGGGAGACAAACCAGGAAACGATGAAGCGCAGCAAGTTCATTTTTTCAAAAATCAAACGCGTCTCCATTTGCACATGGAACTGGCGTGTACATCATGTGACGGACGAGGCTTTCCATTGGCTGAAGTAACGACGAAGAGAGACTGGTTTACAGGCACAATTGAGGTGGTTATTAAATGCAAATGATGGCGTCTGATTTCGGCTGTAGCTATCACATCCAGTCCTTCTTCCAGACTTCTGAATGCACTGCTCAAGGGAAAAGGAGCTGGGGCCAAAATATAACAGTAGACAGCCTCGTGTCTATGGTTGACAATTTCTCAAAACAAATGTGTCTGCCTGTAAAATCGTCGCTTAGCTCTTTCTCTCTTTTTTTGTCAAGGCTTCATGTACACGGACCACGACACAAAATACTCATTCCATGATATTCCAAAGCTTCTTTGTATTAGAGGCAACCCCAGCATATGTTAAAGCAAAAAGATTAAAACATGAGTCGACAATTAAACAGAAAATGATATATTCCTGTCTAAGCCAAAAATCAATAAAATAGTCACAGTTTCACGGACGAGTAAATTTCAAATGAAAAGTAGAGGTTCTGAGATAAATCAATACAATGAAGAAAGCTAATGGCACAGCATTTGGTTGGCATTTACTTCGCTGCTGACCAGTTTTGTGATAAAAAAAACAGTCCCCTAGAGAGCATAAATTGGCAATATCCTCTTCCTTCCCTTCCCGCGGGATCCAAATGGCGATGCTAGGAGTGGCACACATCTCAGACAGAAAAAAAAAGAATGAAGAGAAAAGGACTGGAGACAGGAAGCCAGACAAATTAATATTCTCGCCTTTCATCCTCCCACCACTAAATCATTTAATTAGCCACGACTCTCTCTCTCTCTCTCTCTCTCTCTCTCTCTCTCTGTCTCTGTCTCTCTCTCTCTCTCTTTCTCTCTCTCTCTCTCACGCGCTCACACACACACACACACACACACACACACACACACACACACACACACACACACACACGCACGCACGCACGCACGCAACACACACACACACACACACACACACACACACACACACACACACACACACACACACACCACATGCACACACTCACATGCGCACACACACCCAAACACACATGCACATATACAATACATACACTCACTCATTCACTCACTCACACACACACACACACACACACACACACACACACACACACACACACACACACACATCTCAGGTCATGGCACGTTAATTTGGGGGTGCATTCTGTTATCAGTCACTAAATCAGTCTTTTCTTTTTTTTTTTAAATTTCTAACACAAGAAGGAGACCAAGCAGGGAAGGACGAAGCCAGTGCATGAAGAAAATGGGCATCACTTCAGTCTCTCTGTGCGTGGACCTGGGGTGTACATCCGGCGAAGAACGAGGCTTCCATTGGATGAGGTGATGATGGGGAGACGCATGCACAATAGAGGGTGTCAGACTGTGACCGTGGCCACTACAACCAATCCTCGCTCGAGGATTCTGAAAACTGTTAACTGCATGCCTGCATACTGAACTTAAAACTCTATTGGGAGATGAGAGAGAGGGACGAGGTCAGTCTTCGTTTTTTTAGGTACATTTTGTTTTCTTACTATAATGTTGGATCTGGTGTTTCACCAAGGCTCTGTTGGATGAAAGACTTTTGCCAGTGCACACTTGATTGACATGGAGGTGTTTATTGCCATTGAGCAAAGATTTCTTAGTAACACTCGGTTTATGATACCTATCAACTGCGATTTCCAAAACGGCTGAAAGTAATTATTTTGGGCCCGTCATTGTATTTTGTGAGCGTGTTTTTAGTATGTGGAGAAGTAATGAATACAGTAATTGTAGTTTGAAACTTGAAAAACTAAATTATACTCGTTGGTGGTACTACAAAATTCGGTGTGATGTCTATCGGTTTGGCTGGATGCTAAGAATGTTGCTTGCTCACATATTTCTTTCGAACTATGTCTTTCCGTTCAGAATGCTTTATTCACTACAGACATAAACACATTTGGTCAAACTGTTCGTCTCACACACACACACACACACACACACACACACACACACACACACACACCCCAGAGAGTTATATATATATATATATATATATATATATATATATGTGTGTGTGTGTGTGTGTGTGTGTGTGTGTGTGTGTGTGTGTGTGTGTATGTATGTATATATAATTCAATTATAAAACAAAGCTTGCTCATGTCTTAGATTGAAGAAATAAGGGGAGATAAGCATTCATATCTGCAGTGGTAGTTAATTCTGCCTAACTAACAGTATGTGCTTGAGAGGGTGAATGGGGAATAATAAATGCTTCTCAAAATGAGCCTTCAGCAAGCTTATAGTCTCCAAGGGCGAGACAATCTCCAATGGGGAGGAAACTCACTAACATATAACTCCTGGTCAGATACAGGTATTTCGAAACCTGGTTGTTTCTCCTCAGTGACCGCGGAAAGTGGTAACTTGACTCCTCTGCCTTTTCAGTTTTAAGAAGAATGCTATCCCAGAAAAAGGAATTTATTAGTCTATTATATATATATATATATATATATATATATATATATATATATATATATATGTGTGTGTGTGTGTGTGTGTGTGTGTGTGTGTGTGTGTGTGTGTGTGTGTATATACATACATATATACATACATATCTCAGCTCATGGCACCTTAATTGGAGATGGATCCTGTTATCACTCATTAGATTATTCTTTTTTTTAATGTTCAACAGAAGAGGAAGACCAAGCAGAGAAGGACGAAGGAACAGCATCGCCAGTTCATGAACAAAATGAGAAGCGTCTCAGTCTCTCTGCACGTGCACCTGGAGAGAACGACCGGAAAAGGACGAGGCTTCCATTGGCTGAGGTGATGATGGAGGCAAATTCAGATTACCGGGACAATAGGGGACGGTTATTAAATGCAAATGTTGGCGTCAGATTATGGCCGTGGTAACCGCAACCAATCCTTGTTCCAGGAATCTGAAAACTTTGAACTGCGTGTCTGGATGAAGAACTCAAATATTTGTTGTTGTTTTTTAGGAGAAGGAGGGAGGAAGAGGGGCAGCCTTTCTTTTCTAATTGCATTTGCCTTACTTTTTGTAACATTGGATTTGGTATTTTATCACGGCTCCACTGCTTTAGACAAAACGTTGTGCTAAAGAACACTTGTTCGACATGAGATGAGTGTAGCCATGGAGCAACATTAGAAAGATTTCTTTAGAACATTCCCTTTCAGACATCTATCTGATGCAATTTTCAAGACAGTTGGAAAACAATTATTTTGGGCCCTTTATCGTCTTGTACGTTTAAGTGTGTAGACTGGTAGTTCATTAGATTGGTAGTGCATGTCGTAATTGTAGTTCAAAACCTTAAACAATGAAATTATACTTACTGGTTGTATCACCAGTTCAGTGTGATTTCTGTCAGTATGGCTGACTGTAAAGTACGTTGTCTTTTCGTATTTCTTTTGAACTCTGTCTTTCTAAACCGAATATCTGTTTCATTATAAACACAGAGACATTCAGACAAACCGTTTATCACACACACACACACACACACACACACACACACACACACACACACACACACACACGCACGCACACACACACACACACACACACACACGCGCGCGCGCGCGCGCGCACGCACACACACACACACACACACACACACACACACACACACACACACGCATCTACACACACGCGCGCGCTCACGCACGCATGCAAGCACGCACGCACGCACGCACACGTACACACACACACACACACACACACACACACACACACACACACACACCTGGTTGTCAGAATCTTAAAATATAACAAGGTTGTCAGCATCTTAACTGGAGCTATGTCGTGTAATTACTCCCAAGACTGCTCACGTTTATCTATTTAGCTACTTACTTTGTAACAGAAGAGAGAGAGAAAACAGGAAAGGATGAAAACGTAGTGCAGCCAGTTCATTAATAAAGATGAAAATCAAACGCGTTCCGTTCTCTCTGCAAGTGGGCCTTGCGGGTACAAAAGGCGAAGGATGAGGCTTTCCATTGACTGAAGTAATGAGTTTACCAGGACATCTGAGGGTCGTTATTAAATGCAAATGATGGCGTCTGATTGCCGTCGTTCGCATCACGTCCAATCCTTCTTCCAGATTTCTGAATACAGTAGTCAAAGGAAAAGGGGATGGGGTGAAATATAGTAGTACACATCCAGGCATCCATGGTTGACCATATCTCAAAATGTGTCTGGCAGTACAAACAACACTTGCTCCCTTTTTTTTCTTTTTTTTCTTTTTTTTTTTTTTTTTTTTTGGTCAAGACCTCATCTACACGGACCACAACATGAAATAGTCATTCGATATACCAAAGCTTCTTTGTAACAGAGGTAGACCAAGCACTTTGCCCTGGCATGTACAAAAACAAAAGATAGAAGCATAAGTTGGCAATCATATAGAAAATGAAATATTCTTTATTATTCCAAAATCAATACATAATCTCTGTTTCACTGACATGTAAATTTTACGTTAAGAAGTTTGGGCACTGAAAGAAATTAAGGCAGTGAGGAAAGCTAATGATACAGCGTTTGGCTGGCGTTTGCTTTGCTGCTGAACAGTTTTGTGGTAAAGAATCTCGTGAAGAGCATAAATTGGCAATATCCTTTTCCTTCCCTTCCCATAGCATCCACATGGTAGTGCTTGGATTTGCACACGTCTCGGTCAGAAGAAATTTTTTAAAAAGACTTGAGACAGGAAGCCAGACAAATTAATATTCTCGCCTTTCATCCTCCACCACTAAATCATTTAATTAGATACGACTCTCTCTCTCTCTCTCTCTCTCTCTCTCTCTCTCTCTCTCTCTCGCACACACACACACACACACACACACACACACACACATGCACGCATACACACACACACACACACACACACACACACACACACACACACACCCCACGTGCATACACAAACAAAGACACATGCACACTTGGTTGTGCATTCCTTCCAACTCATCTCCTCCACCCCCCGAAACAAAAAAAAGTACATATGCACAAAATCTGACCACCTCAACCGCTGTTATAACCTTCATTTACTTTTAGACTTTATTTTTTTCAAAATTTTCAATGGAAGAGGGTTTCACTAGGGAAGGAAAAAAATCAGCTCTGTCAGTTCATGAACGCAACTGGAAGTGTCACGACTGCTTTACGTGTGGGCTTGGCATATACTGTCCACCCGGTGAAGGGCCAGTTTCTTACGCTGCCCGAGGGAATGAGGGAGACAGATTGAATTTACCAGCACATGAAGAACAGTTACTAAACGCAAATGATGGTGTCAGATTGCCAACGTTGGCTTCCCATTCAGTGCGTCTTCCAAGATCATGAACACTCCAGTGACGCAGAGGGAGCCGAAAGGGTAAAAGGAGCACGAGGGAAAGAAAGATGCTGGTAGACAACCATGTGAGAAAATCCACATCCATCGCATCTATTCTTTTTTTCAGGATTCTAATGACTGTAAAGTAGAGAAAACAGTGGACAAGAGGTACTGACTACAAACCTTCAAGTCCAGGGAAAAACTATATGTGAAAGTAGAGATTTTACTATTAGCTGATGAGACTGCCGCTGTGTGAAAATGTTAACAAATCCATGTTAAACTAGGATAATGAAAAATACTGATAGAAAATCAAATATGGATTCCACTGGCGATTCTAAATGAGTGGGAAAATATTGTTTCAAAGACGTGTAAATGCCATGAAAAGTCGTTTTCAGAACCAAGTCAAAGCAGTGAAGAATGCCAACTGCACGGCATTTCGTTAGCCTTCATTTGCTGCTGAGGACTGTTGTGGTAAAAAGTCTCCTAGAGAGCACAAAGTGGCAACGTCCTTGTCGATTAGATTCATTGTTCCTTTCCTGTCAGGCTACAGAATCCTGTGTGGCGGTGTTAGGAGTGGCGCACATTATGGTCAGATGGAGAAAAAGGATTGGAGACCGGAAACCAACCAAATCAATATCCTCGCCTTTCGTTTTCCCATAGCTAAATCACTTAATTAGGCCCGACTCTCTCTCTCTCTCTCTCTCTCTCTCTCTCTCTCTGTCTGTCTGTCTGTCTGTCTGTCTGTCTGTCCGTCTGTCTGTCTGTCTGCCCTCTCTCTCTCTCTCTCTCTCTCTCTCTCTCTCTCTCTCACATACACAAACACACACACACACACACACACACACACACACACACACACACACACACACACACACACACACAGTCCAACTCCTACACGAACATGCGTACACACAAAGTTGTAGTGCCTAAACTGGTTACTACCAAAAACTTACAAACGGATTTTGTTCGATCAATATTTCTAATACAGGGTTTATCTAAGACAATAAACAGTACTGTCAGTTCATGAACACCGTCAAACGAATATCGATCACTTTACACGTGAACATGGTATGATGGCACTCACATCTATTGAACAGCAACGATTCCCAATATTTGAGAGGAAAATGGAAGCAGATGGAGTTTACCCGCACAATGAATGGTAGTTACTAAAAGCAAGTGATGGCGTCAGATGTTTACTTTACCATCACACCCAATCCTCCCTCCAGAATTCTGACCACTCATGTGAAGGACAGGAGGGGGGGGGGGGGGGAACAGCAGCCACTTGATAAAGGAAACGTCCAGCATCCATTCCTTCTTTCAGCAGCATAAGAAGCCTGCAAGGAAGGGGGAGGGGAAAGGAATATAACAGTAGACAACAATGTTTCTAAAGCCATGAACATGACTAGATCCATTCTTTCTTTCAAGAATTTGAAGATTTCAGCACAGAAGAAAATAGTTAGCAAAGAACACATGGAAGCACTGCAAACGTCTAGGAGGCAAATGATGCGCAAATAGAGTTCCACACTCACTTACTAATGAGCAGGACTGTGTGACCATGAGGTGACAAATCACCATACACCACCACTCTACAAAAAGGAACATCAAATATTACTTCGACATTCCCTACTCAGAAACAAAAATCTCAGTTTCACAAAAGTGTAAATTTCAGAAAAAGAAATCAAGCTCTGAAAGAAATCAAAGCGATGAGAAATGCGAATGACAGAGCTTTTTCTTTCTCTATCTCTTTCTTCTTTTTGCCTTAATGCCTTTTGTGACTCTTTAGTGGCATTACTCTGATTATACTTACTCGACTGCCATATCCAGAGCCGCACATAGTTCGTTCTGTGGCAGCCACAACATCGCATCAACAAAGAACAGTCCATGTCAAGTCGTCACAAGGTCATCGACCAGAGGAGACACTACACTTCCACTGGGTCACTTCAGTGGTGTCCAATGGTGCACGTTTTAATCTAACATACGCAGAACACCAGACACTAGGCTCCCTGCTCATGACAATATTTGCATGGATTGGGAACCAGTTTATGAGAGCGTCCCCTTAGCAAAGCACTCGGTTGGCCGTTAATTTGCTCCCGAACAGTGTTCTGGTTAAAAGTTTCGCATTGCATGGCATCCATTTGAACTTTCTGGTGTCCGAATGATACAGAGAAGGGGGATGAAGTGGAACAAATATAACACTATCTGGAAATGTGTCCATGGTTGACGACAATTGTCTCAAAATTTGTCTAGCAGTGATATGAATACTTGGCTTTTTCCCCTTTATTGCAAGTCCTACTCTGCTACTCTGCACAGGACACAACAGCATCAATGTTGTGAATTTTCAGTTGAAAGTATAAAGGTTCTTTGTACAAGAGGCAGACAGTTCACTGTACCCCAGTACTGGCCTAGAGACCCGGAGAGAATTCAAAGCAATGAGGAACACTAATGCCCGCGCACTTGACTGGCCTTTGCCTCTAAGCAGTGTTGCGATCAAGAACAAGTCTCCCAGGGAGCAGAAAGTGGCAATATCCGTTTTGATCAACCACGTTTTGTCCCTCTTCCCGTCAAGCGACAGGATCAAAACTACAGTGTGAGGAGTGGCACTCATCACGGTCTCAAGAAAAACGGTCTGAAGACAGGAAATCAGACAAATTAACATCCCTGCTTCCATCGTCGCAAAATCAAATCGCTTTAATTACGCACAACTCTCTCTCTCTCTCTCTCTCTCTCTCTCTCTCTCTCTCTCTCTCTCTCTCTCTCTCTCTCTCTTAAGCGTCTCACACACACACACACTCACACGCACGCACGTACGCACGCACACACGCGCATGCACGCGCGCGCGCGCACACACACACACACACACACACACACACACACACACACACACACACACACGCATTTATAAGATCTTAGTATCTCGATGGCATCTTCCGCCCAAAATTGCTTTTAGACTTGTTAGTTTACTATTTAATAGGGATTTTTTAATGAAAAAGAAAGAAAGAAAGAAAGAAAGAAAGAAAGAAAGGACGAAAGAAATTTTTTTTTAAAGAAATTAAGAAAGAAAGAAAGGAAGGAAGGAAGAAAAATCGATAGAAGGAATGAAAGAAAGAATAATGGATAACAATGAAATAAATACACGGTATGGCTAGTTCATGAACAAAACTCAGGTCGTTTGGTTGTCTGCGTGCGTGGCCCTGACGTCTATTTTTGCTGAAGCACGAGACACCTCACTGGCCGAGGTGATGATGGAAACAGACCAGTGGCACAATGGAGGGTGGTTATTACATGCAAATGACGGGCTTCGGATGTAATATAACAGAACAGAGCAAATCACTTTGTGTTACTATATTTCAAAATGTGTCTGGCTGTGAAATTGATCATTGCTCTCTTTTTTTTTTCTCCTTTTTCAGCAGTATCTCCTCTACACAAAGCACTAAAGAAAGTGGTGTCAATTTTCATTCCAAACACTAGAATTCTTTTACATGTGGCAGAAATTTCACTGAATCCAAGTAAAGACTAGAAACAAGGAAAGTATAAATTTCAATACCGTACAGAAAAGGACACACTGGTTTACCAATCCCAAATCACTGAAGAAAACTGTCAGTTTAACGGGAGGTGTGAATTTCATACGAAAATACATGTAAGTACTGAGAGAATTTAATGCAAAGAAGGTTGCTAATGGACAATGTTTGGTCCTTGTTTTTCTACTGTACAGTTTTGTGGTAAAATAAATCTCAATGAGCGTGTGCTCCTTGACACTTCTGTGGTTAAAAAGCCTTCTACAGAACATGAAGTGGCAATATTCTCTTTGTTCCCCTCTGATCAGGCCACAGGTTTCAAATAGTGGTGTTAGCAGTGAAACACGTCAAGGTCAAAAGAAAATTTAAAAAATGAAATAAAAAGACTGAAGACAGAAAGTCAGACGACTTGATATTTTTCGCCTTTCACTCTCCCACCATAATTCTTTAATACAACACAGTTCTCTCTCTCTCTCTCTCTCTCTCTCTCTCTCTCTCTCTCTCTCTCTCTCTCTCTTCTCGTGTGTGTGTGGGGGGGGAGAAGAGAGAGAGAGAGAGGAGAGAGAGAGAGAGAGAGAGAGAGAGAGAGAGAAGCACCAGCAAGTGGCTAAGGTTCACGCCCACCCATCCTGTCCATCTCTCGTTCAAATCCATGTACATGTACGAAGTGCTAGCATCTAATCCTTTGAGCTACAACCAAAACTTGCTTTCGAACTGCTTTGGTTCAATATTTTCAATAGGGAAAGGTTTAACTGAAGAAGAAAAAAAACTGCCAGTTAATGAATACAATTCAAATTGTCTCACCATAATTATGGAAATGACTTGTACGATTAGTCAAGGGCCAGGCTTTCCATTGGCTGGGGGAATGATGCATACAGAATGGCTTACTGGGTTTACTAGCACAATGAAGGGCATTCATTAAATGCAAATGATGGCGTCAGATTGTTCACTTTGCCGTGTATTCAGTCCTTACAGCATTCTGAACACTCTTTTGAAAGGGGCTGGAGTGGAAAATAACAGCAGGCGATCACATGTTCAAGGAATGTCCAGCATTTTATCCTTCTTCTGGAATAAAAACAAAACTGCAATGCATGGGGAAGGGGAATGAAATGTGTCAGTAGACAGTTATATAATCTAGGCAACGTCCATCAAATCCATTATTTCTAAGATTTCGAATACTCAAGTGAAGGGGGAGGGAGCAGAAATGCACTGGTAGACAACCATGTGAGAAAAGTCATGTCCATGGCATATATTTTTCTTCCAAGAAACCTAATACTCCTGTGACGGAGAAACCGTGGCTGAAAGTGGCAGACTGCAAACTTTGAGGGCAAAGAAACAATATGTCTGTGTAGAAAGAATCGTTTAGTTTTCACAAGCTCAAAATGGGCACAGTGTGAAGTTAGGAACTGCCATACTAAAAATATGATAATGAAAAATCAAATATTGCTCGCTTTGCTGATCATAAATGAGTGACCAAAAAAGTTTGTTTCAAAGACGTGTAATTGTCATAAGGAAGTCTGTTTCAGAAACAATCCAAAACAGTGAAGAATGCCAACGGCAAAACATTTGACTGATCTTTAATTTTCAGCGGAGAATTGTTGTGGTTGTGGCAAGAAGTGTCCTGGAGAGCACAAAGTAGCAATATCCTTTCTGACCAAACACATCGTTCCCTTCCGGTCAGGTGATAGGATTCAGTGTGGCGGTGGTAGGAGTGGCACACATCATGGTGAGGGAGGAGAAAAACAAAGGATTAGAGACAGGAATCCGGCCAATTCAATATTCTCGCCTTTCATCTTCCCACAGCTAAATCACTTAATTTGGCGTGACTCTCTCTTCTCTCCTCTCTCTCTCTCTCTCTCTCTCTCTCTCTTCTCTCCTCTCTCTCTCTCATTGCTATTTGTCACACACATACACACACACTCACACACACACGCGCGCGCGCGCGATTATGTACACACATCCACACCCAAACCCACACCCCCACACCCACTCCCACACACTCACCCCTCACCCCCCCCCCCCCACACACACACACACACACAAACACCCGCCCCCCACACATACACACACACACACACACACTTACTTGGTGAGAGAGAGATAGAGAGAGAGAGAGAGAGAGAGAGAGAGAGAGAGAGAGAGAGAGAGAGAGAGAGAGAGTTCGCTCCTACTTGCAATATATCGTGGTACCATAATTAGAACTGGACTTTGATTAATCAATATTTTCGACAGAAAAAGATTTAACTAAGACAATCAGTGCTGTCAGTTTATGTATATAGTTGAAAGTGTATCTTTTATTCTACATGTGGACATGATGTGTACATTCATTGACATGCCACACATCCAACTGATCGAGGGGTGACAGGGATAGACTGAGTTTACTGGCACGATAAAGGGCAATTACTGAATGCTAGTGATGGTGTCAGATTGTGTACTTTGCCTTTACATCCAGTCCTTCTTCCAGGATTCTCAGTTCTCCTGTGAATGAGAAGGGTAGGAAATTACAGCAGACAGCCACTAAATAAATGAAATATGCATCCGTTCTTTCAGGATTCTCAAGACTGCATTGAAGGGAGAGGGGCATGAAGTATAACAGTAGACAACCACATTTCCGAAGCCATGGCCTTCAGGCTGGTCCATTCTTTCTTTCAAGTGTCTGAAGGCCAGCACAGAAGAAAGAGTCACCAAAAACCACACATGGAAGTACTTCAAACCTTCGGGGACAAAAACATCGAAATAGAGTTTGTTTCTCACAGTTTTGCTGACGAGCCAGACTGTAAAAATAAGTTAACAAATCATTACACAGCGCCACTCAAGAGGAAAGAGGAACATCAAATATTGCTTTGAAAATCCATAGTCAGTGAAAGGTCTCAGACGTGTAAACTTCAAGGAAAAAGATCATGGTCTGAAATCTGAAAGAAAGCAAAGCAACGAGGAATGCCGACGGCTGGGTTTTTTTTCCCCTTGTATCATCTTCAGTGACCCCACGGTGATATTTCTCTGATGCCATTTATTCCAGCTGCCCCATCCAGAATCCCACACAGTTCATTCTGTAACAGCCCCAACACTGCTTCAACAGGGAACAGCCCATATAAGTCGTTATGAGGTAATCCACCAAAGAAGACACTGCACTTCTGCCGAGTCACTTTGGTGGTATCTGGTGGTGCATATTTTAATCTACTGTATGCAGGTCACCACCTGCTAAGCTTCCTATGAGTGACTCTATTTGCTGAGTTTGGGCACTGGCTTGAGTGAGTGTCCTCCCTTTGACAGAGAACTTCGTTGGCATTTACTTTGCTGCTGAGAAGTGTTGCGGTAAAAAGTCTCGCATGGTATCATCTCCATCTGCGTTTCCCGTATTCTAAATACGGCAGTGAAGGGAGAGGGAGGGGAAATATAACAGTAGATGGACACTCGTCCATGGTTAACAATAACAGTGACATCAACACTTGGCTCAGTTTTCCTTTTCTGCAAGACCTTATCAACACAGACAACAACAACATGAAAACTGATTTTTCTTTCAGACTATAAGTAGCCTCTTTGTATAAAAGGCAAAGAGCTGTCTGTATCTCTTGGTCTGGCTTAAGATAAGGGACTGGGGGAAACAAACGATAAAAAAACAAATCAGTCTCAGACAGATTTCAAAGCAAGAAGGAAAGCTGATGTCACCGCATCTTGACTGGCCTTTACTTTGCCACTAAACAGCACTGTCATAAAAAAAAAAAAGACTACAGGAAGCACAAACAGGCAATGTCCGTTTTGATCTAACGGGTTCTTCTCCTTCCCTTCAGGCCACGGAACCAAAAATGGCAGTGTGAGGAATGGAATACATCACAGTCAAAATGGCAGTGTGAGGAATGGAATACATCAGTCAAATGGCAGTGTGAGGAATGGAATACATCACAGTCAAAACGGCAGTGTGAGGAATGGAATACATCACAGTCAAAACGGCAGTGTGGGAATGGAATACATCACAGTCAAAATGGCAGTGTGAGGAATGGAATACATCACAGTCAAAATGGCAGTGTGAGGAATGGAATACATCACAGTCAAAATGGCAGTGTGAGGAATGGAATACATCACAGTCAAAATGGCAGTGTGAGGAATGGAATACATCACAGTCAAAACGGCAGTGTGAGGAATGGAATACATCACAGTCAAAACGGCAGTGTGAGGAATGGAATACATCACAGTCAAAATGGCAGTGTGAGGAATGGCATACATCACAGTCAAAATGGCAGTGTGAGGAATGGCATACATCACAGTCAAAATGGCAGTGTGAGGAATGGCATACATCACAGTCAAAATGGACAGTGTGAGGAATGGCATACATCACAGTCAAAATGGCAGTGTGAGGAATGGCATACATCACAGTCAAAATGGCAGTGTGAGGAATGGAATACATCACAGTCAAAATGACAGTGTGAGGAATGGCATACATCACAGTCAAAATGGCAGTGTGAGGAATGGCATACATCACAGTCAAAATGGCAGTGTGAGGAATGGCATACATCACAGTCAAAATGGCAGTGTGAGGAATGGCATACATCACAGTCAAAATGGCAGTGTGAGGAATGGCATACATCACAGTCAAAATGGCAGTGTGAGGAATGGCATACATCACAGTCAAAATGGCAGTGTGAGGAAGGCATACATCACAGTCAAAATGGCAGTGTGAGAATGGCATACATCACAGTCAAAATGGCAGTGTGAGAATGGCATACATCACAGTCAAATGGCAGTGTGAGGATGGCATACATCACAGTCAAAATGGCAGTGTGAGGAATGGCATACATCACAGTCAGAGGAAAACTGGCCTGAAGAAAGGAAATCAGACAAATTAATATCCTTGCTTTCACCCTCCACCATTAAATCACTTCATTGCACGCGACTCTCTCTCTCTCTCTCTCTCTCTCTCTCTCTCTCTCTCTCTCTGTCTCTCTCTCTATGTCTCTCTCTTTCTCTGTCTCTCTCTCTCTCTGTCTCTCTCTCTCTGTCTCTCTCTCTCTCTCTGTCTCTCTCTCTCTCTGTCTCTCTCTCTCTCTCTCTTCAGGTCTTAGTTTGTTTGTTTTTTAATCAAGAGAAAAAAAAAAGATAGATACAAAAGATAGATCCGAGCAAGACGAATAAATTATACAGCTAGTTCATGGGCACAGACGTGTGTGTGTTTGCTCGCATTCGTGCTTGGGCTCTCTCTCTCTCTCTCTCTCTCTCTCTCTCTCTCTCTCTCTCTCTCCACACACACACACACACACACACACACACACACACACACACAACACACACACACGTGTGTGTGTGTGTGTGTGTGTGTGTGTGTGTGTGTGTGTGTGTGTGTGTGTGTGGCGTGCGCGCGCGCGCGCATTCGTGCATGTGCTCACTCTTCTCTCTCCTCTCTCTCTCTCTCTCTCTCTCCTTCTACTAGTCTCTTAAGGTTTAGGTTTGCTTTTTGAAACAAAAAGAGAGAGAGAGAGAGAAGAAGAAGAAAACGACAGATCCGAGATCTGTATGTGTGTGTGTGTGTGTGTGTGTGTGTGTGTGTGTGTGTGTGTGTGTGTGTGTGTGTGTGTGTATCAAATGGAGACTATAAGAAAACAAGGAAAGATTAATTTTGTATATCACAGAAAATAC
>CM065722.1:43435991-43440991 GCA_033310375.1 Conus canariensis | reverse complement strand
TAAATGTCCTTCATGGCAGACTTTTAACACTCATGTCATAGGGAGTAGTATATCCTAGCAGAGAGACTCGGGCCTTGGCAAGGCAATGTCCATTATGTCCATTCCTTCTTTTAGGATTCTGGAAACTTCAGTGAAGTTCGGTGAATGAGTCAGTTTGTCAGTCAACCAATCATCAGTCAGTCAAGCAGTCAGTCAGTCGGTTGGTCTGTCGGTTTGGTAGGTTTGTTGGTTGGTTGATACAGTTAGTTAAACAGGTAAGTAGCTGGGTGGATTGATAGGTAGGTATTTGATTAATTAGTTGGCTAGTTAATTAGCAGGCTAGCTATTATAGTTAGTCAGTTAGTGAGTTAGCTGGTTGGTTACAGCATGATTATGGCCCTTCGTGATTCGCTGGGCTATAAACGATATGAATTGAATTGAATTTATTGCGTAGTTGGTGGGTGAGTGAGTTAGTGAGAGTGAGTCAGTGAGTGCGTGAGTGAGTTTGTTGGTTGGTTGGTTGGTTGGTTGGGCGGTTGGTTGGTTGACTGCTTGACTGGTAGGTTGGTTGGTTGGTCGGCTCGTTCATTTGTTCGTTCGTTCGTTCGTTATTAGTTAGTTCGATCGTTAGTTCGATCGTCAGTTCGATAGTTAGTTAGTCAGTTAGTTAGTTAGTTAGTTAGTTAGTCAGTGAGTTGGTTAGTTACTTAGTTATATACTTAGTTAGCTAGTTAGTTACTTAGTTAGCTAGCTAGCTATATTCAGGTATTAATATATGCCGATCGAAGGCAAACTGACGGACGAAAACAGCCATCCCAGAACAACGGGAAAAGACGTACTATGAATCACTACACTGATACCACCACAGCGACAACACGTTAAGATGGACGGTGAAAATGACCATTGTTACCTTAGCCGCCAATAGAAATCAAACTCGTAACGTCTGACTAGACATCCTGAGCCAGTGAAGGAAAATGTGTGTGTGTGTGTGTCGTGCGTGCGTGCGTGCGTGCGTGCGTGCGTGCGTGCGTGCGTGTGTGTGTGTGTGTGTGTGTGTGTGTGTGTGTGTGTGTGTACGTGTGTGTGTGTGTGTGTGTGTGTGTGTGTGTGTGTGTGTGTGTGTGTGTGTGTGTGTGTCTCGTGTGACATCGTCACGCTTAACCACCTGGCTGTTTACTGATACATTTTACTGTGAAAGTAAAAAGGTATGGGGTGAGGAAATGGGGGATGGAGGGTAGTTAACAGTAGACAGTCACGTGACTAAGAGTAAAAATGAAACATGTGATCAAAATGAACCAACTGGTCTTTCCTGCCCCCCCCCCCCCCCCCCCTTTCTGTAGAACATAAACTATAAACGCACAGTTAGAGACACTGTGCCTATTCACAGTAAAAAAAAAAAAAAGAAAAAATTCAGACTATTTAGTAATTTCTGCCATCAATGGCGAAACCATTTGGATATTAGTCCACGGTTGTCCATGTATGGTAAATTGAAACACATGTTTTCTCGAGAAAAATATATCAGTATTCTGTATGTAGAAAATTACAGGAATGTTCTGGCACAATTTAGAATGGGTGTGTCCCAATTAAATGTACACAGATTTCGCTTCTCACCTACAGCTGAAAACACGACATGCCCTGTATGTTAAAATCTACAAGAAGACGAAATTCATTTTATGTTCAAGTGCCCATTGTACAATGAGATCAGAAAGTTGCATAAATTTGACGTGACTGCGGGTGAGAATTTGGAATGCAAATTGATTGGTGTATTTACTACTGAACTGCCCGATCAAATAGTCATCTTGGCAAAATTCTTAGTCTCCGCCTTCAAAATTAGACAAGCCTTCATCGGCAATACAAACATGTGAATCAGAAATATCCTGATTATATCAATCATGTACAACCCATATTATGTCTGTCCTGTCAGAGTTATGTTTTCTCTGTGACTAGAGTTTTCCCTGTTTGTATGTTCTCTAGAAATGAGGTATGATTTTGTGTTCCCCCCATATGAAAGGGGCTGTTGGCCTATAATCATTAAATTTCAGAGTTCAGAGTTCAGAGTTCTCTCTTCTCTCTCTCTCCTCTCTCTCTCGCTCTCCTCTCCCTTCTCCTCTCTCTCTCCTTCTCATCTCTCTCTCTCTCTCTCTCTCTCTCTCTCTCTCTCTCTCAAGTTTAACCAAATTTTCACAAAACTGTGAATTTCAACAAAAGTGATCACATTCAGTAATTGTTTCCCTTTTTCAAGCGGGGAGTGGGGGGGGGGGGGGGCAGAGGGGATGGGGCAAGACAATACTGCCTGATAATTTCTGAGATACTTTCTTGTGTGTGAATAAAATATGCACAGACATATCCATAACGACATTTATGGTTGATAATGGAAAAGGCATCTTTCAGAAACATTACATATACAGACATGATATTCTCTCTCTCTCTCTCTCTCTCTCTCTCTCTCTCTCTCTCTCTCTCTCTCTCTCTCTCTCTCTCTCTCTCTCTCTCTCCTCCCAGCCCATCCTCCCTCTCAACCTTTTTATCACCAAAACAGCAGAACAAAACTCAAGATAACACACAACACCCACGCGCGCGCGCGCACATACACACACACATACACACACTGTCTCTCTCTCTCTCTCTCTCTCTCTCTCTCTCCTCACACACACACACACACACACACACACACACACACACACACACACACACACACTTATAACTCATACCTATGTTCTTAATAGTACACTCAGGTAGGGGAAAAGTCTGTCCGCACTTGTCAAAAGATATCCACCGGCACTTAATGCTTAAAACGTATTTTCCTTACCTTCAGGCCGGTCTTAACCTGCCTCTTCTTGGTGACTAGTGTAAATGTGAATCCCGATAGCTCTTTATACGAATGGAAAGCAAGTTTATGGAATTCGGTGAATCACGAAACCCAACATGTACATTAAAATTGCTTTTACTAGAGACGTAGATGAAAAACAGAGACAGAATTTAAACGGTCTTGTAAACCTAGGCTTAGGATTGTGTCAGACCAACTGACATAGGCTATAACACTAAGACTACATCAAAATGTTGTTATGCTTAGCATAGTTATGCGGGGATTGTCTTCAGTTGTGACAAGCTCCTAGCATAACACCATCAGTCTCCAAAATCCCTCGAAGTCGGAGTGTGGCTGCCCAGGTGGCAGGGTAATCAAAAACGGTCACACACGTAATGTTCTCATCCCTAGCTGACGCATTTGTACCATAGTGTTCAAGTGCTTCGGCTGTTCGGATGATCCCTGGAGTCTTTTAGCCAGGGTACGACAACAACAACAGCAACAACAAACGGTCTAGTGTCTGATTCAGCTTCTTTTCTTTCAAAATCCCCGCCACGTTCGATAAAACTAAGATAAAAGAATGCTTATGCTGTCTTTCTAGGCTCAGGGCCAAAGAGCACATCTATTTCAATTAAGTTCAGCCATTATTTACACACCCTACTTCTGCCCTAGAAATCGTAATATCTGACTGGTAGAGTAAAGAGTCGTCACTTCTTCCTCTTTGAATTATTTTTTCCCATTTCATCTTCCGTGCCACTTCAGTTGTATTAACATCAATCCGTTCATTCCTGAGCCTCGTTCACACCACATCCTGGCTTATTCCATGTTGATCCTGACACCATTGATCCACAGGTAGCACTCAAAATCAAGTCGCCTTGAGGCAACCCACCGGAGGAGAAACTGCGCTGCCACCGAGTCACTTTGATGGTGCCTGTTCTGATCCAATATAGGAAGGACACCACCTGCTAAGTTCTCACCGACGACAAGAACAGTTTAGTCGCGGAGTCATCGTAAATGGGGGTCCCCTACAGAGGGACACCACCACGTCCGTGCGAAGACAATCTTAATGAACACCCCGCATGATGTCAGCGACCTCGACATGCATTCACCGAGTGTGTAAGCTTAGAGATGATTTCGAAACTAAGGTCATCATAAGAGCAGGGCATGAAGGGACACAGAATTGAATACTTTTTTATGCTGGTCGATGAGGATGAGGCTAACGAATGTGACCCTGTGGAGTCCCATTCTGGTGTGAGACTGTATGCCGGGGCAGTACTCTATGTTTACTTTCATAACATACTCCGGCATCAGTCACACTCGAGGATACAGACCTCGCACTTTGGGTCATGAAATTTGAGCAGCACTCTCTGATACGGACCCAGAGGATGAAACTCGACTGTGTGGTTCCAGTTTTCACAGCTGAGCCCATTGCAAATTCATCTCTGCGTAGGAGCCGGCTGGGGCCAAACAGTCCCACATAGAAATGAGCCGACGGAATTTTTGCTCCCTTGTAGCAGATGGCGACTTATCTGCTCTGAATGTTCCAGGAGACTAAAGTTCATGGGGTTTAATTAGGGTCGGAGTGCGTTTGCTATGATAATTTGAAAATCAGCCTAGGGCAACGCAGTTTTGAACTTGTTATAGTTTCTCAGTTCGATTATAAGGGAGATCAAGTAAAAAAAAAACAAAAAAAAAAACATTGCAGACATCAAGATGAGAGATAACGAGACTTCGAGATAACCAGTGTCTTCGCGGCTTTCAGGATGGGAACAATTCTGTCCTACTCTACAGAGACACTGACATTGACAGATGTGTTTTACTCGTTCGTTCACAGCCTGGAGTCAAATGTCACTTCAGTTACAAAGTGAGTGAGAAAAAGGAATTTGATTTGGCCGACTGAAATGAAAATAAATACATGCCATGTTTTCCGCACTTTGACAAAACACAAATGGTATTAGACAAAGGTTTACCATGGTAATGCTGAAGTGGCGGGCTCTCTCTGAATATATCAGCCAAGCTGTAATAAGTCATTTATGGTTGTTTTATGTCCAGTCATCTGGATTATACGCACCTGCATGCATATGTTCGTTATTGAAGACCTAGTCGTAATAATGAATTCGCTCTAGCTCTGTTTGAAGAGTCAGTGAAAACTACTTCCGCCACTGAAAAAAAAAAAGACGTAATAATGATTTTGCTCTATTTCAAATGTCAATGA
>CM065722.1:43428491-43430991 GCA_033310375.1 Conus canariensis | reverse complement strand
TTAAGAAAAATGGTTTAGGTGAATAGAATAGCTATAGAAGAACAAAATGAAGCCAAAGCACTTGAAATAGTGTTCCAAATCTGAAGTACGAGAGAAAGCACCGCAGAAGAGAACTGTCATCACATGTCTTAGCGACTACATGGTAAAAGCCCAAAATCTTTCAGGATTACCAGGATCTCCGATTTCTGTTTTGTCGATTGATTACTCAAAGAATGAAGAAGCTCCGTGGTACATTCCATGTCATGTACCACTCACAATGGAACATATTTTTAGAGTGTTGGGACTTGCATGATGTGAGACATAAACATTTTACAGCGGACTCCATGAAAACCTTCTTCAGGGATGTTCCACCTGATGTAATCTTTGAATTTCTGAGGGACACAAACATTTTTTTTTTTATCTGATCTGAGATTTTACAGTAGAAAGAGTTTAAACAAAATTTCGGTGTGTTTTTAGGTGTATTTTATAGGGTTGTGTGAATGAATGACTTGTGGGTTGACTTCAACGCGGTAACAGCCCTGATATGGCCCTTTGCGGTCTGCTGGACTGTAAGCGACATTACGTTACCTCTCTCTCTGTATGTTGTGTGTGTGGTGGTGTGTGTGTGTGTGTGTGTGTGTGTGTGTGTGTGTGTGTGTGTGTGTGGTGTGCGTGTGTGTGTGCGTGTGTGAGTGCGTGCGTGCGTGCGCTCATTAAAATTTTCATATTCTCTCTCTCTCTCTCTCTCTCTCCTCTCTCTCTCTCTCTCTCTCTCTCTCTCTCTCTCTCTCTCTCCTTACTGACTCAGTCTTCATAGATTTTGCTCAAGCATTTCATACTATTGATCACAATCTTCTCCGATCTTCTTATATAGATGTTCTTTAAAACTCATCTCAAATCTCCTGTTCTGCCAAAGGATTGCGACCAAATTGATCATCTCCTTTTACCCTTAAATGCCACTTCAATGAAGCTGTTTTGATGTACAAAGTCATGAACAACTTGGCAGTATCTTCTCTTCTCAGAGAATTCCAGTAATCAATGTCAGTAGCAAGGGTACCATTTTACCCCTCTCCCAAAGACATCTCTTTGTGTCATATTTCATTTACTCTGGTGTTAAATTATGTCAATGTCAGTAGCAAGGGTACCATTTTACCCCTCTCCCAAAGACTTACCTCTTTGTGTCATATTTCATTTACTCTGGTGTTAAATTATGTCAATGTCAGTAGCAAGGGTACCATTTTACCCCTCTCCCAAAGACTTATCTCTTTGTGTCATATTTCATTTACTCTGGTGTTAAATTATGTCAATGTCAGTAGCAAGGGTACCATTTTACCCCTCTACCAAAGACTTACCTCTTTGTGTCATATTTCATTTACTCTGGTGTTAAATTATGTCAATGTCAGTAGCAAGGGTACCATTTTACCCCTCTCCCAAAGACTTATCTCTTTGTGTCATATTTCATTTACTCTGGTGTTAAATTATGTCAATGTCAGTAGCAAGGGTACCATTTTACCCCTCTACCAAAGACTTATCTCTTTGTGTCATATTTCATTTACTCTGGTGTTAAATTATGTCAATGTCAGTAGCAAGGGTACCATTTTACCCCTCTACCAAAGACTTATCTCTTTGTGTCATATTTCATTTACTCTGGTGTTAAATTATGTCAATGTCAGTAGCAAGGGTACCATTTTACCCCTCTACCAAAGACTTATCTCTTTGTGTCATATTTCATTTACTCTGGTGATAAATTATGTCAATGTCAGTAGCAAGGGTACCATTTTACCCCTCTCCCAAAGACTTATCTCTTTGTGTCATATTTCATTTACTCTGGTGTTAAATTATGTCAATGTCAGTGGCAAGGGTACCATTTTACCCCTCTACCAAAGACTTATCTCTTTGTGTCATATTTCATTTACTCTGATGTTAAATTATGTCAATGTCAGTAGCAAGGGTACCATTTTACCCCTCTACCAAAGACTTATCTCTTTGTGTCATATTTCATTTACTCTGGTGTTAAATTATGTCAATGTCAGTAGCAAGGGTACCATTTTACCCCTCTCCCAAAGACTTATCTCTTTGTGTCATATTTCATTTACTCTGGTGTTAAATTATGTCAATGTCAGTAGCAAGGGTACCATTTTACCCCTCTCCCAAAGACTTATCTCTTTGTGTCATATTTCATTTACTCTGGTGATGAATTATGGAACGAAATGCAGAAGAACATTTAAAACAAATCCCGCTTAGTTTCTTTCAAAAATGCCTGCCGTGAGTGTCTAATGAAACAGTTAAGAACACTCAGATAATGGTGGTTAATGAGCGCTTGAGTGTCAATTTCTTGTGGTGGTTGTTGTTGTTGTTTGTTGTTGTTGTTGTTGTTGTTGTTGTTTTACATCCAAAGACTTTGTGCTTGCATCTCCGCAAACATTTCCGGAGTGTGTGTGTGTGGGTGGTGGGGGGGGGGGGGGGGTGGGCGGGTGGGTGGGTGGATGTGTGGGTGGGCGAATGTGTGAGTGGGTAGGGG
>CM065722.1:43415991-43420991 GCA_033310375.1 Conus canariensis | reverse complement strand
ATTTTCCCACTTTACCAACTTTTCCTACTTTACCCATATTTTCCACTGTATCTATCTTTTCCCAATTGATCTACCGTTTCCTGCTATACTAACCTGTCCTACTTTACCACCCTTTTCTTAAAGTTACCCCACTTTTCCTACTTTTACCACCCTACTCCTACCGTATCTATCTTTTCCCAGTTAACTTACCTTTTCCTGCTTCATTAACTGTCCCTACTTTACTCCCCCTTTCCTATTTTACCTTCCGTTTCCAACTGTACATACATTTTCCTACTTACCAGCCACCGTGGCGAGGTGGTTAGCGTCGCGGATTCCCGTCTGGGAGGTCGTGGGTTCGATTCTCATCAGAGTCATGTGGGATTTTTCTGCCCTGACTGGCTCCTTCCCAGAGTTTAGTTTGCTACGGACTCAGTTGGGAAGACTAGGACCACACAGTCGAGTTTCATCCACTCAATGGATGCGTCTCTAAGATTGTTGCTAACATTTCCTGACCAACATTGCAGGTGTCTGTATCTCTCGGGCCTGGTTGACGCCGTGATATACTATGAAAGGAAGCGTACAGTTCAGCCCTGTCATGCAGTCTCAGACCGGAATGGAAATCCGAAGCATCATCTTCATCATCCTCATTCTTATCGATCAGCAAAAAGAAAAAGGGAAAAAAAAAACACTTTTCCTACTTTATATACATGTTCCTGTTTACCACCCTTTTCTTTTTTTACTGCCAGTTTCCTACTTTACTTCCTTATCCTACTTTATCTACCTTTTCCAACTTTACGTACCTACATTACCTATGTTCTCTGCCAATTCGTATTTTATCCATCTTTCCCTACTTAACCCACATTTTTTTTACTTTACAAAACGTTTCCTGGTTTACCTACATTTTCCTATTTTACTAGCCTTTTCCTTCTTTTTACTTACTTATTTTACCTTCTTTTTCGAACATCAGCGCATATAGTGTAAAGTAATGATGGTTCAATCACCCATATAGTATGATAATGGCTGAATGGCATATATAGTATACTAATGGCTGAATGACACGTATAACATAAAGTAATGATGGCTGAATGACACATATAGTATAATGAGGGCTGAATGACACATATAGTATAATGTAATGATGGCCGAATGACAAACATAATATAATGATGACTGAACGACACGTGTAGCACAAAGTAATGATAGCTGAATGACACATGTAGTATAATGTAATGATGGCTGAACAACATATATAGTATAAAGTAGTGATGGTTGAACCACACGTATAGTATAAAGTAATGATGGCTGAATGACACATGTACATAATGATGGCCTAATGACACACATAGTATGAAGATGGCTGAATGACACATATTGTATAATGTAATGATGGCTGAATGATACATATAGTATAAAGTAGTGATGGTTGAACCACACGTATAGTATAAAGTAATGATGGCTGAATGACACATATAGTACAAAGTAATGATGGCTGGATGGCACATATAGTATAATGTAATGATGGCTGAACAACACATATAGTATAAAGTAATAATGGCTGAATGACGCATATAGTATGATGTAATGATGGCTAAATGACACATGTAGTATAAAGTAGTGATAGCTGATCCACACATATAGGATAATGATGGCTGAATGACACATATAGTATAATGTAATGATGGATGAATGACACATATAGTATGATGATGGCTGAATGACGTATGTAGTATAAAGTAGTTACCTTTAAATGACACATACAATACAATGTAATGATAGCTGAATAACACGTGTAGTATAATGATGGCTGAATGACATATGTAGTTAAAAGTAGTGATGGCTAAATGATACATATAGTAATAAGTGGTGATAGCTGAATGACACATATAGTATAATGATGGCTGAACAACACACAGAGTATAAAGTAGTGATGGCTGAATGACACATATATCATCATGGAATGAAGGCTTAATGACACATATAATGTAATGGTGGCTGAATGACACATAAAGTATGAAGCGATAATGACTAAATGACACATATAGTATAAAGTAATGATGGCTGAATGACACATATAGTATAATAAACTGATAGCTGAACGACACATATAGTATCATGTAATGATGGCTGAATGACACATATAGTACAAGTAGTGATGGCTGAACAACACATAGTACAATATAATGATAGCTGAACGACACATACAGTATAATGTAATGATGGCTGAACGACACATGTAGTTTAAAGTAGTGATAGCTGAATGACACATATAGTATAAATTAGTATGGCTAAATGACACATATAGTATAATGATGGCTGAATGACACATATAGTACAAAGTAGTGATTACTGAACAACACATATAGCATAATAAAATGATAGCTGAACGACACATATAGTATAATGTAATGATGGCTGAACGACATATGTAGCATAAATTAATGATAGCTGAATGACACACATAGTATAAATTTGTAATGGCTGATTGACACATATAGTGTAATGATGGCTGAATGACACATATAGTATAAAGTAGTGATTACTGAACAACACATATAGTACAAAGTAATAGTGGCTGAACGATACATATAAGTATAAAGTAATGATGGCTGAATGACACGTTTATTATAAAGCAGTTATGGCTGAAAAACACATAACGTATAAACTAGTAGTGCCTGGCGACACATGTAATACAAAATGGTGATGCCTGAACGACATGTATAGTATTAAACAGTAATAGTTAAACATTACTTATAGCATAAAGTGGTGATGGCTAAACAACACTTACGGTATAAAGTAGTGACGTCTGAATTACACATATAGTACAAAGTAGTGATGGCGGAACGACACATATAGTACAAAGTAGTGATGGCTGAACGACACATGTAGTACAAAGTAGTGATGGCTGAACGACACATATAGTACAAAGTAGTGATGGCTGAACGACACATGTAATACAAAGTAGTGATGTCTGAACGACACATGTAGTACAAAGTAGTGATGTCTGAACGACACATGTAGTACAAAGTAGTGATGGCTGAACGACACATGTAGTACAAAGTAGTGATGGCTGAACGACACATGTAGTACAAAGTAGTGATGGCTGAACGACACATGTAGTACAAAGTAGTGATGGCTGAACGACACATGTAGTACAAAGTAGCGATGGCTGAACGACACATGTAGTACAAAGTAGTGATGGCTGAACGACACATGTAGTACAAAGTAGTGATGGCTGAACGACACATAGGTACAAAGTAGTGATGGCTGAACGACACATAGAGTACAAAGTTGTGATGGCTGAACGACACATAGAGTACAAAGTAGTGATGTCTGAACGACACATAGAGTACAAAGAGTGATGGCTGAACGACACATAGAGTACAAAGTAGAGATGGCTGAACGACATATAGAGTATACAAAGTAGAGATGCCTGAACGACATATAGAGTACAAAGTAGTGATGTCTGAACGACACATGTAGTACAAAGTAGTGATGTCTGAACGACACATAGAGTACAAAGTAGTAATGTCTGAACGACACATGTAGTACAAAGTAGTGATGTCTGAACGACACATGTAGTACAAAGTAGTGATGGCTGAACGACACATGTAGTACAAAGTAGTAATGGCTGAACGACACATGTAGTACAAAGTAGTGATGGCTGAACGACACATGTAGTACAAAGTAGCGATGGCTGAACGACACATGTAGTACAAAGTAGTGATGGCTGAACGACACATGTAGTACAAAGTAGTGATGGCTGAACGACACATAGAGTACAAAGTAGTGATGGCTGAACGACACATAGAGTACAAAGTTGTGATGGCTGAACGACACATAGAGTACAAAGTAGTGATGTCTGAACGACACATAGAGTACAAAGAGTGATGGCTGAACGACACATAGAGTACAAAGTAGAGATGGCTGAACGACATATAGAGTATACAAAGTAGAGATGCCTGAACGACATATAGAGTACAAAGTAGTGATGTCTGAACGACACATGTAGTACAAAGTAGTGATGTCTGAACGACACATAGAGTACAAAGTAGTAATGTCTGAACGACACATGTAGTACAAAGTAGTGATGTCTGAACGACACATGTAGTACAAAGTAGTGATGGCTGAACGACACATGTAGTACAAAGTAGTAATGGCTGAACGACACATGTAGTACAAAGTAGTGATGGCTGAACGACACATGTAGTACAAAGTAGTGATGTCTGAACGACACATACAATACAAAGTAGTGATGTCTGAACGACACATACAATACAAAGTAGTGATGTCTGTACGACACATGTAGTACAAAGTAGTGATGTCTGAACGACAGAATAGACCCGGAAAAAAGGGAAAAATTGGTAATGACTGAAAGCATATGCAGAAAAAAAGGAGTAAAAAGGTATTAATAACTGAACAACACGTACAGTAGATCGTAGGGGGGAAAAATCAGCGCTGACTGAACAATATTTTCAGAAAAAGTAGGAAATTGCAATGATAACTGAACAACAATTGCGGTGAATGGTAGGAAAACCTACTGATGACTGAACGACCTTGTTAGGGAAAAGTCGGGAAAAGCAAATGATCACTGAGTGGTATATGACGAAAGAAGTAGGAAAACATGATGACGACTGAACGCATCATTAGTGTCGTCTTGTCTTCTAACTGTTACAAGGAGATGGCAGTGATTGGCGGACGGACTGAAAGATACACGGACACATGGAGGAACGCATTCATACGCTGGCGTGCGTGAGACATCAACGTATGAGTGCGTGCATACAGACGGACGCAGACAAGCACACACACACGACACACACACACACACACACACACACACACACACACACACACACACACACACACACACACTACACACACACACACACACACACACACACACACACACACACACACACACAAAATACACACCACACACACACACACACACACACACACACACACACACACACACACACACATACACACACAACTGCATGTAAGCTGAAGTGAATTCTTGCATG